>WOYA01000023.1:80346-626453 GCA_016880755.1 Aspergillus sp. 2663 | reverse complement strand
TCCGCCGACAGGAATCCGACAGAGAGCGCCTTTAAGTGTCGAGAGTTCTGTTGGAGGCAACCTCGCAAGGCGCTAACCTCAGACGGATGTTGAATGCCTTCCCACTCCAACTCGTTGAGCGCCGTGAAACACGACAGGCCCTCTAGATGTTGGCCCGCGTGGGGACAGGTGCCGTCAGTGATCAAAGAAAGATGACGGATCTGTTTCTGATGGTGCACGAGGTATCCTTGAACATCCAAGACGTTGGCGGGGATGCAGGTCCCGATATGCCATCTAGGCAAGTCAGTTGCGGCTCCTTCAGGCAATGTCTCAATACATACTGGAATGAATGGAGGATGCCAGGTTCTAATCGGGTTAAGGCTTGGTGTATCTGAGACGACAGGCTCTCTAGAAAACCCCCTGTGAGCGGTCGGTTCGTGCGGGCCTCCTAATGTGAGTCCTCTTGGCGACATGGCCGGTGCAAAGAAGTTGCTATTGAACACACAGTGGTGGAACCGAGCGATGCGGATTGGAGCTTTCACCGTTAGCTGCCTGGTATAGTGCAGAATCTCTCCCAAAAAGAGACTGACATCCAGGATGTTCAAGGCCCATTCATTGCTGGCACGGAAGGTGATCGCACGGTGGAGCCGAGGGAATAGAGCGGCATATAGTGTGGTTGAAACAAGACTCAAGGACTGGACGCTACGGTGTGGCAGCTGGCGCATCGTTAGCAGCATTTCGGAGCTCAACAGCGTTCCCTACAGTACATACCAAGTCGGCGATGGCATCAACAAGCTCGAGCGGCAACTGGCTTGGCATGGTTCATTATGTGGTGGCGCGAGGCTGTCTCAGTCACGAATCAATTATGCTGCAGGTCCTTCTTATAGACCAGAATAGAATATGTCCTGCTACCATTGTTGTCACATTCTGGGACTCCCGCCCTTTCAATAGGGCATATCCCGGAAGCTCCCGTGTTTGGAATTGGTGACACCAAACCTTTGATGACGGGTAATCAGCTGTAGTCAAGAGCGGGAACGAACGCCACCTCCCCGGGGTTCCATTGTGGATCTTGCCCGTCATACATGAGGGGGTTCCCACAACGCAGCCGAATATGACCAGCCCGGTGGTGAAGACTATCAGCTCCCGAATCTGAGGGCATTGCACCTGACGATCTGGATGCTCAAGCAGCATGGCGACGGCAAGCAGCTTGGCTATCGATCCCGGAGGTAAGAGCCGGGTAGGAGCGAGTTTCGTGGGCCTTCAATATTCATCGGCCCTATATGCTTGAGCAGTTTCGACCCTACATAAACTCAACATCTGTCGTCAGTCCCAACATCAGAGGCCTTCTCCATCAGAAACAGTTACCGTACTGGGAAAACTTGAAGAACGACGCCTGGTTCGATCGCAAATTGCTTGCTTGAGTCGGCACCATGTCCCATCCTGCTGAACGTCCGGCAACCCCGGCCGTGCCGTCGACTCCGCTCCAAGAACCCCACCCCAGCATCCTCTCTGAGAGTTCAGGTTCAGGGTCCGATCCAATCTCATCTACGCCCGAATGGCTCTGCCCCGTTTGAGGGCACGCATCGCTTTCAACTCTGGGCGAAGGGAGGGGAGCGGGGAGATAGAAGGCAATATCCACATGATAGACGACCTCATCTTGAGGGTTCCGAACGTTGAACGAAAAAAATGCGATAACATGCCTGGTCAGTAACGCGCAGGGTTGCCCGTTGGAACGCTCTGTTTTGTGGGGACGCGCGAGCCAGAGGCCATCTTACAGTACATAATGATCATATTGCTTGGCAGGGGCACGAACCACATAACCGATCAGTTGAGACGACGGAAGGGACAACAACAACCATCACAGAATGTATGCAACCGCCCGTCGGTCAGCTCCCTGGGCTGTTGTTCTGTGCAAATGGGGACTCCCCGGATAAGTCGTGGCGTGCAAAATTATGGTATCCACGTTTCGGATAGCTTGGATGGATACGTCGCTGATGGGAGATTTAGCCTGGCCGGCCTCTTAAAGCCCATCGCACGCGGAACTTTACATTCGGAGCCCAAGATGCGGATTAAGATGACGATTGCTTCGGTCCCTCATCTTCCCCTTCGAAGAATTACGAGATTCACCCACCTGCCTTCAGGCAGTGGGTGATTGCCCGATTGACCGGCCGAGCGAAGTCATTCGCGCATGTCATATCAGGCACTGAACACCGATTTCATAGAGTATTGTAAGATAAATTAGAACCAATATGCAAGTTAATGAGATGAGATTTTGGTCTCTGGGCATTGAATCGAGGGGAAGGGTGTAGCACGCACGCTGCTAGTCAGCCGTGATGATGACGATGGTCATTGTATATATATATCTTGCTTCCATCCACGACAGGAAGTATTTAGACTCATCACCTCCTATCCCTGAAGGAATAATATTGCATTATTGCGTAATATAGAATAATGGGACGAGCAGAAACTGCTGGATTGGCATAGTAAGCCTCATGCTTGCTGCACCGGGGAATTATGATCGAATTCACAGGCATTATTTTGATTTTGACGCATTCGAGTTCCGAGATGACCCCAAACTTGAAACCCCCTGTCCAACTTCCCACAACGGATTAGTGGCACTACCCCACGGGTCCAGGAAATCAAACATGGTGGAAACCACGATCGGCGGGCATTCCCCGTGCTTTACTCAGGCTATTCCTATATTTACCTACTCCGTACGCATAAGACATATCACCTGCCGAATAACCAACAACAGGGCTGCGTGGATTCTTTGCTGGTCACGGGTCGGGACCGCAGATGCTACGACGACCGGTCAATGTCACACGACGAGTGTGTCTACGGAGATCGGGCCACGCTGGTGAAATGAAGGGCAGCTGCTCGGTGGCTTATGCTTGCCAAAGCTGCAACGGAAAACCCGGGCGAGAGCAGACCGTAGAAAAGGATCAGCTCACATGTTCACGTGTTATGTTGACTACGATGACCGGGTGGTCTCGTCGAGAAACCCGCCGCGAATTGGATGGACGATAAAAATTATGGGAGTTGGGGATGGGGATGGAAGAAAATAACCGGGCATCTTCAATTTGAAGATTTCGGGTGGATCCGCCCTGTTCAAAGCTCGGGCATGTCTCTGTTCCGGATCGTCAACACCGGCTCTACTTCAGTGCGATCATTTTTCCTACCAGCAGCAGCCATCGCGCCAGGGCAGAAACCCAGCTAACTCCGATATCCAATGGTCAATGGAAAGAATGAGAATGACGTGTGGAAAATAAATTGTTCCAGACAACCGGGCAAACATGTCCGATCACGATGAACCACCACCACCCTTGGCAATGCCCGGGCAAGATGGAATAGGATCGTCAAAATTTCCATCGTTCGCCCGGTTATAGGTACCGTCTTTCGACCAGGAGAGACGGATGTTTGCGGGCGTCAGATGAGACGAGCGCGATGTAACTGTTGCTGATTCTTTGCGGAGAGCTCACCCGCTAGCTAGCATGGTGAGTTGAAGTGAATCATTCGAACAGAATGATGCCCGGGCAACTCGCGTCCATTCGTGGCAGCATAAAAAAAAAATTGCAGTTCCATTGTATGCAAATGGAACAGTCACAACCACATAAATCGGTTTATAGTGTATAGGCGCAACGGAACTTCCCTATAGGATAAATCAAATGCCGCATAACCGACAGCAGAATCGCATGGGTGATTTACTGGTCACAGGTGGGGACGGGAAGACCCAGCAGTCTTTTTCTGGCGGCTCTCTGGTGTGAAGCCTCGGTCCATGTAGAACGTCGAATGGAGCGAATAATTGACTGAACGCAAGGAGACGGTGAGGATGATGGTATACGGTCTCGCGGAGCCGGTGAATTGTAAGGCCATCGGTGACCGACCAGAAGCTGCAAGGAAAATCGGGCAGAAAACTAGACCAGTCCCACCTGATCACTGCGATGACCGGTTATCTTGTCGAAACACGGTCACGACACGGAGATATTCCGCCACGGAGATATCCCGCCACTTTTTTCTTTCATTTTTTTCTTTAAACAATTTGACCAATATCATCATGACTTGAATGTTTATGATAAGGCTCAAAGCCCCTAGCAGACGGGGAATTCCGAGTCCTGGTCGTCGATGAAATGGATGTTGGATGTCGAGGACGGAAGGAAATACCCGGGCATCTTCAAATATTTCCAGGTGGGTTCGGCTCAAGCAATTCTCACCTTCGGACTATCTACAGAGTAACCTCTCATTTTTTATTTTTTTTTTTCAACAGGTAGCATGCGTCACTGGGAAGGAAAGCCCAACCAAACGCAATATGCAGTAAGTCAAAGGAAGGAAAGGAGAATATCGTGTAGATAGCATTCCAGATACCCGGGTAAAGATGCCCGATCACCATTTACCAACACGGCCTTGGCCATTGCCCGGGCAGGATGAAGTGAGACCGGCCGTCAGAAATGCCCGGTTATCCTGGACGCTATTTGAACCGCAACCGTCTCCCGATTGACACACACGATTGTTTGTGTGCGATAGAATACCCGACTTCAGAAGACATCATGAGGGGCACAGACGAGCTTCTGGAAAGCTCATTGTTGGTGAGAAAGTAGAATGAACAAGATTCCCGAGCGACCATGATACTTCACAAAAGGAAATCCCAAGACAAGCCCAACGGATCGAATTGCCCAGATGCAACTTCAATGTTGGGAGGACTCCACTGTACTTTTCGGTCATTACGAAGATATTACAGTGATGCTCGAAATCGGTCTGACCTTCAAACACTTGTCGATTGTTTGTCGGCCCCACTGCCAGAAACTTGGCATGAGTAGGGTATTGAGCTGTTTTTAATTCCCTGTACTGTACCGTAATTATGCAAGCTTTATGAATCTATGAATGTGCATGCTGTCACATGGTCAACCTACGGATGATCTCCAAGCTGGCGTCGGATTTAAAGGCAGCGATCGGCCAAGATTCTCCTCGAGTGACCTGAGTTTATCCGCTTGCGTTGGTCTGGGCAATAGCACGCACTATGCCATAATTCACTCTATACAATGATATCAGGCTCAATCGCTGAGCTGAATATTCCAAAAAACACGTTTCACCTCTTCAAGCCCTCATATTTTGTCGCGATGAAAAGCGTCCTAGGGTACGTAAATGTTGAAGTCATTCCCATAGCTAAAGCCATAGTATAAGCACTTCTGTTAATCTGCCTCATCGGATGAATATCTTGCTGTTACTATTAACTACGTTACAGGTCGGGTTGTATCCCAGAACAATGTGTTTGCCTCCATGTTTGAATCGATTGCATGATAAAACCGCCTCAGCGAGGCTGGTAGGCAAGGTCTAGCAACATACTTAATAGCTTGAGGCGAACCGGATTGTGGCTCAGATAATTCCAGTCGCTAAAACGATTTGTTATTTGGAATTGTAATCACGAAATACAGCGGACCATGTGTTCGCTATAGCATATGCTCAGGCTCAGCAGGCCGATCCGACCCTCCAGGCTGTTCAACCTCAAGCCTGCCCGAGTCTGCTCTTGTGGCCAGACACAGCTCTGCTATGTGGTTGTTGATTCTTATAGCAAACTCCCAAGTGACCACCAGCTGCCATGTTTGATTCAAAGCACATTACGACAGTCAACATCGGAACCACATGCTGATACCTACGACGCAGAAGAAAGCTTTTTGAGACTGATCGTTTGCCATGGTTTTGAAACGCGGTGTCGGTACACCAAGATCGTGAGTCATTCAGAAAAGTGCGAGCTGGTTGCGACCAAGACTCACTTGGTGGCAGACTTTTCCACTGGAGCCACGGCAAACAGTCGGAAGGAAAGCGAAGAAAAGGCAGGCCAATCGAACAGCGAGGGAGAGCGTGATACTGGGCAGAGTCCATCTGCAGAAAATGACAGCACTACGGCTCCTACATCAGACGTCACCTCTGGCTTAGAACCAAAGACAGGAGGGGATCCAACGATCCAATCTCTGAATGTCGCTAGGGAGCCCGTAGACGGACCAAAGGACGGTGATATATACGACGATATCGATCTGACATGTTTCAGCCAGCTTCCCTGCTTCCTGTGCCAACAGGACGCCCTTGATCCCGAAGTGAGTGGGAAAGCAAGGACTCACTGGTTTCTGACTGAAGGCCATTCTATTGCGTATACTTGTCAGCGGTGCAATGACAGGACATGGATATCACGGTATACACGTGGACTCCTCCCTGCGGTCGTTGGTAGGTGGTCGCTTACGAGGCCCCGTCGGTCTTGAGTGAGAATGTACGTTATACAATCTTGACTGGTTCAAGACTCCCAATATGGATCATCATACATCTTGTTTGGAGCAGGCCGTTCCACGTTACTCATACTGTTGCCAAGTACACAATATTAAGCTCTTCGGTCAATCTGCCGCCCGGAAGTGTGGATCGTCGCACGAGTTTTCGAGCAAGTTGTTCGACATCTTGTATTCATACTAGGATTGACGAAAGATCCGAGTATATGTACATAAAAATAAAATACTGCATAAAGTTTATGTTCTCCATGAACAGAATATTACAGCAGCCCTCATTTTTAAGAGTGCTCGCTCAAAAACAGAATTACACTAAGTCCTTGGCGGTGGGGCCCACAAACAATTGACAAGTGTTTGAAGGTCAGACCGATTTTGAGCATCACTGTACTTTCAGTGGCTGAGGACGTGGCGGTGTTCCTAGGGAATGTTTTGTATTCTGCCTGTGTTGATGGGTCAGCGATACGTACGCCATCAATATCTTGTATTACCGAACACTGTTTTACGAACCGTAGGATAGACCACCACCCCCCACTTGACATCTGAGAGGGTGTTCGGAGTCTGGAACCTGTAGACGCACCAAATAGAAAGGTGTTAGTTTCTCGCGCGTCGTTCAGTAGCGAGCCATCTGACGGGACTAGGAATTACCCAGCCTGAATGTTGTCATTGGACCCTGCTTGTCACAAAGGCCTTCCAGAAACAAGCCTCTTGCGCTATGTGTTGACTTGCAAGCCACTGCTTCTCACGGGGCAGGAGAGGCGACCAGTCTATGAGAGATGCTGAATCCTGATTAGACCAAAAGGTAAGTATGTCTCCGTTATGTTGACACTGTTTGGACATAATGTGGTGTATACGAGGATGATGATCTCGTATTTAACCAAGGGCTTGCGATTTAGCCGTTGACAGACGTAGTCTCCATGCCTGCGTGTGGTCTGAGATAACAAGCTATTGCTTGTACAAACAGGAAATCTTCAATTTCCTTTCTGAATGGGTACAAGAGAATTATATTGGGTAGCTCACGGGCTTTGACAGGGGTGTCTGGCTCGAAGAGACCACAGGCTCCTTTGTTCTTAGCTAAGTAATTGGCCGGAGATTCAAAGACTCTTTGAGGCAAAATCACAGTCTATCTCGGGTTTGGGAACCATGCCCATCCTTCGTATGCTGTTTCCCTAAGATATAGTTATTTTTCCGATGTTCCTGGGGTTGCTACGGATACAGGAACTACTTGGTTTGACTTTCACGACAAACAATGAGGATGAAACCAGACGCCAGTGGAAGATCCCCGAATTACCGCCGTGTCTTCCTTTGAGATCTCGTGGAACGCTGCATCGAAGAATGCTCCATGTCCATCCACGCTTGCCGCAAGGCAGCGACAGACTTTTCAGGAAAATGGTGCATAATTTGCCTCCAGGTCAGATTTTGACTTTTCAACCGCCGAAGCGCGCTTCTTTCTCTAGGCACTAGCAAAGAGTCGCCTTTCGAAATGTAATCAGTATTCTGAGACTTCGCACAGTATCTAGGCGTCGTTTTGCCTCTGGTCTTGGGCGTCGATGATGGCGCGGAATAGACAGGTAAGGTGCTGGTGAATGGTGTCCGGGCACGTCGAGCTGCTGGACCATCATCTCGGGATACTCCATGTTCGAGGCTACCGCCATCAACCTGCGATAGATCGGCGTGTAGCTTCGTGCGGCCCGGAGATGCCGTCGGCTCGACGATGCTAGCGTTCTCATGATCGCAAGCATTACCACTAATACACAGGGGGCTCATGTGATCGCAAGACTGAGCCACGGTTTTGTCGTGCGGCCCAGTATCTTCGTCATCGTTCGAGAGAGAGGGTCGATCATCAGGAGTATTGGGCACCTTATTTGCCAAGGTGATACCATCTTCTCCCGAGACCCCTGGCTCAAGAAGCCTGGGGTCGATGAGGTGGAGGTCCGGAGTTGTGCGGGCAGAGCTGAGCGGGGAAGTCACAGTCGAAATATCACGCATGCTACTCTCACTATCTGAGCTGGCCCTGGCATGAACGCGAGCGTTGCGGTCAAAGTCGCCATGCTGTTGGTTTTCGAACCCGGCCTGCGCGGTGTCATGAGACAGTAGCTTGATCGCGGTGGGCGAGTGAGGCTCAACGGCAACCGGTTGATCAAGAGGAAGAGGCTGATAGTGTCGAAACTTAACTTTCTTCGGTGCTGCTCCTTCATCATTGGCCCCAACTCTCTTTTGCTGCGCGCCGGCACCCCGTTTTCTCTTGACGGCCGGTTGGGGCTCTGACCGCCGCCATATCGCATTCGTCAGGCCATGCACATCATGTAGGTGACGACGAAATTCGATCTCAGACTCAAACGAATCTGAGCAGCCACAAATTGGCTTCGTACTTGGCCATTTCATCTTCTGAATGTGTCTCCTTTCAATATGCCCTCGTAAGCCGGCACTGTGCAACCAAGACTTCATTCGTTCTTCAGGTGCAAGAGTCTGATCCCACAGGCAACAAGGGCAGTATCCAGCGCGGATTACCGTATGGCGGTATATGATTACTTCGCAATGTCGGTTATCCCAGCATTGGAGGTGTTGGCTACTGTGATCATGCCAATTGCTTTCCTGAAGCCACGACATGCATTCATAACAATATCTTAGCTGGTCGGCAGCTATTCCCAGGCGGCAGGCGGTGGCTTTGCGAACGCAGTCGTGGATGTGAACACTTCTCTTTGGTTTTTCCAATCTGCATTCAATTAATTAGTAACGTATCCCAGACATTGTGGCAGGCGGCACTCACTCTTGGATGCCATATTGACACGTATCGACTGGGCATTGACCATTGATGGGAGACTCTCCCGGGAGATAAACCACATCGTAATCACGGCGACACTGTGTGAGCAATTGACTCCCAAACAAAAGTTTTTGGTCATGAGTGAGTGGCTCAGCAGAACATAAAGTCTCCGCTATGTATCCCACCTCAGGCATGATCAGGGTCAGGGCACGAGTACATGCATCGCTCTCCAGTGATTCGTGCTGATTCTTTCCCCTCGTTAGAATCCGCTGATCGCGTCTCTCCCGAACCCACTGAGTCTGATATCGTTGGAGCTCCGACTGCCGAATGCTAACCAGCGTCTTCCGATACTCATTCTTGTAGAAATTGACAATCTCGGCGTTTTCCCCTTTCTCGCAGAGATCCCGTAAGTTAGTAAGTTCTTCTCGCTGCAGCATGTCTTCCTCCAATTCGGCAGAGAGTTCTTGAGGCAGCCCAACCTCACGGAATTGTCCGTATCCTTGAAAATATTCTATGTGATAAGTCTCTTCTTCTTCGCCCAACACATCGCCAACGGTATCGATCGATGAACAGTGCGCTTGATAGTGGGTTGGATACGTTCCCTCACTTTTATGGCCGTAGATCTGGGATACAGGTGCAGAACCATGCCTTGCTATACGGGATCAGCCACGCGTCCCTGAACAAAAGCCGAGGTTGTAACTTACATTCGATTTTCGTGCCAAGAGACCGACGAATATCGTGTATCGTGGCACGTTTCGAATATCCGGCCATTGTAAGGATCTGACGGAGGAAGGTACAGAATCGCTGCTTGTCAAGTACCGCCTCTTGGGCGCCTTGTGCAGTGACATTTCTGAAAACGGGTCGATCCAAGGCACTGTCTTTCCAACGAAGTGGAATTTCTGTGTATTGCCCGTCACGAAGGTCGAATTGAGCCAAATCCTCCATTGACTCAATACCAAACAGAGCTCCATCGCGTAGAGCAATTGTAAGAAGAAAGATACCTGTGGCAAACTGCGGTCGATTATGGTCTCGAATCCCAATTCCAAACCTGACAACCGATCAGTCACCGCAAGTAGATTGGGAAAAGCCGAACTGGAAATTCCTTACACTGTATAATTCGGGTCACGATTGTTCTTCAACCACTTTTGATCAACCCGCCATCCTACCTTGTAGGGCGCATCTGCAGAGCGGAACAAGACCAGTTCGATATGCTGCGAAATTAACTCAGCACAAAAGCCTGCACAAGTCAAGAATATCACAATCCTCTCACCTGATATCGGAGCCCTCTCTTTTTCCTGTGTTTCGCATCTGGTATAAGAGCCCCGATCCTTGCTCCAGTGAAGAGGAATACCTGCAGTGCAAATACAATGAAGACTTTGAGTAGGCCGTGAAGGAAGATAGGACTATCCCGTGCCCATATGGAAGAGACGATGTTTCGAAAATCGTCTCGAGTAAAGTTGAACTTCTGCTTTTTGATATCTTCAATGATTTTATCTTCTACCGGCAGGGTTCTCTTAATCCACTGGTTGAGGTCAGCCAAATCCATCGCAGGAGGGTAACCCAACATACGGAGTATATCTCGCTCCGGTCTTCTACCGGGATGTTACTTGCTGTAGCTTCTTCAAACCCACATATAAATCTCTCGGCAAATGCACAGGTGGTTCTCACCGTGAGCTTTTTATCTGCACTGAGTCTCCCTTGATCCTTAGCAGAGCCTATGTACCAACGAATGAAATCTTTGATACGAACAATATCTGGAGCAGGGGCGCCAATTTTGAGGAAATAACCAGATGCTTCGTAGTTATCTTCCACAAGATACCTGTGAACGTGGTTAAAACAGGCCTAGTTTCCAGCTTTCTGGGAGGTCACTTACTCCGTATATAGGGTGACACACTGGCGCTGTAGGTCCTTGGTTTCGCTAAGACGGTCATTTTTACCCCTGATAGAGTCTTCTTCCTGGTGGGCTCTTGAAGTATAACCAGAAGCAAGACGACGCTCACGGCGCTTCTTGCGGGCGTCTTCACCGCACCAAAAGGATCCTCTGGCCATAGTCAGCGAAGATGTCAGAGCATGAAGTGTAAGAGAGCAGCTATCTCTATATGCAAAAGACAAGTTGAGAAGAGAAAAGGAATGAGATGTTGGTTGCTTGATAAGCTTGCAGGCGTAACACATCCTTTTTATACCTTTGTCAGAGCTATGGTGATTAGCAATGTTGGCACCTGGTGAATTTCGTCACTTGAAAGACTCCTAACACCCCATCAAAATTATGGTTGCGTCATATACCCCGTGCATTTTAGCGGCGATGGGTATTGTAGATACGGTCAATTTGGCATCGTTGTCAGGCTAATGGTACAAAATATTGAGGGATGGGGTGGCTCACGATGCACGTGACTGATCACTGATCCCGCCCTGAGTAGGACCTGAACGCTCACTGAGCCTTGACCGGTGATGAGAAATACTCAGTGAGCAACCCCCTGAGCACCCTCATTAAAGCGGCCGCATCCAAATAGGGCAAGTCACATCGATTCTAGAAAATCAAGTCTGTATAACTACATATATAGTGTAAAGTCAACAATCACGCACGTCGACAAAACATCCAACAAATACTCTTTACCAATCTGTCCAACAGTTTACTTCCCTGCTTACCAGCCTTTTCCTTTTCCTTTTCCTTTGCATTTGCATTTGCCATCTCAAGCGAACATTCAGACCCCCCCCGACTGCTCCGAGCACAAGAAGCCAATATCCCGATCGAGATAACTCCGCCCCAACCACTCCACAAACCCATCAACATCTGCCATAGTACTCATCGCCCCCAGACTAACCCGTACAATGCCAGTCGTCTGCCCGTATACTTCCTGGATAGGATCCGAGCAGCGATGGCCCGCACTCCACGCCGCTTTCATATCTTCCATCCGCACCCAGCCGAGATAGGCCATGCCCCCCGGGTTACAGACGCTCCCGCTGCGGAGGTATATCTTCTCCCTGTCTGCGTGGCGCTCAACGTCTGCGTACCCGTGGATATTTCCGGACGGGTCTAGGACAGATAGTGCGATGGTTGGGCCTTGGAGCTTTGGATTTCCGAAGCTCTGCTGCTCTGAGCCGGTGTAGATCCGGCAGAGGGGGGCATTGTTTGAATGGCGCAGGGATACGAGCTTTTGATACATGTCCGCGACCAAGAATGCGCAGTGCGATGAGATGTCGTTCAAGCTCCCAAATAGCCGGTAGTGAGTCTCGATGGCGTGTGGGATCGCGGCAATCGAGTGGAAATTGAGGGTCCCGTCTTCTAGGGCTTCATGGATTGACTCGGTCTTGGTTGCGTGCCACCCAGGGATTCGGGCTTCGGGCGAGTTGATGACCATGTCTACCGTGCCGCCACCGAAGTATCGGCGTTGCTGCAGAATGTCGGCAGCTGCCTTCCGCACGATCAAGCACCCGACATCCGGATACCCAAATATCTTGTATAGCGAGACTGCGGTGAAGTCGGGGGCCGATTCGGCGTCTGATAGGTCTAGAGGGGAGGTAGAGGCTATCGCGGCGGCATCCCAGAGGACGTATGAGTTTTTGCAGTTCTGACGGATCCTACGAGGCCTGCAGATGTTAGTCCAAGTACCAGACCTGGAGAAGTGACGAAACGTACCATGAACGTGGCATCCGGCGACCCGTCATATTGCTCTGGCCGGGATACGCAAAGAGTGTGATATTACGTCGTCCACAGTCACCATTTGTCTTGTTAATCCAGTGCTCGACGGCCGCGTCGCTTGGCAGGCACATGCTCCCACCAGTCGCTATCTCACGCAGTCCTACCAGACTTGTGTGAGAATCCTGGTGGTAGATGTACTTGAACCCCCGGCGCCTGCTCAAGGGAGACGCTCGACGGGGCTGAGTATAGTGGGACAAGCACTCGCCAACGAGTTTGATGGAAGCAGTCGCATTAGCTGTGAAAACAAGGTCGAACTCGTCAGGGCTTGCCCCGAAGAAGCGAAGCAGCTGCTCGCGAATCGCATCAACGTGGGCGCCGGACACGCGAGATGGGGTGTTGTCCGAATGAGGGTTCCCGTATAGGTTGCTCTGGAGGTCTCTCGCGTACAACTGGATAAGTGATTGGGCGTATACCGTTGATCCAGCATGGTCTAAGTATATGACATCTTGCAGGGTAGGGTACTCGGCCTCTCGCACATGTTCAATGTTCTTGTTGTATCTAAGGGCTGCCACTGCAGCTGCATCTGACTCCCCCATGGCTGATATACAAGCAGGCTGAGGCTGAACAAAATGGGATAGAAGATACAGCAAAACGCTACACATCAGAACAGAAGAGCAGGCTCCAAACCAGACCGAACCGAACTATTTAACGCGCCCACCTTCAGCACAGAGTCCAAGGCTTTGTGGCAACCAGGTCGGCTGATTCTGCGTATTTTCGCAAACAGCGCCAGTCCAGGCAAGCCCAGTCAGACGTCAGCTCTGCTATTCCAGGAATTCCATTGGCTTCATGGATTCATGGCTTCACAACCATTGGCAGATGAACTGGCGCACCGAGCGTGCTTCCCTGTGGGTAGGCCCCGTCCCTGGATTGTGATCGTTCATCCCCTCGATATCTGGCATTATAGGCCAGTCCCGGATCCATCCAGTCCGGATTCAAACCCAACCACGCATAACGCATGCGCCGCCTCTAGGACCTACCAGGAATTGAGCCATTCTGTGCGTCTCGGGGCTTCAGCGGGTGCGATGGAAGACGCCCTGTCTCGCAGCGTCACTGCATGGCCTGCGCTGCCACGATAGGATCGCAATATCCCATCCTGATTCGGCTTCAGTATATCCTGCCCAGGGTTCCTCGCATATGAGACCACGACCCAGAGAGAGCAAGGGCAAGGGGTTGTGCTACCCAGGCTCGCCAAACCCTGGTTCGCCTTTAGGAGGCCTTGGTCAGAGGCCTCCCACTCGCTGTCACCTCGCCTTGGTTGCCTTGCAAACCCAACGAGGTCCCAAAGGAACGGAATCCTGTTACGCATTGTGGCACTGTGACGTGGCTCAGCCAGGACTAGTCCAAGCCTCTCGTTCATGCGCTGCGGAGCAAACACCCTCGGGATTCCTTCGTGGTTGAGCTAGCGGGTGGATCATGAGTTCGTGACCGAATATGCTATCGCCATTTCCTACATAATGGAGGCGATCGGCGATCAGCGGGGTGAAGATCATCTACTTCGTATATTTCGCGGATGTTCTTGACTCCAGGTTGCAGGGCAACTGTGGCAAGACGAGGGCCCCTTGAGATGCCGCCGCGGGTGGGTTTGGAATGTCTCGGACACGACGGGAAGCGAGGCTCATACTCGAGTGTCTGCGAGCAGGAGATCCGATCTACCGCACCTGCCTGGTGTGCGTCAGGCTGCATGGAGGCGGATCAGGGCTAACTCTCTCGCGGAGACGTTCGGAGCAGTCGGGGCTGACTCGATGTGTCGCACAGAAATCTTGATAATCTGATCGTGCAGCTGAAATCCCCCGATGATGTAGACTCGAAAGTGGAAAGGTAATCGACGACAGGCAGACAAAGAAATATCAAGGGAGACCTCGTTCTCCTCATCTCGTTGGTTGTCCTGAGTTGGAGACACGCAGGTGGGCTGGCGGGGTATGCAGGCTTCTTGAAGCTATTTGCTCCCACGCGCAAGGATGATCGGGCAGCGAGTCCGCGTATTTGTCATTATCAGCACACTTGGGATTACCTGAGAGAAACTGCCACCACTTCCGTGGTTACGCAGACTCGATCCTCGAGGTCGCTTCGGACGTTGTGCCAAACCTACCGTCTGGTCGGGTCTGGGGTGCAGAGTAAGGGATGTCACGCGCTGCCTAGGGGTTAAGTACCCAGTCAACTCCCTGTAGAAGCTCAGTAGACCGATAGGAGGGTTGGCAAGGGACAAACAAACATAGTTCGCGGTCTGTGGTTCGTGCCCGGTTTGGTGGAGGGGAGGAGCAACGACCCATGACCCACGACCTACGGGGATTTCCAGACAAACAAAAAGACAGAATAGGAAGGAGAACGATTGTCCAGGAATTCCTATCAGCATGCGTATCTGGCACGAGCTGGGAGCGTGGTGGCGCACGGCATATAACGTTTCGGACTGAGTCCAGCGTCGTACGCGAGCCCTATATTTAGCCATTCCGATTCCATGAGCACGGTAGTGAGCAGATTCATTATAAACAGCTTTAGCCAGTCCATTACCCTCCGACTCTGGCAAGCTCTGTTGTTCTTAGTGACCCATGGGTTTTTGGGACTTTAAGAAGATTAAGCTTCCCCTTGCCATATTCAACGAGCTGCAGAACATAATTCGAAGATTCCAACCGTCAGCCTGATCGTTGTTTGCTCGTCAAAGTCGCACGGAAACCTTCCATCTTATGCCGAGCTGTTGGAAGACTTACTACAGTCAGACCTGGCCTCGCAAATCCGACACGACGCCGGCCAACAGAGGCCGAGTACATCGAATATTCCGATGCGTATCGCGTATCCCCACAGAGCGGGCCATCAAGTGTCAGAAAAATCAGGACTCCCCCTGTCTCTCACTTGAAACGGGCTAATGGCCCCGGATCCGAGGGAGATCTCACTGGAAAGGCCACCGACACTATGGAAACTTTCCATAGCGTGGTGCGTCCTGCAATACTATCATAACATCTAGGCAATAATAAAGAATGCCATAATCGTCGCAGTCGGCCCGACATATTAGCCAAGTGCCAGGCTGGGATGGAATCTAATGAAATGTGTCTGATATCGGACTCGTATTCTCGGGATAGAGATTTTCAGGTGGTTGGGTCTTTGGCATCCCAGGCTAGGTGCACCCCAATAATGCAGTAATAATAAAGACATTAAGACTTATCTATTGCTTGCCATATACGCAGTATCGCTTTCCCAGGTCATAACTATATACAAATACGAAACAGAATAGACCATTCACAACGCTATATACGATCCTCCACCGTCCTCCTCGGCCCAATCGCCATAACCCCATGATCACTCCCATCCTCACTCTGCACAATCACCTCCGTAGTCTGCACAATCCTCCCAGCGGTATGCATCCTCCTCGGCGACGCCACCCTCGCCCCAGACGCCAGATTCTCCTGGCTACTCCCCTCCTCGGACGCCTCCGAGAGCGACGCGTGATTCCCGTGGATATGGACGTGGTATTTCTGCTCCTCGGGATCGAGCCGGCTGCGGTGTAGAGAGGCCAGAACGTGGCTGTTGTGGTGGATGTTGCTGTTGGGGCCGTAGTAGGCGTCGCCCGTGCGTTTCCGTGTGCGTGTTCGCGAGCCGTACCCTGTTAGACTCCGCGTGCTGCCGATTATGCTCTTGACCAGGGGCTTAATTGTGGGGAAGCAGGCGGCGATTATGCCGACGTTGAGCTCGACTCTGATAATTCTTGTGAGTGATGTGCTATATTATAGTGGGTGAGGAGGCTTACGAGTTCCAGATGTGGTAGTCGGCATTGCTGGGGTTTGTTAGTAGAGATACTATGGTAAACTTTGTAAACTAGGGCAACGCACCGGTACATATTCTTCTCCTCGTAGACTCTGCTTTGGAGAACAGCTTTTGTAATCGCGGCGGCGCAGGCACTGGTCGATGTTAGTTGCTTGTCTGCTGTATCTTGAGTATACTCACAAGTAACCAAGACTGAGAATCCCCATGAGCGAAGCCTTCGTTCTCCGGTTGACCTGGATATCGTAGAACATGAACACCGGCAGCGTGGCGTAGATGAAGTCTGTGATGATATTGATTGCTACGTCTGTCAGCACCGGCTTAATGCATCAAAGGGCTTAATGTATCAGAATCCGACATACCGCTGTTGAATTTCCCAATCTTGAGATAAGTCTCACCCGAGTAGCACTTTGTCCCCTTTGCCAGTCGCTTTTTAAAATCCCACGCTGCCTCGATAGGAATACACTGCAGGATAAGTGTCAACACGCAGGCGATCGTGAACAAGACAAGAAACACTGCAGCATCGCCCATTAGCCAGTCAGTTTGCTGGAGAGAAAGTGTGAGACCACCCACCGAGAGATCCCATAATGAACGGCTTCAAAAACCGCTTCTGTGTCGTGAAGCGCAGCAGAAAGAACCCAATGGATATTTTCACCAGACTAATTCCCAGCACTAGCAGAATCGCATGCGGCCAGAACCACTTGCTCAGCGTCTCATTGTCATTGTTGGCTGCGATGGCGGCATTGTACTGGCCCAGGCCGTGGTGACTTTCGCCGACGAAACATGCGAGAACGCCGAAGGAGCACATCTACGAGAGAATCTGGAATAAGTACCTGTCTTGCACAAAGTATGTGGGTTTTTAGATGTAATACGTACCGCAGCCACAACCATGATCCAGTCTTCGACGTAGAACCGGCGCAGGATAAAGATTCGGACATAGCATCGTAGGACTAATAGTAGCGCAGCGAGTCCTGTCAACGTACCAACTATGGCGAGAATACGAGGGGCGTTTGAGGAAAAGTCGATATCCGAGGGGTCAGGATCGGATTCTTGTCTGGCTGCCAGGCCTGGAAAGACTTGCGTTGTCGCCATTTGGCTACATGGGTGATGGGGATAGACAGAAGGGGGAAGGAAACGAAACAAAGTCCAGGAGGGGTATATCAATCAGATGCAAGTGATGGTTCCTTGGATCGAACCCTGGCTCATCTTCGAACTATTGAATGAAGAAGGTGGACGGGGCGCCAGGCAGATCAGGTCCGATCCAAATCCTCCCGAGCTCCAGCGAATGCGAGTGGCTAGAAAGGTTGTATTTGATGGCTTGTTTGGCTATTCTAGAATGGTTTAGGGGCAAGATGGTGCAAAGTTTATCGATGAAGTCTCGAACGTATGAGCCATCCATTATTTGCCAGCAAGACACAGCAATTCCACCTGGTCCTGGAGGCTTATACTACGCCAATTGATGTCTATATAGAAGTCAAGTTGGAAATCAGACACAAACGGGGGAGAGATGATGCTGTCTGAACCGAAGAACGAAACGACCACATGCACCCCCGCTTGAAGAATCCTGCGCCCTGCATGAAGTTGCACCGGACCCCTGGAGAGGTGAAACGTGAACTCCGGAGGAAGATGAGCCTGTCCGAGTGCGGTTGTGCCTCCGGGACGTATAAGCCACGCACGACATGGGTTGAAGGCTGGGCCGGAATGAACCCGGGAAGACCGAATCGAGGATTGTGGAAGAGCCAATACACTACGATCAGGATCACTCTATTTGTTATTCTAATTGTCATCATGTGGCGTTGCTGTGATACAGGCAGCCATCCATGGGGCATAGGGCTAGCCCGGACGAAAGTGGAAAGTGCTGAGCCTGTTGGAGTATGGAGGATTCGCATGCAAGACGGCGAATGATGGACAGCGTACACTGCTGGGTCTGCGAGATTTCTGGGCGATGGCAAGTTACGCTGGGTCGTGCTGATCCGATCTAAGCCTTCCAAGAGGATAAATTCATAATTTACCAGGCTGAATGGAATTGTTTCCCGCAATCTACAATACCGGGTCCCTTTATATTGCACTCACAAGCGAGCGCCTTCAGACCGGACAGCTGTTGCCCTTCTGGGCAGCGAGGAGGCCGGCGCAGTCACGATGAAACATCGCAGGGGCCAAATCCTGACGCCAACAGCGCCGGTTAAACCTTGATTCAACAAGTCTCCACAGGGCCAGGCTAAGTGTCCGCTGCATTCCACGGTCGAGATTCTCGAAGGCTTGTGCAGCTGTGCAGCTGTGCTGGCTGCCGTGGAGCTGGACGTCCTGATTCGCAGTACCAGGCATTCTCGCTGCTCAGTGCCTGACTCGAGATGCTGTCCAGCTTTCATGGCACCATCGGCTCTTAGCAGTGACTCCAATCGAATCAGCGTTTGGGCCGATCGTGGAAGAGCAACACCAGCAAGAGACCAAGTTCGCTTGCTCGGAACCAGTTAATATTTGGTAAACAAGTAATCCCACCGCTAATATGCCGCCGATTCACCGCTACATTATGGAACTTCCAGTAGCATTATCCATAGTGCATTGCTATAATTATTGCGCCCTGGATGGGACTGGAAGACTGAGTGGGCCAGGATCCGCATCCCTGTCAGTGTCGGGCAGTCGGAAGCCCCAGAAGGAAAGCGATCGCAGATTAACTCAAGAATGAACCCTGTCAATCACTGAAACACGGCTTGTCCGTCCGTTCCCTACGGGTGATGTCCGTTCTTTGTGTGTTCCAAACCTCCAGCTTGGCCGCTCTCTGCTTTCATTCTGGTATAAAGAATGTCAATCCCATTATCACAACAAGGGATATAAGCAGATAAGCATGCTGCAGCCTCGTTTCTTTAGGCTTTCGGGAGGCGCCCACAGGCAGCAACTAATCTCACGAGTCTCACTGCTAGTGGGGATAACGATTCTTTGTCCCAACGACCAGATGATTTGACCCACCGTACCGGACGTCCTGCCAACTTTATATGCAAGTTGACTGCGGCACAGTGCAAATCGTAGCCCAACCCCCGCTGCGATTCAGGTAGTTGCATTCTTTCTTGCGCTACTGGTCGTCCTTGCTGTCTTCCAGCCAAGGAAACGTGCCAAAAAGCCGCACCCATTTGCTGTATCTGTCGGTTCTCCGGCGATGCCCTAACCACGTAGTCTAAGCCAGTGCCACTTAAACAAAGCCAATCAATTCCTCCGGCGCCAGTGTGGCCAGACCTTTGCTTCTCGGGTCTGGTTAATTGGAGAAATGTGTTCTCGTAAGAAAAGGAACTTTCTCCTGAGCGATCCCCCTCCCGACTTGGGAGTCGTATAAGAAAGCTCCCGACGATCCCTGCTTTCTTTTCACTCCCACGCTCGGCATTTTCTCTTTCTCTTTCTTTCTTTGTTTCGTTTTCTGCCCCAGAAAGGCTCTCCCCACATGCGTTTCTCACTCACTGCCGTGGTGGCAGCTCTGGCTGCTGTCCCCCATGCCACGGCCTCCCTGGACATCGACGAGTGGGATCTCCTCGCAGGCAAGGCCCTGGTGAACCAGGTGCTGTACCAATTCACAAAGCCCCGTTACTCCGAGAGCACATGTACCCCCCTGAACGCTGCTGTCCGTCGGGAATGGTAGGTGCCCCTGTTCCTGTCTCGTTGTTGGCTTCTCTAACCGATCGTGTAGGGGTACATTAACCAAGGGTGAGCGCAAAGAGTACATCGAGGCTGTTCAATGCCTCATCGACTCGCCATCCCAGGTTGATCCGGCCTTTGCTCCTGGCGCGCGCACTCGCTTCGATGACTTTACTGCTATTCATATTAACCAGACAGCTTGGATCCACACAACGGTATGTCTCGCCATTGATATCTACACCGATTGGTACTGATTGCTTAGGGCAACTTCTTGACATGGCATCGCTACTTCACTTGGGCCTACGAGCAAGCCCTGCGTAATGAGTGCGGATACAGGGGTTACCAGCCGTACTGGTCGTGGCCGAAATACGCCGATGATCCCCACAGCAATCCCATCTTCGACGGTTCCGAGTACAGTATGTCGGGCGATGGGTCTTACATTCCTCACGAAGGACCTGAAGCCGGCCCCGATATCTTCCTGAAGCCTGGTGACGGCGGTGGATGTGTGACGTCTGGACCGTTCAAGGAGTGTGTATTTCTTCGCTATATCAAGAGCCTTTACTGACATACCGACAGCTTCAAAGTGAACCTCGGACCAGCCCTTGTAACCCTCAAAGTCCCGGGTCTGGAACCGCAGAATGGAACCGGCCTGGAATATAACCCCCGCTGCCTGCGCCGCGACCTCAACCCCGATGCCGCGTCCTGGACAACAATCGACAAGGTGATGGATCTCTTCGAGCGCACGGATATCACGTCCTTCCAGAACCGTCTCCAGGGCGACTTCCCCAATAAATACCTCGGCGTACACAGCGGCGGCCACTACACCATCAGCGGCGACCCTGCTGGCGACTTTTTCGCTTCCCCCGGTGACCCTGCCTTCTACCTGCACCACGCGGCGATTGATCGAGTGTTCTGGACGTGGCAGAATCTGGCGCCTCGCGATCGTACGTTTGTTGTTCAGGGCCCGACTGTGCTTCCTGGATTTGGGATTCCGAATACGGTGAATGCGACACTCGATGATATGCAGTATTTCCATGTCCTGGCTAAGGATAGGACGATTCGTGAGCTGCTTGATACCACCGGTGGGCCTTTTTGCTACGTCTATCTTTAATCTTGCACGTTTGCATACGTGCCGTTGTATATTAGACCTTTAATGTGGTGCGCAAGCATATATATCTTCTACAGTCTGAATAATAAACACCAAGACATAATGGAACATGGCACTTGGACAGAACACGGCGATGAGAAAAGATCGTCAGGAATGGCGATAGAATCTAAGCAGCCAAGGCGCGTCGTTAGATAATTGGACTCGGAGCACGCTCTGTTTCGATCTCCCACAGACAGGGGTATTTACAGAGAGCTGTGTGATTGGTGAGATTAGATGAAGGCATTCCCGGCCTGCATAGTGCATAATAAACCGGCAATACACCGGCAGCCCTAAATCACGACTGAAACCACTAAATCGCCCGCTCGAGTTATGGCGACTGCATTTGATTAAGGACTTTGGAATCTTTAAAAAGAACCTCCCCGATCTCCCTCCAGTATCATCGTCCGTGGAGACTGATCTGGTAGATCGTAGTTCATCATGAAGCCCACTTTCCTGCCCGCGTTTGTCGCGCTCGCCTTCAGCTGCTCTACAAGTGCGGCAGGTATCGCTTCATTTGGAACGATTATCGCACGACAGGCGGATTTACTTCCCGAGTACGATTATGTTGTTGTTGGCGGCGGTGTCGGCGGCCTGGTTGTCGCGAATCGTCTCTCTGAAGATCCTCATAGTATGTCTCCTCGTTGTTAAAGATAAAAGACTAACAAGTACAGCCACCGTGTTGGTGATTGAAGCAGGCAAAATGTAATTTCTCTTCTATTCCTCCCACTTCGAAGCTGACCTCCAGTGACAATTACTCTCACGCCGTGCAATATCCCCGATTTGCCTCGATAGCTGGAACGAACTACAGCTGGCCCATCACTTCGCTACCGGTCCCTGCACTCAATAACCGCACTGCATCAGTTGCATCTGCCAGAGTCCTCGGCGGAGGAAGCGCCATCAACGGCATGGCTTTTGATCGAGGCTCTCCGGGTGATTATGATCTCTGGGCAGAGCTTATTGAGGACGATACTTGGAGCTGGGAAGGACTCCTGCCGTACTTTAAGAAGGTATGTTGCCAGACTATATAGACAACAGCATTGACACCATCCAGAGCGAGACGTTCACCCCTCCCACCGAAGCCCAGCAGCAGGAGCTAGGGATTACCTTCGACCTGGACGCCCATGGAACTTCAGGCCCTGTCCAGTCGTCGTATCCCCCATGGATCTCTACCACTGGCAGTAAGTGATCTGACAACTACACTACGCTGGATACTTACCACAGCAGAGGCCTTTATCGATGCTCTCCGCCAGCTGCACATTCCTATCCAACTCGACGGAACCGCCAACGCAATCGGTGGATTCTGGAACCCCAACTCTCTAGATCCAGAGGCGAGAGAGCGCTCATACGCAAGGACCACTTTTCATGAGATTGCCAAAAGCAGACCCAACTACCACGTCCTAGCTAAGACGCTCGTCACCAACCTCACCCCAGACCTCTCCAACGTGGAGTATATCACCGACTACAACCCATCAGTAAAGGTCGCTCCTCGGGACGCAAAGAGCAGCAAAGTCCAAGCGCGAAAGGAAATAATCCTGGCCGCCGGTGCCCTTCACACGCCCAAGATCCTGCAGCTCTCCGGCATAGGATCCTCCTCTGTCCTCAAGTCCCTGGGCATCGAGCAAGTCCTTGATGTCCCAGGCGTGGGAGAGAACTTTCAAGACCACCCAGTCTTCTACGGCGCAATGAAACTGACGAACCTGGACGATCCAACCCAGGACCCATCATACCTGACCACAAACGCCACCTACGACGCCGCAATGGGCCAGCTCTACGAGCAAAACCGAACAGGCCCCTGGACCTTCTCAACAGGAAACGTCTTTGCCTTCTTAACAGCCCAGCATCTGAACGTCTCAACAGCAGCCATCACCCACGCCGCCTCTCAGCCAGCCGAGCAGTACCTCCGGGCCGGCCTAGACAGCACAATCATCCACGGCTATGAGAAGATCAAATCCGCAGTCCTAAAGGCCACAGCGGAGGGCAAAATAGCCCTAACGGAGAACTTATTCGGCAACGTCGCGAGTCTCCAGAAACCGCTTAGCCGTGGTTCGGTCCACGCTGCATCGACAGACCCGTATAAGATGCCCCTCGTTGACTACCGCACTTTCACCAACCCGCTTGATCTGCAAATCCTGATCCAGTCTCTCCGCTTCAATGCCGATGTCATCTCCCAGACTCGCGCGTACAAGGCGATCGGGGCTGTGGTCCAGACTCCCGAGCCGGGATTGTCTGATAAGGAACTCGTAGAGCTGGTTCGGACAGCCGGACAGCCGAGTTTCTCGCACCCGAGTGGGTCTTGCGCGATGCTAAAGCTGGAGGATGGTGGCTGTGTCGATAATAAGCTCAGACTGTACGGATCTGAAGGGCGAGTGCGCGTTGTCGATGCGTCCGTCTTCCCTGTCGTTCCGTCGACGCATACACAGAGCACCGTTTATGCTGTTGCTGAGAAGGCTGCGGATATCATCAAGGGTGCTGAATAGTATATTGTACTTGTATTCTAGACCTACTTCTAGCTATGAATCAAGACAGATTCTCTCTCGCCCACTCCTCGGCCGTTTGAAGCCGAATTCCATGCTTGTAATTCCATGTCTCTTCCACGTCCCACGCAACGCCCTTTCCCTCCCCAAACACAATCTGGTACTTGTACAACGCATTCTTAGGATCCTTGACCAAATCCCCCCTTGCAGCTTCAACAGTCCTCACCCTCCTCTCAACCTTCCTCCCCGTAACGCCCTCCACAATATCCGCCAACCGGCCATAGCTCAACGTATCCCCAGCAACATAAACAGGCCCATCCTCAAAGCCCACCTCATAATCCCCAAGAACAACCTCCGCCGTAACCCTCCCAATATCATCCGGCGCAGTAACAGTAACCCGATTCCCCAACCCCCCAAGCGCAGTAACAACCCCGTTCCCAAGATCCACAATCCCAGAACTAGGCTCGAATAGAAAACTTGTAAACATGCCCGTCGAGATAATCGCCCACTTCGTGGATCTCTGACTCCTTAGTGCATCCCGCACATCGAGCTGCTCGTCGAATAGATCATGTCCCGAGCCACGACCGATAGTGTCATAGTCGACCCCGAATTGCCAGGGGACATATCTTGCTACCCCCGCATCAAGAACAGCACGGGTGAGTTTAAGCTGTGTTCCCGGCCCCGCAGCGAAACCAGTACAGCTGATTACCGTATCGAACTGTCTGAAAATAGACGCCAAGGCTTGGGTGGAATCTGAGGCGATATCGCCCGGTACGAAGGAGATATTGTTATCGCGGAGACTCTGCAGTTCTTTCGCCTTCTGGGGAGCAGGAGAGTTAATTGTTGATGGACGTAGGAGGACAGATACCGATATATTATTGCTGCTGTTTTTGGTTTTGATGATATTCGGGTGTTGGGCGAGGGCGAGGAGCACGGGCGTTCCCAGCTCGCCAGCGCCTAGGACGAGGATTTTGCTGATTGTAGCCATGGATTTTATTTTAGTTTAATCTTGCTTTCTTGAATTCGTTGTTTGTTACTCTTGTAGGTACTTTTAGGTACTTTCGTTGGCTTATTGTTTATATATGTTGTATTGTACTTTGTGTTGCGGGCTTACGGTGTGCTTATGGTGGTTGCTAAGCAGATCTATAATCGGCGACTTTCAAGCCATCGGATGAACTGCCTGAATGCATTGAACCCTGACTTTTGCTTGAAATATCGGATTTCTGAATGGACGATGTTTAACCTATATATTTCTTTAATTCTTCTATGGTTTTGAGGTTAATTTCTTTTCGTCGCTAGGTCGTTATTTATTCCTGGGTATAATAAATGGACCCAGTGGGATAAAAATATATAACCTCCAACCATGCCAAAACCATGGTCTCCAGAACAAACACGTAATAGAAGGGACAAGATATCTTAATCATTGAGTTTTAATTCAAATCCCGTGCAATGAGAGCAATCACCGAGACAACTGCTGCTTAGAACTGTAGCTTTTATCCCACCGGCAAAGACAATAAATATGAATGATGACGTCATGGGCGTTAGAAATCGCGGAGTTTGCGGAGTTTGTCTGGCTGTCAAACAATGATAGCCCAGCAACTATAGAATCACACCACTCTGACACCGTGGGAGCGGCGTATGCATTCGCTGCAAACAGCCAGGATGGTCATTGTAGACTGACTACGGTGTTTGCATGGTCGGCGTATATATAGCTGCGGTGTCTGACACACTCGGGAGATAGCTCGCAAGCATATCAACACAATTGTTCAGTCTACTAGCACTCTACGCATACTTACCTTGCTACAAGGATCCCACTACAAGCAAAGATGTCGCGTGTTCAGCTACTCAACCAGGACCTTCCAACCTCCAAGGCCAAGGTCTTCTACAGACAGGCCGGCCCGGAATCCGCCCCAGTGATCCTCCTCCTCCACGGCTTCCCGTCCTCCTCTCACCAATATCGTAACCTCATCCCCATCCTGGCGAAGAAGTACCGCGTGTTCGCCCCAGACCTCCCCGGATTCGGATTCACCACCGT
This sequence comes from Aspergillus sp. 2663, assembly GCA_016880755.1. Classification (NCBI taxonomy): domain Eukaryota; kingdom Fungi; phylum Ascomycota; class Eurotiomycetes; order Eurotiales; family Aspergillaceae; genus Aspergillus; species Aspergillus sp. 2663. The sequence goes on along the minus strand of WOYA01000023.1, from coordinate 600,711 downwards.
CCCAGAGGGCTTCAAGTATACCTTCGACAATCTCGCAGCAGTGGTCTCGGAGTTCCTGGATAAGCTCTCGGTCACGCGCTTCTCCGTTTACATCTTCGACTACGGCGCTCCCACCGGCCTCCGACTCGCCCTGCAACGACCAGACGCTGTGCAAACCATCATCTCCCAGAATGGCAACGCGTACGACGAAGGACTAGGAGCGTTCTGGGACCCAATCCGCGAGCTGTGGAAGAACAACAATGACCCCAAGATTCGAGCTAAGCTTGTACCGGCCCTGCTCAGTTTCGAAGCGACCAAGTGGCAGTATGAAGAGGGAACACAGAGCAGCAGGGTGATTGCGCCGGAGTCGTATCACCTTGACTATGCACTGCTGCAGCGCCCTGGTAACGCGGATGCCCAGATCGATCTGTTCTGGGATTATAGGAACAATCTGCCGCTGTACCCCAAGTTCCAGGAGTACTTCCAGCAGTCTAACGTGCCAGTGCTCGCTGTTTGGGGCAAGAATGATCAGATCTTTGTTGCACCTGGTGCGGAAGCGTTCAAAAAGGACTTGCCCAAGGCAGAGGTGCATCTTCTGGATGCAGGACACTTTGCTGTTGAGACCGAGACTGAGGAGATCGGATCACTCATTTTGGACTTCCTGGGCCGTAATGGAATCTAATTCACGAGGCGAACAGTTGTTGATCTCGGGACGTAATCATGTATGTAATAGCAATTGACGAGAATGCCAATGAGTTAGTTCAATGACTCGTACAACGTCCATATCGTAGGAGCTCGCTCAGTGCCGAGAGCGTAGGTCGCGGGGTAATCTGTCCAAATCACGGATAAAAACTCGTCAATGAAAACACATGGTCCTTCGAACGGGGTAATAACGAATCGGCCACCGTGAAGCTGCGGATCTTGTCAGCGATATCGCAGTCAGTTGCACACCTGATGCGCGATTTCCGAGGTGGTTGCCTTGACTTTTATCATGAGTGGCGGGAATCCATCCCACTCGCTGACGTGGATGGAGAATGTGGCGACAAGGATTAAACGGGCCAAATTGAAGCTATTCGCACAGGACCAGGATGGTCAAATTGGTGCCTGGGGCAGAAACCCAAGGCCTGGGCCGGTCAGGTGATCGGAGAGCATCGGGAGATGGCCAATGAAGCGTGAGGCTCGGGAGCAGATCCACCAGACGCAACCCAATCCGGATCTGTTGGGACCAATCGCGGGCGACTTCTTCCAGATTAGGCGGGATCGACCCCACCATTCCGTTCGGTGCGGATTCTAGAATGACAGGGCCGCAGCGAGTCCCTGAAAGCTGGAGCTGTCTTAGGGCGGTCGGGCAGAGCCGGAACACAAAATTCCATCGGAAAAGTGAAAACTTGAGTGTAGGAAGATCTGATGCAGGGATCAGGACCCTGAAAAACTGCAGCTGTTGGGCTGCGTGGTGGCGACATTTTCTGGGGTGAATTCGCCATGTAAAAAGTTAGACGAGCGCACTGTGTGATCAAAGAAGCAAAAACGGTGAAGTGGATGAAGGACCTGCGGTGGGGGTGGACCGCGATCCCCATACATCCTGGACTGTCTGTGCTGCACAGCCAATCTCAGGAACTGCCACCCGCCATGATCTCATCACTCGGGACAAGAACCTTGGGAGGGCGAAGTCCTGGAAGGGCAGCCGCAGCAATTGAACGGGCAGTTGGAGAGCCGTGTCCCTGGCTGCCCTGATTTGGCTGGAGAAACAGCCCCAAGAGCCAGGCTGGAACTAGGTTGGAAGCAGTTAGTAGAGGGCGAAACGAGAAAAAAAAAAGCATGTGAACCCCCACTGGCGATAACACTGAAGCTATCTGCCTTCTGTCAACTTGTCTCTTGTCACTTGTCTCCTCTGCATCTCTTTCCCTGCTCCAATTCCCCTCTTCTTTCTTTGCTTTTCTCGCAGGTTACTTTCTGCGACCACCGAGAGGCCGCCGGAGCCCTCGCCATCCCACACACATTCCACCCCCCGCCCCCGTTGACCGTATAAGACAGCTGCCCGTCCTGCTTGTCGTGCGAGGGCTTCGTTGAACTTCACTTTTTTTTCTCTCCTCAATCGGTCGCTGGACCATTGCTAATCGAACATGGCGATCCTTGATACCACGAAAGACCTCGCCGCTCTCTTCACGCAGCAAGCCAAGGCGACCCCCGACGCCCTTGCCTTGGAGGACGACAAGTCCTCATACACATATGCTGAGCTAGACAAGGAAGTCGAGGATCTGTCGCAGCGTCTGCGTCGCTATGGCGTCAGTCGGGATAGCTTGGTTGGCGTGCTGCTCCCCCGCAGTGCACATTATGTCATTGCCTGTCTGGCCGCCTTGCGTGCCGGCGGAGCATTCCTCGTGCTGGAGCTGGCTTACCCTCCAGACCTGTTGGCGGACGTGCTGGAAGACGCGACTCCCGCAGTGGTAGTCACCCACCGGGCAGAGACCGGCAAAATCAAGGGCAATGTCCCTGTCATCACGCTTGATGAGTCCGCTGCCGACGCCAATGGCCACACCACCGAGCCGGCACCGCTGCCTGCCAGCGACGACCTGGATAGACTGGCCTTTGTTTCGTATTCCTCTGGCACAACCGGGAAACCAAAGGGCATTGCAAACCCACACCGGGCCCCAGTTCTCTCATACAATCTGCGTTTCGGCGTGCAGGACCTCCATCCCGGTGATCGCGTGGCCTGCAACGTCTTTTTCATTTGGGAAATTATTCGTCCCCTGCTGCGTGGAGCTGCAGTCGTCGCTGTCCCTGACGACCACAGCTACGATCCCGCCGCGCTGGTGGACCTTCTTGCATCGAAGCGTATTAGCGAAACTCTCATGACCCCGACTCTCCTTGCTACCATTCTCTCCCGACACCCGCATATCGGCACTCGGTTGCCTGAGCTGCGTACGCTGTGGCTCAACGGTGAGGTCGTCACCACAGACTTGGCCCGACGAGCCATCAAAGCACTGCCAAACACCCGCCTGCTCAACTGCTACAGCGCTTGCGAAACACATGAAATTGCGTGCGGTGACATCCGCACAATCTTGGATGATGAAGCCCAGTACTGCCCGGTCGGCCCGCCGCTGGACCCCAAACACACCTACATTGTGAACGAGCAGGGCGAAAAGATAAAAGACGGTACCTGTGGCGAGCTCTGTGTCGGTGGACCCATGCTTGCGAGGGGATACATCAACCGACCGGAGACAACGGCCAAGACTTTCATTCCCAACCCTTTCTCGGGAATCCCTGGTGACCTTATGTACCGAACTGGAGATCAGGCGCGCATGCTACCCTCTGGCCTCCTCGAAATCACCGGTCGCGTGGGTGCTATGATTAAACTCCGCGGCTACTCTGTTGTGCCCGGAAAGGTCGAGAACGACATCGTTAAACGTCTGGCCGTCCGCCAATGCGCCGTGATCCCTCACGGTGAGGGCGTGGAAAAACAATTGGTGGCATACATTGTCGCCGACAAAGAGTCTAGTGAACAACGCCCGGTTGTGGAAATCAACCCGTCGGGACACAGCCCAGCTGCTCGTAGAGCCCTTACACAGTTCCTCGCACATTACATGATCCCAGCCCTGTGGGTGCAAGTAGACGAGCTCCCAACACACGAGGTCTCTGGAAAAGTCGATCTCAAGCGTCTCCCGCCGCCACCAACGGAGGTCGCTGTCAATGGAAATGGAAAGAAGGAGGATCCTATCGGCCTTGACGATATCGCGGCGGTTTGGGCGGTCGCATTGAAGGTTCCCAAGGCGCAACTGCAGGCCGAAGATAACTTCTTTGACCTTGGTGGTCACTCGCTTTCTATCGCCGACCTGTCCTCCAGACTGTCTCGCAAGTTCGGATTCCGCGTTCCCATCGCGCGGTTGGCAGAGAACTCGACACTGGCTGGCCATGTGGAAACCGTCCGTGGTGTCCGAGATGGCCACGCAGCCGCTGTACAGGCGGATCTGCCTGCGGTGTTGCGCGCCGATGCCACGCTCGACGAAAGTATTCGACCGACAGACGCAAAGATTTGCTCGCTTACCGATGCAAAGACAGTGCTGTTGACCGGTGTGACGGGTTTCCTTGGTGCCTTCCTCCTGAAGGATCTCGTTGAAAACACCAGTGCGCACATCATCTGCCTTGTAAGATTCACCGAGCCTGAGGACGATGACCAACCTGGCGGTGTTGCCCGAATTCGTCGCAACCTGCTTGACCTTGGAATCTGGCACGACTCGATCATGGAGCGTGTCCAGATTCTCCCGGGTAACCTTTCTCGATCGCGGTTCGGCCTCGCCCCTGATGCATTCGAAGAGCTTGCCCAGCGGGTCGATGTTATCGTACACTCCGCCGCCTCAGTCAACCTTGTCTATCCTTATGCCGCGCTGCGGGCAGCCAACGTAGGCGGTACTCGTGAAGTCCTTCGCCTGGCAGCCCAGGGTGGTGCAACCGTCCAGTACGTCTCAACCAATGGTGTTCTACCGCCGTCTGGAGAGAAGGGTTGGCCTGAAGACACAATGCTGGACGTGGACGATGTGCCAACCAAGCTGCTGGATGGCTACGGGCAGACCAAGTGGGTCGCAGAACAGCTCGTCCTTGAAGCCGGTCGTCGGGGTCTGCCAGTGAGAGTCCACCGTGCCGGTACGATCAGTGGCCACAGTCAATCGGGTGCCGCGAACGCCTGGGATTTGCTGTCCGCGCTGATCGTCGAGTCCATCAAGCTCGGGAAGTATCCCGACGTGGAGGGCTGGCGCGCGGAAATGACCCCTGTTGACTTTGTTAGCAAGGCCATCGTTCATCTCGCAAACCAGTCATCGGTCGAACAAACTATTTTCCATGTGGGTGACCCAGACCCAGTCAACACGCAGTCACTCTTTGAAAACCTGAAGCTGCTCGGATATGCGACCGACCCTCTTCCTTGGGACGAGTGGGTGGCACTTTGGACCAGCAAGCGCGGCGAGGTCAAGGGTGGTGATGGTGGCTTCACAGTCGATATCCTTCGCAGCGGTATGCCATCGATCGAGTTCCTCCGCGGCATCGTCGTGCTGGATAACGCTATTACCCGCCCTATTCGCCGAGAAGTCGAGCGACCAAAGGTCGACCGCTTCTTGCTGGAGACGTATACTCGCCACTGGTTTGCTCGAGGGTGGCTGAGGAAGCCCCCAATTCGCCAGGAACCGGTAAGCCCCGTCTCTCGCGGTGCTTTGAGCGGCAAGGTGGCCGTTGTCACCGGTGCTTCGTCTGGCATTGGAGCTGCGGTCGCTACTGCTCTAGCGAGAGAAGGCGCGCATGTCGCGCTCGGCGCTCGTCGCCTGGACGCACTGGAATCACTAAAGGCCAAGATCTCTGGCCTCGGCGGCAAGGTCGCAATTTGTAAAACAGACGTTACAGACAAGAAGCAGGTGGAGGCCCTCGTGAAGACCGCAAGCGACGAGCTCGGTCCGGTGGACATCCTGGTCGCTTGCGCTGGTGTTATGTACTTCACAATGATGGCCAACACCCAGATGGACGAGTGGGAGCGTACGGTCGACGTGAACTGCAAGGGTATTCTCAACTCTCTCGCATCTACAGTACCGGGTATGTTGTCGCGCGGGCGTGGTCACGTCGTCGCCATCTCATCAGACGCCGGTCGCAAGGTTTTCCCCGGCCTGGGAGTCTACTCTGCCAGCAAGTTTTTCGTCGAGGCGTCCCTGCAAGCACTGCGTCTGGAGACGGCCGGTCAAGGTCTGCGCGTGACGGCCGTGCAGCCCGGAAACACAAACACCGACCTCTTGGACATGTCGACCGACACAGAGGCCGTCAAGAAGTACGGCGGGGCATCAGGGGCCCAGATCCTGGTTCCGGAGGACGTGGCCAACGCGATTGTCTACGCTCTGCGGCAGCCTGAGCATGTCGCGATGAACGAGATCCTGATTGAGCCGCGAGACGAGCCGATCTAGACAGACATAAATTGTTGCACTGGGATTGTTGCTTGGGTTTTCGCATCAGCTGTCGCATGGGTTGTTTTGTTGTTTGTGTTTGTTGCTGCTGCTTGTCGCTTTTGGGGTTGCGTCGTCTTACGCAATTTAGACGTTTATAAATAAGTAGAGCATTTTAGTCGTGGTAATGAATCGAGTATGTGATTATCTGGAAATTTCGCTTTCTATAGTTTATCGTTGCTGTAAATGTAAAGATTGAGGAGTCGGAGGGATACAGCGTGTGTGAGAGGGAGAGTGAGAGAGGTTGATTGCACAGGCTGTCGGGCAAGAAATGCGGACGGGCGGGCCTCTTATATACGCGTTATTCGGACCCCTGCTGCCATCAGCCTATCATCAGCGCCCTCCCCGCACATGGGGCCACTGCCCAGCGTCATAGGATGGGGAATTGGGGATCACTTCACTGGCTAGACTTCATCGGTATTTTGACAGCTGACTGCACCGTCGCTTTCCATGAGATTGTACCTGAATATCTTCATCCTTCATTGAGACTGGACGGAAAGGGCGAAAGTGTATTCACCGTAGGTGGCGCAAGTGGGAAGCAACGTATGTACCTGGCATCCTGGACGCGTTCCACGGTATTGATTCAGCCCGGATAAAACTCTCATCGATGGAAAAGATCTCAGGGTAAGGTTCGGCGCTGGAAGATGTATGTGGATGAAGATGCTGCGCTTCGTCCATGGTCATTAGAGCATGAACTGGGAGAGGAGACGGCTGAGGGATGAGGATGACGAGGATGATAGATTTGGTGAAGGTTGGCAGGATGAAGGAAGGACTCATTGAGATTGTGATTCTGGCCATGGTCGCTGGAGGTTATCGAAGGGGTGAATGGTGGTCTGACCATGGACTGATGGTAGTCTTCATTGGAATTCCCGCTGCCTCTTAATTCTTGCCTACCTTTCATCTTCTCTCTTCCATAACAGATCTCACCCACACATCTCAACCAACACATCTATCTTCTTGAACATATCTTCGACCCTCGCGTCTCTATCATCTTCTCTCCACAGCCACATACCTTCAAGCCTCATATTTCTTCCATTTGCTGAAAAAATGGTCTGCCTCTAACACCATCACATCGGTCGACGTCAAAGATGGATCGCCCAATTACCACCGAAGAGTTCCAGAGAACCATCCGCCAAGCCATACAGCAACACAGTACCAATTACAGGGAGTCCTATGCCCTCTCTATCCGCTGGGAACGTGATGACACAAGCGCATACCAAGATGTGGGATATTTCCAGTCCCTATTGAGCCCCCTTCGGCTCGCCGCAGCGCGGGAGATTATACTAAAAGCGGGCGATGTCACACCTGGGTGGACAGTACAGGAAGAATTCACCAAGGCATTGAACGCAGCGCGCGACAGACGTTTTGTTCATTCTCGTCTGCTGTTATTCTTTTATTGCATGTCGTGCCCCTCAGCCCAAACAACACATCGTCGAGGTGATCGCTGCCACAGACGAAAATCAGCCAGAAGCTTTCTCGTCTCCTCGGAACACCATTACAGCAAAATTGGCAGGGGAAGTCAAGCGTCGAGAACGTGACGGGCATCGGTATGTTGAGATCGCCGACGTGGTCGCAACACTGAGAGACCGACCAAATGCTGTTACGAAGCCATCGCATGGTCTTAGAGTCGGTGCAGTTTCGATATGCATCCCCTTCTCCGGCCTTGTCGCTGTAGAACCCCAATGCCTCCAGCCCGCATTGAGGGTAGTATTTGGAGTGCATATAGCCGACAATTTGACCGCAACTACCCTCAGAAGTTTCGTCAACTGGATTCGAACGCTACCGGAGAATTCCAGCATTACCCTTGAAGGGGTATACCCCACTGCGTCGACTTTGCTCGTTTTATGCGGCCCCTGGTCAACATGGTCCAAAGTCAACGGGATCCGTGGGTTTTCGTTTATGGCGGAAGTAAGGGAGGGGAACCAGATGGGACGCCTTTTAGCCCCTCCCAGTGGACCGAGCGATAGCGGCTTTTTCAAGAAAGAGAATATACCACGACGATGTGACCCCGCGGGCGGAAAGCAAGGCTCCTAAGCTGGTTTCGCTAGTGCTTGCCCGGCCTCCCCGACTTTGTTTGTCCTGCGTTCTCCTTGGTCGGTCTGGTCAAAGCTGAACGGAATACGTGGGCATAGTTTCATGGCTGAGGTGAAGGGGGAAAACATGATGCAACAAATTCTAGGGTGCTCTGGTGGTTCTCCCCCTATGCTTCAGGGACAGGTTAGTCAGGCTGCAGTGACATCAAAACAAGGCTAGAATTCGATGTAATAGGTGTTTAGCGAGATCTTATTATGGATGTAACATGATCTGGTGCATGCCCATGAAGTGCAAAAAGTGAGGTGCCAGTGATCATGACAATGAAGCAAACGGAGAGAAAGCATGAGAGTGATTGCCGCCGTCTCTTGTCCATCGCAACCCTTTCCTATATTTCTCCATATTTTGACCTTCTTAGCTTTGTACTTTTTCTGTTCCTTCCTCATTCTATCCCTCTACTATCGTCTCTCTGATCTTCTGTATTGACTACTATCAAAACTACCTGTCTTTCCCCTTTACTTATTACCGATTTCACGACACTATCCCACCCACTCCACCCAGGACATCAACATTCATACTGTGATGGAGGACGAAAAGCATAAGGAGGAACTGATGAGTGATAGGGACGATTCCCGTAAAGTGGAAATCATCAGCGACGGAGACTGGGAGGTTGAGTGCAAGGATGTCATATTCCAGGTCTCAGAAGCTGCCATCACAGCAGCCGGCGCACAATCACTTGTGGGACGACTAGCGCCACCCGATGATACATATTTTACGTTCTACCATGACGCAACGTCCACTCGAATCTTGTTGAATATCATTCACCACAAGTCTCATTCAGTTCCCCTAGATTTGGGCCCCATGGAAGTGTATGGGGTTGGGATAATCGCCTTCCACGCCGGATGTGTATCGATACTGGGCGGCTATGGTCGAGCTTGGCTCTACAGGGCCATGGAGAAACGTCCCTCACTGAACGACATAGCGAGGTTCCTTTTATGCGCAGAACTTTTTGAACTGGATGATATGTATTCCGATATATCACAGAGCCTTGTTTGCCGAAACGCGGAGGAGTTCAAGAGGTCCGAGATAGAATCCGACGACTTGAATTACGGGCTTGCGGAGAGTCTTTTGAGTATGGATCTAGAAACACTACTTTCTCATCCGATCTTGGTGCTAATAATGATTCAAATAGACAAACTCGAGTCCAACAGAAAAGAGCTAGCTCGCCGAACCGAGATTGCGATTATGGCCCTGCTTGGGAAGCTGAACAAATGTGGCCATGGGGGGGCCCAGAAATTTGCCCGCACCTATTTCATGACACTGGTGAAGTTAGACATCATGCCGGGGAAAGAAGATTTCAAGAAGAAATCTTATGACCACATACGCCAGATCGTCGCTAAATTCCCGCCGGCCACTTACTATCCGCCAGGAGAGTGTACTGCGCAGGGCAACTGTGAGATATGCAATCGCGGGCCACTTGAACAATCTGCCTATTTAACGGAGAGGGTAGCAGGATGCATTGCTGACGATCAATTGAAATTGTGTCGGCGGTGTGTAAACCATCTGCCCTGCGAAAGACATCGAAGGACTTAGACAGGGAATGGCCATTGCATTGAAGTTATGACAGCGAATACCTGTTATGAAAGCGAGTGTTTAACACCAATATGCAAAATGAAGGTTTCTGGATTCTTTGGCAGCTTCGGTAGATATAAAATATGATTTATAATGTAATACAGGTAGCAATCAGAAAATTTGATCTTCTTTCAGCCCGTCATTAAACGGCTGTTTGTGTTTTTTTCCATCTCTCCATTCACTGCTTTATACACCTTTCTCCTTCCCACACCTTAACACAGCGCACATTTCCACCCGACCTTCTTCATCTCGACAAAATGGCGCCAGAGGTAATGGACTGCGAAGGCGACCACTCCATCAGATGCGGCGATAGCGAGTTCCTCGTTTCCTCCAAGGCTGTTTCACTCGCTGCGCCCCAACTCAGCGGTGACAGTATCCAGCTCCTAGCCTCAGAAAACCCACACACTATTCGCATATTCCTCAATATTGCTCACCACCGCTCGGATGATGTTCCATCAGTCATAGATTCTGATGAAATGTTGAGCCTCGCTGAATTTATTGAGAAGTATGGGTGCCGCCCTGCCATGATGGCTCACGCCCAGCAATGGCTACTGAGGGATCTGGAGGGTTTATCCGTCGAAGATCTTTGGAAGATGCTTCGCTTAGCATCCAGCATGGGGATCAAGGACAACGCCCTAGAAATCTGTCAGCAGCTGGTTGCCCACCATTCGGGGCCATTCCACTCGTGGGCATTTGCTGTTGATAATCTCGGTTCTATGCCCCAGGAAATGCTACGTAGGTGCAGCCACTACCAGCATTCTCCCCCAGCTTCTTTTTCTTTTTTTTTCCCCTAAAAGGCAAAGGCAGAAAGTCTATACTAATAAGCATACTAGACAAATTAGACGGACTTCACCAAAGCCTTGAGCTAGCGACCACGGCAGCCGTTCTTAGCGTGGCCACATTACTGGCGGAATGCGAGTGCCAACAAGCCCAAATTTTCATCGGGTCGTATATCCAGTCTTTAAGCAAGCTTGCTATCCTACCGGGGACTGTATCCTTTCATTCAAAAACATATTCCGAAGTATGCGACCAAGCAGGACAGCTGCCTGTTGCTCGGTATCCTGCTCACGCTAGCGGCTGCTGCAGTACATGCACTTGGTTAGAACAGCGAGAGCACCTGTTAAGGAAGTTGGACGATTGTTTAAGCAGGATTCTGGAGGACCGCTGAGATTCTTGGGATGGCTTCGCTGGTTCAACACGGCGGTTCGTGACAGCGCAGGAGATATGGATATTTCAAATGTATTCGTCAGTACAAATGTTTTCAATATAATTTGGCCTTTGATAAGGATCTATGTTATTTAATGTCCCCGCGCAAATAGACCTGGATCTTGTGGTTGGACTTGCTCCAACGTTAGTTCGGGAGCGACTGCCATAATGGCCTGGCGAAACCAAAGGAGCCAGAATACAACATGGAATATCTCTCTTAATGAAGGCTTTAATATTGTAGTCATGCCATCAGGCCACAGAGGCAGTGCTTCTAATTTATTTTTGTTGAATTTTAAAGAGCCAGTGCAGGGACATTAGTATTTGAACTGAGTTAGCCCTAAATACATGAAGCGGAACCTTGAATAGATTCTATATTAACCCAGTACTATGAAAGCACTCCACCAGCCCTAGATTACACGGTTCAGTGATTTTCTCTAAGGAATGCCTCATATCTACGCACACTTTAGTTCCACTACTGGGAAAAAGAGAATTGCTCAAGCAGCTTCCCTTTTTGATTTTATCCTAGCCTCTTTTGAAGGTGCTGGGACATGAGCTCCCAGCAAAACAATTCTTCTTCAAATTCTCATCTCACTGCTCTTGTTTCATCTACCATATCCACCTCCCAGTCATCAGTCCTTGATCTCCCCTAGAGCAAAATGGTACCGCAGATCAGTAAACCCGGCGGTAATGTCATCCTCAAATCCAAGAAGGCTTCCTTCCAGGTCTGCTCAGAAGTCATCGCAGACGCATCGCCAGTCTTCCGTGCGATGTTTCGTCACCATTGGAGGGAAGGCCAGGCCATTCAAAACGCAGGGCCCAATAGTCCCGTTACGATCGAGCTTCCAGGGGATGACCCAGATATAGTTCGCATTTTCGTGCGCACAGCACACGACCAGATACTTGGCGTACCGCGGGAGCTCGACATTAACTATATCCACCGTCTGGCGGTGTTTGCCGACAAGTATGACTGTGCCCCCTTGCTGAGGAACTACGGAGAAATCCTCATTTATCGCGTGCTACATAATACTTCCTTGATGGATGATTGGTGGGTGTTGTTACAATACGCCCACGTCTTGAAATCCGAAGCTCTCTTCGATGACCTCTCACGGCGACTGGCAGTCAGGCTACCAGGAAAAGTACCAGGCCAGGTCACGAACTGGTGCTTTGCAGCGGAGACTATAGAGCTATTTGTACCTGTCGACGAGATCAAAGGTTTGTGGCCTGGGCTTTTTTCAATTTCCGTGGTTTTCATACTAATTCAGTGCACTGCCAGACAAGCTTGATGCCTTGTCCAAGTCGTACTTGGCCACCATCAGCACGATCCTTATGGAACCCCAGAACATTGTCATTGATTGTACCTGCTTACCCAGGGAGTGCAGTGCTGGAGACTATCCGTACCAGCTGGGGGAACTTGCCATCTACCCTCTCCCTCATTCCATCGACTTCAGGGGGAAGAGGCCCCTGGATATCATAGAGAGGGCTCGCCGACTGCGTCCTGCTGTGGGTGTATTCTCCACCGGGAGGTGCTTTGACTTCTGCATGCTTGCTGAGATTTTAACTCCAGGTGGGGTGGCTGCCTCGCTGGAGGAAGCTGTATCAACGGGATTGTGTTTGCAATGCGTGACCCCGGGCCCTTGCGATAAGCACCCAGAAGCTTGATGAATCAGTTGGAATCTTGTTACTGGCGTGTTGTTTCTTATTTGGATAAATTTATTTGGAAATGTATCTCGTACCATGAACCTCCAAGCGTAGGGTTGACTTGTAAGGTAGTTGGTATCCAGACTCACAAAGGATACTCATCCCGCCCCTGAACCGCCGGAGTAAATGTGAACTAATCGAACTTCTTTATCTCCAGTTTACCAACTGAAAGCAGTATCAATAGAAATGAATCTCGCTTAGCTAGACGTCCGTTTTCTTGCAAACGCAGCCTCATGGAGTGTCTATAAATGCCACCTTACCTTCCAGCCGACTGTGATGCCTTCATCAAAATCGGCAAGATGAGCCCACCGCTAGATTTCTACAAAAACATGCAGATATCCTTGTACGAGCCCCAGGGCGACCTCCACATCGTATGCCACGATAGGCATTTCTACGTCTCCACGGACGTCATGTTGCGCGTCTCGTCCGGCATCGGCGAGATGCTCACTCCCGAGCTGATCGCAGTATACGAGAAAGACACCAAAGGCAAGATAGTTATCGCGCTTCCTGACGTTAATCCCGAGGCCTTCGATGTCTTCTGCAACTTGGTTTACTCTGAAATGGGCTTGGTGAAAGCAGAGCGTCAGCCCTTCCTCTTACGCCCTCTACTTGAATTCATCGACCAGTACAAATGCCGCGACAGGGTGTCGCCCACGGCCCAGACCTGGCTACAGTGTGACCTTGTGAGCCGACCCCACCGCGATCTCTGGATGATGCTGGTCTTTGCGTACCGAATGGACATGGGGGCTCTATTCCGCGTTGTTGGGAAACGGCTTATCTCGACGACGAGCGCTCGGCCTCTTTTCAGGGACTGGGCTAGTATTACCGGCAACTGGGAGGCGATGCCGGAATCTTTTTTCAGTTTGTTTCTCCTCCATCTACCCCTTTCTCTATCTCAATCTGGCTATGGCTGCCTGTTGGATATCTCCCCGTGCTGATATAGACTTCTTTCCCCCCGTCTAGAGGAGATCCAAAATAGTCAAGACCGCCTCCTCACCAAGGCAGGCGAAGCGATCTTAAAGATTCTTCGCCCAACGTACGACGACATGGGCGACGCGGAGGCGACAGCTACCACCCAGCAGACTGGCCGATACACCGAATCCCTGTTGGAGACAGGTCTTATGCCCGGGTCCCCGAATTATCAGAAGATGAACTTTACTGATATGCGCACTGCCGCGTCGAGCTTACCACACGATATGTGGGTGGCAACGCAGTTGGATATGAAATTGCAGAGATGCCTGGACCGCGAAGAAGGGCCTTGCTTTTTTTGCTTGAAGGGTGAGTACTGCGATCTGCATACTGATAAGAGGGCAACGGTAGATTGAAGGGGTGGTTCGTGGGGTGTATTGCAATTTGATATTCCTGTTTGCTTTCCTTGTATGTACTACTGCGCACCTGTTGCACTAGATGGAGTTGTTCGGAATGTATTTTGCTTCTGCTCAAGGGCCACCCAGTTCACCAGTATATCTCACAGAAGTGCCGACTCGTCAGCGACAGTCTCCTGGATGTACTGTTCCAACTTCCCCTTCGTCGGCTCCCAGCCCAAGAGCTTCCGAGATCGCAGGGCCCGACCCTGACCATTTGAGCCCAAGAACACCGCGCCGCCATTAATCACCGAGTTTGACTCTTCTAGGCTGATTGAATGAGTCTCGCTTGATGGAATGTACCCAAGACTGTGCGCGGCCCTGGCCACCTGCTCTCCGATGTCTTTGAATGCCTGTAACAGCGTCAGTAACCAAGCAAACCTGGTCATTGCCATTTAAACATACCTCGAACCCATTCTCAGCAAAGAAAAGCCCGTTCTCATTCCACACTGCCGCTGGGGAACTCGTAGCTCCCGCCTCAACGAGCTTCACAAACAACTGTCCGAGGTCCGCAATATGGATCGCACCCCAACGACTCAACCCCCTACCAAGATACAAACCAGACTTCTGCTTCAGCGTCGCGCGAGCGATAGCAGGAACCTGCACACTGCGTCGATTAACCGGCCCCTCACCCCGTCCAAAGATAATAGGCGGGAAGATAATCGCCGTCTTGGGGCCCTTATCACCAAGGTCAAGGATGAAGTTATCCACGACCCGGCGGTTCCTGTAATCGCGGATGATTTTTCGAAGGTCGCCGATGTTATCTAGGTCGTCGAAGATTCTATCTGAGGGTTCGCCGTATGTGTTGGAGTCGATCTCGGGGCCGGCGAGGACGCTGGCGCCTGTCACTTGGATGTAGTATGCTGTTGTGGTCATCAGCTACCTATTGCTTGGCTATCTGTGGAAACTTGGTGATGTGCAGAGTTTACCATCCTGGCGTCCTTCGAGTGCTCTAGAAATTGCTTTCACGCTTTCTAGATGCTTGTTGCTAGCGGCGTCTATACGTCACTGTTAGCGATCTGGTCAACTTCTGCTTTTCTGTACGGTATGTGAAACTCACGGACAACGACATTGGCCTTTTTGGCTTCGCTTTCGATGAGCTCGACTTGGTCCAAGTCTCCAAGGACAATGCGGATTTTGGGGTATGCTTCGGTCACGGCTGCGGCTTTCGCCTCGTCTCTGACCAGCGCTGCGACTTCATAGTCAGGGTGAGTTGTTGATAGGGTGTGGAGGACTTGGCCTCCAATGTAGCCGGTTGCGCCAGTTCTGGCAAATTAGATTGTGATCAAGTTGTCAATCTAGCTTACTCTACACTTACAGGAAGACTTGAGGCATGACGAGAGTTGTAGGAGTGTGATGGTGGTTTGGAAGGAGCATACGGCGGGGTTCTTATAACATCCCCGCCAACAACCAAATCAGGAAGGCCATTCCGCCGAGGAAGGTAATGGAGATTGCGGTATATTGCATCATTTCACGAAAAAAAGGCCACTTAAATATTGTCCAGGGAGTATTCTCTCTAACCATCCCGGGGCGACAAATCAGCTCCCAACCATGAGGGCATCCCCTGCTTGTTGTATCTGCACTCTGCCGTATCCACGCACGCCGCAAGACTCCCCAAATGAATACCGCGCCTCGCCGTCCCAGCGCCATAATGTGCATATTTCGCAGAATTCGTCATCAGGTTCCTGGGGTCTAGTGGAAGAATAGGCTCGTCAATCAGACACCAGCACGTATCCGTGATGAAGGTCGCCTCGAATTCCGCCCCCGAAGTGATATATCCAGCTCCAGCAGCCCTTTCATACCCCTCCCGACTCGTCGTGATTATCATCTGAGTCGATGGTGATGTTTTTTTCGCTCCCTCGTTAGCTTCACTAGGCCAGCGAACTCATCAGATGCGACATGCGGATTTCCCAGAGATGTCAGCGCGACCGAGTTGTCGACGTGGGTGTTCAGTTTCTCCAAACACGCCCTCAAATCACATAAGGTAATCCGGACATGCTTCAGCTCAGGATCAGATGCTCGGGCTTGTGCGCTTCCGGTGTGACTCCTTCGATTTGAAACATTGGGGTTGTCGGTGTCGTAGCAACGGCTGCTCGAAAGGCTTTAGCTCTGGAATTCTAAGTACGAGTGTGATATTGTTTAACCCAAGGATGAAAGGAAACTCTGCTCCAAGTCGCTGGCCGACAAAGTATCTCAGCAAAGGCCAAAAAGAGTCATCAAAATCATCCAGTTCCGGAAAACCAATGCAGAAAGTAGGAACCCGTCCACTACTAGTATGGCAATTAGCATTCGGTGCCCATCCGGTAATGGCAATCATGGCATCCAGATAGTCTGAGTATTTCTGTGTTCTAGCACCCAGGACATTATTGACATATGCCGCAGCGTTGGAATGCCCTGCCGATCTGCTTTCCGGGCCCTGGAGCTGAACCTGAAGAATAACGAAGGATTGAGGACTAACACAGGGATCGACTTGTTCAACATAGTGCGCGAAACCCATACCCCAAGGGTAACTAGGACTTCTCGCTGGCCAAACACCAGGGCTGCCGTGCGCACCGTGCATGGAGCAGTTCCAAGATACCACCGCTACCTGCACAAGAGCCTCTCCCACCCGGTACCGCCAGGATCTTACCTTTGGTATTCTGTTCAACACAGAGGGTGTTGCCGATCGCTCACTTCTCCTGTCTTGGAGTCAACACCGCCATAGAAACTTATCTGGATGTTAGTCCAGAGGACATCTCCGGTCGCGATTCCGGGGACCAAGGTATAACCCTGTTCTTGCATTGTATCTCGTTAGCGGCACACAAAATATATGCTGGTATAGAGTAACGATCAAGGATGACGTGAATCAAAACAGAGGCGACGCCTGATAGTTATCCCTCCTTCGTGGCATCGTGAAGGCCTCATGAACAATATGACTTTCGACGAATGCCGACCGGGCTGAAAACTGAATACCAACTCCTCCATGCCAGCCCCAGGTTTGGGATACAACTCGGTTATCTGGGGTTAGAGCTTCCAGTGGGGAAGGTGGTTCCGCGATCCAAAGCGGAGGGCGTTTCCGCAAAGGAAGCACTTGCCGAGGCTGCCACGGCCGAGTCCTGACACGGGCGCGATGGGACGTTTTGATTCTGGGAGCCGTCACTCTGCTCACTCGGCAAACTATCATCAATGCGCAAGAAAAAAATGTTAGATTGGCCCAATGTCTACAGTGGGACCAGTCCTTGCCTCATACGCCCTGGAGAAAAGCCACAGCAACCGCCTATCACCTCAGGTAAGGTTCTAAAACGGCCCAGGAAATCGACCAAGGACCAGAAAAGCGACAGCATCAATCGCCAGCTACCAGGACCAACCTACATCGCAGCGCCGGATCACCACGTTGCTCAGTTACCCCGGACCGGAAACCGTCCCGGTCTCGTCAACGATGCCGAGTGTATGAAACCCTCGCGACGCCACTAAATCCAAGCTTCCGTCGACAAGAAGCCAAAAACAACCTATCACTTCCCGTTGTTGAAGAAAAGCGCATCTTGTCATCATCTTAATTGGCTACCCCTACCAGCCACCAAGACCGGCAGCCGTCCCGGTCTCGTTAACGATGCCGAGTGTATGGAACTCTCGAGACGCCACAAAACCGAAGCTTCCCGTCAAGCGGCAGCCAGAAACCTCGCGTCGTTGAACTCTATCGAATAGTATACTGCTTTGTTGCCGTCTGGATGCCCATGGGAAACGCGCCGTCAATACACCCGCATGAGGGGCGCTGGACCTGTCGTGATAGGTCGGTCCACCGCGATGGCGAGAGATATCTGCGTGGTGCGCCTGTCATATGCGATCCGGCTGCCGGTTATTGATTGCGCCTAAACTTTGACACATAGATGGAGCTGGGTGATAAGATGCCTAGACCGACGACAATTGTCTGGGGTGAAGAAGGCGCGCGCCATGACTGGATATGACCAGAAGGCCGGTTATTGACGTTTCTCCGAGGAAAAGCAAATAGTACACCTTTTTCAGAGCCGGTATCTACTCCGTATACAGAAGGCGCTCCCGTCGTTTCCCGTGGATTAACCGGCGGGGATGATAAGCTCTCGCGGTGACATTCCCGGTTCTCACGGATGCTGCAGCCGTTCAGGAAGGCAACAGCGGGAGAAGGAAGGGGCTTATCAACTTAGTTCGCACGTTCATACAAAGCCTGGCAAATGGAGAGCTAGATGTCGCAGCTCGTTTATCGTGGGTGACCGTGCCATGCATGACTAGAACGTCATCGACAGGCGATAATTCATTTTCATGACAGGAGGAAATCGGCCAGGATGGGAAATTGCTACGATCTCCCTCCAATCGAATCAATGGCCCAAGAACAGCATGGGCCCATATGATTATCATGCACATTTATCGCCCCATATGCAGCTTTACGGTGCACAGATATCTCTCCAGTTGCAACATTGGCATGGTGTCTTATCTCGTAGATTAATCTCTTATCTGTGACCCCCTTTGGAGGCTGGGGAAGGGCCAGCTGTCATTGCCATAATCGACTTATGGGGAAAGCAATCTCTGAACCTGGCAGTTGGAAAAAGTCTCCATTCTCATCCCCAGGGAAAGGAGGCAACTTGGCCAATAATGGACGACACTACTGCGCCCCAAAAGTCTATCTTGCGATCTCTGATTTGCTGGCACTGAGGAGGGGCGTCCATATCCGGGGTAGCAATCTGGGTGGATCTGTCTGGGGTAGTGGGTACTTTTCGTTGCCACTGCCAGTAGACTTGGGCTACTGCTATCATGCCTGCCTCAAGAAGATATGAGATCGGCGTATATAACTGTCCCTTCAGTTCCCCCCTCGCTTCTCTTTAATTCCCGCAATTCATTTGTCTATTATTTCTCTCGCAGTTTCATTTTCCTTCGTCGCATTCTTGACCATGTCGAAGCCCAAGTATGAGGACGAGTTCGAGGACATTGCGCCTGCTCCCTCACAGGTGGGCGAGATCCTTGACGCCAAGGACACTCGTGAGCACGATGCTGTCTTTGGTGGCATAACAGAGGATGGTCCTAATTACCGGAATGTTCGTGTCTTCCGTGCCCCTGCGTATCATTAGTGGTCTAACATCAAAAAGGTCGGGTGGATGGGAACCTCAGTCCTCATGATCAAAACTCAGATCGGGCTGGGTGTTTTGTCAATACCGACTGCCTTCAACAAATTAGGCCTGATACCCGGTGTCATCATTATGTTGACCATTGGGGTCATCACGACCTGGTCTGATTATATTGTGGGTGTCTTCAAGGTCAACCATCGCCATGTGTACGGTATCGATGATGCCGGGAACATGATATTTGGACGCATCGGTCGCGAAGTTTTCGGCGCTGCATTTTGCCTCTGTAATACTCCCTTTCTTCATATTGTGCCTCGCGAGTATGCACTGTCTAACCGATATTGTCCCTAGTCTTCACGTTTGTTTCTGGATCGGCGATGCTCGGTATCTCAATTTCATTGAACGCGCTTTCAGTGCATGGTGCCTGCACTGCCATATTTGTCGCCATTGCTGCGGTCGTCACGTTCGGCTTGTCAAGTATCCGGACTCTTGGTCGTATTAGCTGGCTGGCATGGATTGGTTCAATCTGCATCATAGTTGCGGGTAAGTACCATTGCATCCTTCGAGGGGTTCGACCGATCTGACCTATTCTTTAGTCTTCACCGTGACTATCGCAGTCGGACTGCAAGGCCGACCAACTACAGCACCGAAAGATATCCCATGGGAATCCGACTATAAACTGTTCGGTAACCCTACGTTCGCCGAGGCCTCCACTGCAATGGCCTCCCTGGTTTTCGCGTACTGCGGAACCCCCGCGTTTTTCTCAATTGCTGCTGAAATGCGCGATCCTCGTGATTTCAACAAGGCGTTGATAGTGTGCCAAAGTGTCGTCACGGCCACGTACGTCATTGTTGGTATTATCGTTTACTACTATGCTGGATCGTATGTTGCCTCCCCGGCCCTGGGTACAGCTGGGCCGCTCGTCAAGAAGGTGGCGTATGGAATCGCCCTTCCAGGACTGTTCGTGACTGCAATCCTGTTGACTCATGTAAGCTATAACCCTCTGATCGTGACATCAATGACCCGAAAGGCTGACAGGTAAAGGTTCCGAGCAAATACATTTTCGTCCGTCTGCTCCGAGGAAGCAGGCATCTCACCTCAAACTCCCCCATCCACTGGTCAGTCTGGCTCGGATGCACCTTCACCGTCACAATAGTAGCCTATGTCATCGCAAGCGGCATCCCAGTCTTTGACGATCTGGTCTCGCTTGTCGGAGCTCTGCTGGGCACTTTCATCGCCTTCCACCCGATGGCTTGCATGTGGCTGTACGACAACTGGACGAAGGACGGGACAGCCCGAACGTGGAAGTGGAAGAGCATGGTGTTCTGGTGTGCCTTTGTGCTTATTTCTGGCACTTTTCTCATTATCGCTGGGACGTATGGCTCTGTTACGGCGATTATTGATTCGTATCGTGAGACTGGAGGGAGTGCGGCTTGGTCTTGTGCTGATAACTCAAATTCGACCTGAGGCGGGTTTATATACATTAGAGCGTATAGAAACGCCGATAGTCGGCTGCAGAAATTAATTTTTTTAATATGAAGTCTTTGTGCCGTACATAAGTCTATGCAAGCTTCCAGTTGTGTTGCAGTCTGGCTTTGCTTGTCGGTTCTGAGAGGTTTCTCCTTGTCACTTCGACTTCTCACTTTGACTTCTACTTCTTCGTGTTTTCTTCCTCTCCCGCCGCTCAACGCTTCGAAACCTTGCCTTTCTTTCCGATCCAATTCCTCATTAACAGTCATTTCGAATGGCCGTCCAAATCGATCCCGACGGTGACGTTTTGGTCAACTGCTCAGGAACTGTCACCTTCCTAGTCTCGAAAAAGGCCCTGTCCCTGGCATCCCCCGTCCTTACATGGATGGTGAAAGCTCCCGTGGAAGGTGGATTGGCCATCAAAGACGAATCCAGCAAATTTGCCATTGTGAGCCTCCCGCATCAGGACCCAGAAGCCTTCCGCATCTTCGGCGAAGTGGTCCACCACAAATCTACAGATCTCTCCGATATTCCCACGCCCCGCTGCCTTCGACGTGTCGCCTACCTGGTGGAAGAATACAATTGCGGTAAAGCAATGCTTTATTCGGCTCGTGTATGGCTTTCACAGACACTAAGGGGCAAAAGCCGTGAGGAGCTGTGGGACTTGCTACACCTTGCATACGTCGTGAACCTCAGAAACCGATTTTACCATATATCCCGCGAGCTTCTGTGGACTGGAAATGGCCGATTCCGCTGCTGGGAATACCCATCTGAAGGCCTCAGTGTGTTCTCTGATACTATGTTAGGTCTGTTCAGCCACAACTCTAAGAGAGCATCTTTTTAATCTACTAACAGCCTGTCCCATAGATAATTTTGATGATAAATATAACCTCGCTACTCGGCATGTCCAGCGGGCAATCGTGTACGTCATCGATGGGTTCTTACCCTTGGAATGCGAGAAAGCAAGCATATTCATGCGCGACTATCTTCGAGCCGTCAGGAATTCCGGTATTCTTCCCGGTTCGGACGCACTTGCGGAGAAGAGCTTTCAGCAAATTTACATTGATGCAAAGCATATAGAAGAAAATGTCTTTATTGGCGACGACGGCTGCGAGTGCTCTACTTTTTCAGGAAACGCACAGAGGGCAACTTTACTTGGTCAGCTAGAGCAGTGTTGGAATGAGATGGGGCTGTGCCTGGCATGTGTTAAAAATGTGAGTTGTGAAGAGCACTTTACTGCACGGTGAATGTTTACCTTGAGGTCTTGGACGTGGTTGGAATATTTCCTAGCTCTACGCTTATTCAAACCGTGAGGGCTCTCAATACCACATCGTGGTAGAGGTTTTTCTGGGTATTCAAATAGTCAGCGAGGTTGTTAACACTTTCAGTGAATAGTACAATACCCTAAGTCTTGAGAAAATTGCCCGCCCGTTCTTACCTTCTGCTGCACAACCTGATAATTCTTGCTAGCAGACATGTCTGTTATATAACCCTGGCCCAGCATCATAGTCTTCACCATCAGATTAAACGGGAATCCTCGCCTGTTACTAATGAAACGATGTAGACATATAAATATGCGTTCCATGCACTTCTTTCCAAACCTTCGCTTTAGAGTCTTTCAGCAACACCGACGGAGCCGCTGTAATCAAATGCCGCAGATTTTCCGTCGTTGTCTGCATAAAAGTCCTATTTCTAGCTTCAATGGTGCTTTCCACTATGTCCACCCCAAATGCTGCAGAAGAAACCGCCATTACGAGCAATCCGACTGATTCTCAACCGCGAGCCATCATCCTACTTCCAGATGAGGATCCTGATGTCGTCCGTTTGTTCGTTCATATAGCACACCAGAGATACGATCTCATTCCTGAAACCATTGGTCCTCGGAGACTAAACGCGTTGTCGATTTTCATCCATAAGTACAAATGTAAACCCTGCGTGGAGAGCCGCGGTCGGTTTTGGATCATGGAGATTCGACAGCGGTCCACAATATCGATGGAGGAGCTTTGGGACGCTTTGATGTTTACCTATGTGATGGACTTTACTGGAGAATTCTTGCTATTCGCTAAAAAGCTGCTGTCCATGCGGGTGGGGAAATTTAGTCAGTGGAAGTACGCCCGCGACAACCTCGCCTTCATGAGCCCGCTTACCCTAGGTTTATTTATATACTGTCTTCCTTCTTCGCTAAGCTCTCCTTCTTATTTATTATCTGCATAGAGGA
The DNA here is from genome assembly GCA_016880755.1 of Aspergillus sp. 2663. Lineage (NCBI taxonomy): Eukaryota > Fungi > Ascomycota > Eurotiomycetes > Eurotiales > Aspergillaceae > Aspergillus > Aspergillus sp. 2663. The sequence continues at coordinate 578,063 of WOYA01000023.1, read as the reverse complement.
ATTTGCTCGCCGTCAGGAAGAAGACTCATCGGGGATAATGAAATATGACTGTATTTGCCGTGTCTATAGACAATGTCGGGTTTTGTGCACGGCAAGGACCGCACGGAGAAAATACTTGACGGGACAATGAGACAGGACATATGTAGACTCATGTCCACCAACAGATTGCTAGACTGCCATTGCTGCCTCATGCAGCGTCGAGCTAGACCATTCCCAGATGTTGGGTAGAGTATAGTGCACCCAGGAATAACACGGAGCAAATCCCGCATAGCAGCATTGCCTAGAGTACTCCGCACTGCGCAGTATTTATCGCAATTTATCTCAAATCGGACTTTCCCATTTCGATTGCATATTGTCCGAGTGGCACCTTCCTAAAAGAGTCCGGAGATTAGACCTCAGTCTCCTTAACACCGCCTCTCTACCTACAACACAAGCTCCCTACAACCATCAGACTTTCTTTTCCATCCGCAACAACCCCCGCAGTATCTGCCACTGCACGATGCGTTTCCTCCTCGCCATTCTGGCAGCGATATCGATCGTCGCGGCGACAATCCTCGAGAATGGCCAGCCCCGACTCAAGCCGTATCCCGGGCAGGCTCAGCTCCTAGGACCTGAGGTTGGTGAAGGGTGGAAGACTTATGGAGCAGACGCGGACGAAATATCGTACAAGGGTAGATGGGATAAGGAGCATGTGTCTTGTAAGTCTATGAATCCATCAATTCTGTCAACCCTCTAATGAGCATCCAGGGTGGTCGTAAGTTGGCCGCCTATTCCAAGACTTCTGAAACCGAAAACCCAAGGGCTGCCGGAATCAAGTTCGCATTTACTGGCAAGAAGGTGGGAATCCAAGCCTCTTTTCTCCATGGAATGGGCTAACTAGGAGCAGCTCGCGTTAAGCTTCGGTAACCATACTTCGGATGGTGTTTTGGTTGCCTATCGGTACGTCGCTCATTGTCAATACAATACGTCTGCCGTTAGTTGGCCTTGCTGATTGTACCCAGAGTTGGAGGCCAGGATTGGCAGTTCGCAAATGTCACTGCAAATAATTCGTATCAGTTTGTTGGGCCTTGGACAACCGGGGTCAATTTCACGGAGGCGGCTGGGCACAAAACATTCGAACTCAGAGGTATTACTCCTGGCTGATCATTATCCAATCTCGCTAACTATTGTAGTGACAAACTGGGCCTATGGATATGTTACCTCATTCTTGCCCCTTCAACGCTAATATCTTGCACAGTGCAGTTGACCGGTGTCGCAGTTGACCGAGGTGCTGCTTTGTACACCATACCGCCGTTCCCGAAGATGGTTGAAGTCATCGGCGACTCGTACGTGTCCGCATAGGCCTTCAAATTAAACTAACCAGGATAGTTTGAGCTCTGGTGATTTTGCAACATATGAAGGACTGTCTTCTTGGGCCTACCTCTTTGCTGCCGGACTGGGCAACGTTGAATATCATCTGACAGTGCGTTCCATCGCCACGTCCTTTGGCACAACTGACAAGCATACTAGGCGTACCCGGGAATTTGCTTGGTCGATCAGAACTGTTGGGGTAATCCCAGGGGCCAGGTAACCTAAATTGCCTATACTTTGGCTCCATCTAACCCAACTAGATACACCAATGGTACAAGGTTAGCGATACATCGCCGCGAGCTGCCCAGATCCATGGAGAGGATGCTCCAGAATGGGACTTCAAAGTGCAACAACCTGCAGATCTTGTTGTCATTAACATTGGCACAAACGACAATAACGAAATGAACAATGTATCCAGCACCGACTACTACAACGACTATGTGAAGCTGGTGGGCGACGTCCATAGGATATGGCCAGAGGCTCAGGTCGTTCTTATGGTGTGTTTGGTCTGTGTTGTGTATCTTGTCCTGCGACTAACGAGCCAGTCTCTATGGGGCGGCTTCGGAGCTTCAGGTGATACATACGTCCAAGGCCCACTGTTCGTGGAGGAGATCCGCAATGTCTACGAGTCATTCCAGGATAACGGAACCTTTGTCCACTATTTTGACACTACTGGCATCCTGCAGCAGAACGATATAGGACCGATGTGGCATCCAACGGACGTCGGCCATATCAAGATCGCGGCGCACTTTATGCAGTGGGTGAAGATCAAGTTTGGATGGGAGATGGCGGCTACAGGGCCAATGGTGCATAGTGGAACGCTTTACTGGAATGATCAGGAGGGTTATTGATCTGATGGCATATTTACTATCTCGTTCGCCATATCGGGTTGATGAAGTTAACATACAGCGGATGACATAGTACGAAGAATTCAAACAGTTATCAAGAATCTCCCCATTTGCTCCGTAACTATATCTTCACCCTATCTCCACAGCGCCTTCGCGACAGAGTTGATATAATCAATTCCATCCTTCCTCCAAGTGTCTGGCTCGATATGGCTCGTTGTATTCGCATCGAGGACCAAATCAACCGGCTTCTTCACACTATAGCCTTCCCAGTATACATCCTCGCTCTCGTCAATCCCCGAGTTCGGATCCAAGTCGTGAATAAACGATGCCCACATACTAGCCATCAAAACACTCAAGTCCTCGTACGACTTGGGCGTTCCATCAAAAGGCTTGCCATAGTGATACCCCAAGCCGGCGATATTATTAAACACGAACGCAACCTCGGTGAAATGCCCAACTCCACCAATGTAAGACATTTCCGCACTGCGCGTGTCAAACCGATAGCAGTATGCGGGAGTACCAGATTCAGCCCACGCTTCGCACTGCCGTCGGCGGTTCGCGTGCATGGAGTAGTCTCCTGAGTAAGCGCAAGTGCGGCGCCATTGGTATCCCATTGATGGAACTCGTTGCGATCCCAGGAATTCAGGAATGCCCTGCGATGGGTCATCCGGGTAGAGCCTTAGGATTTCCTTCGCGATCGCAGGCGGGTACTTGAAGCCGGATTGGCCACCTAGGAGATAGTCAGATAACTGGCCAGCATACTTATTCGGGGGGCCAACTTACTCGTGAGGTATGAGTAGAACTGCTCGGTGGTGTTGATCCCTCTAGGTCCAAACGAGGCGCCTTCGTCTGTGTTCGTTCCAGCGAGGATGGGAACCTTGACAAATTCCTGCTTGTCAAGCTGGACGCTTCCCCGGTCCTGGAGCAGGTCTCCATCTATAGAAGGCCAGAAGGAATACGCTGGGTTGCCACCAGTCCCGTTGAACACAGCATTCAGGTCCTCGAATGGTACCTCCCGGAGACATTGCAATGTATCCTGCTCCCCGGTACATCCAACCTTACGCACAATATCATCATACATCGCTTGATTAGCTGTGTTATTTCCAGGGTTTGCTGTGACTGAGCCACCAGACTGCATGATGGCCCCGCGGAACAGTCCGTCATCGCGACCGCCGTACGCAATAAGATGCGAACCAACGGACATCCCACCGGCAGACTCGCCAAATATGGTCACTTTGTCTGGATCACCTCCGAATGCAGCAATATTCTCCCTTATCCAGTGTAGGGCCAGCCGTTGGTCTCGGAGACCCAGGTTTGTGATTCCATTGTCTGTTACTTCCTTCGAGGCAAGGAACCCCCAGGTTGAGAGGCGGTAGTTTATTGTCACGCCGATGAACGGTTTGCCTAGTTGGCCAGCTTGTCAGTCTACGAATTTCCTAGGAGTGCGAAATCCAGGCTTACCAATTGTATGCGAGTTTGCGACGATCGCAGACATGTTGTATCGCTCGTCCGCGCCAGAGCCCATATAGAACCCACCACCGTGGATCCAGACTCCCACAGGTAGCGCAGATTCCTCATCAACGGAAGAGTCGCGGATAATGTTCAACGTCAGACATGCTTCCGACTGCGGATACCAAATGGAATCGCTCTGCGCGAGTTAGCTTGCAGTCTCCTTCCCTAGAAAGAACAAGATGTATGCATACTCCATATCCAACACAAATATCCGAATACGCCTTCGCATCTCGCTCCTCATCCCAAGTCTCATTCAGGGACGTCGGTAATGCAAACCGCAGATTCCCGACCGGCTGCTGCGCGAAGGGAATTCCGAGGAAGAAGTCTTGGTTGTAGTTGTCGTTTCTCACGCCAACGTATGTGCCGTTGAGGACATCCGCTGTAGGAGGCAATACAGCTCTCGGGCTCGGGGCAGCAGCACCCAGCACTGCCAGGACAGATAGTCCGAGGAACGAGTTCAGCAACATCTCGACACAGTCGAAAGGGAAAAAGCGCTACCCCGCGCAGAACTCCCCAGCCGGGGCGCCATATTTATAAAAAAGGGGTATAGTCGGGAAGTGGACTGTGGTGTCTATCCCAGTGTCCACCGACCAAAACCGGAGCGGAGCAGTGTCATACCCATGACGTGCAAGGTCTCTTAATGTAACTGTCCGTCCTCACTCCTCTCTGACTCGCATGTCAAATCCATGTCCACCTGCAGAATGCAGAGTAAACTCCGGTGTCAAGATGTGGGGAAACCCCTGTCGGTGCATGATTATCTTCATTGCATCCCCGAACAAGGGAATGATTGACTGGCGTGGGCGTGGGGCCTCCGATATTACCTGTCTTGCTGGCCGTTTAACTGCCGATGTTTTGCCGTGTCAGCGTTACCGGTAGCTTGTCCTCCTTGGCCGTTGGTTTAGTAAGTTGGAAGCGCCGGTATGCTTGTGCTGTGGTTATACTACCTCGGTAGTGAAGAGGAGAGGTAAAGGGAAAGGATTCTGGATGGTTCGTCATTGAATATTGATATTGAAGGCCTTCGCTAATAGGTGCTTGCTTGGTCACGGATGGTTGGTTTGTGGTTGACAAAGAGTTCTAGAAAACAGGTAGAATATCATGACCCCCTCGCTCTATCCCCAACAGTGGGCATATCAGACCACATTCATGATTCCTTCAGCCTGGTGAAATTCAGGGGATGAATGTCGATTTACCAGTGCAATTGGTAGCCGTCATTTTCTCACCGAATAATTTGAACGAGGCCATTAGTTGTTCAATTATACGTAGTCACTCCATAGCTTATTTTGCCTAAACATCCCCAGGTCGCCCCACATTTTCTCCCCGGCCGTTATGCCATCCATCTTTGCATTATTTATGCGCACGAAACCCAGTCTGCTGGCTAAAGCTTGTATTCATTGACATAGTGAAGATGTTTTAAACAATCGTATCCAGTATATAGCATTCTCAATAATACATAGAAAGCAAGTATTAGCAACCACGGCAATAAATATTCAAGTTCCTCTGCCCTCACCCAAATCACCTAAACCTACTACATTACAACAGCCCTGAACTGCCTAGAACGACAGCATCCTACTCCGCTGGCCATGATCCATTCGCCCTCTTCTCGGTCGTCTCTTGCGTATGTTCAACAGGTGCCGCCGGCTCCATTGACTCCCTTCTCTCAGGGTTCACTTCGTCCAGCTCGTACAGCTTCGGCAGCGGCTCGAGCTTCTGCCGCAGGATCCAGGTCCGGAAGTGCCAGATCGCGTTCCTTATCTGGTAAGTCGCATGGTGGCGCGTAGAGACAGAGAAGACGCGATCAAGCTCCTCGAGTGTCAGTTCTATTAGTGATAATATCAGCATTTATGGCTCCACCGAGAGAATATGCAAGAGAAGGGCTACCTTTTGTTTCCGGCACGAATAACAGTACCAGGAACCAACCAATCACACACCACGCTGCGTACCAACCAAAGGCTCCCTGCGGCTTGAAAGCCCGCAACAACATCGGCCAGGTAAACGAGAGAATGAAATTGAAGCACCACGTAGTCGCCGTTGCCCATGACATGCCGACCTCTCGTACATGTAGTGGGAATGCCTCGGCGGAGTACGTGAACGGCACCGGGCCCTCTCCGGGCGAGTAGAAGACTTCAAAGAGGTACATTCCTGTGGTGACCATTGCGACCCGCTTTTTGCTTGTCGGGTCGTCTGCTTCAATCCAAAAGGAGAATCCAGCCCATAAGAGACATATAGCAAGCCAGGGGAACGTGAATAGGAGGAGGTTGCGCCGCCCCCACGTGTCAATAGTCAGGAAAGCTGGGATTGCAAATACCCAGTTCAGAATACCGGTTCCCATCGACGCGAGAAGTGCCTCTTGGATACTATACCCGGAGTCCGCAAAGATCGTGGTTGAGTAGTAGGCGATCACATTCACTCCACAGAATTGTTGAAGAAACATGACGATCCAGCTAGCGAGAGTTGCACGACGGTTGCGGGGGACGGTGAAGAGTTCTGCGAACATTGTAAAAAAGTTCTTGCCCTTGTTGACCTTCCGCTCAAGCTCAACCCCAACATAGGCATAGTAGAGATCCCGTGCGGCCTGCAGGTCTGTGTTGCGCAAACGCCGGAAGGACTTGAACGCGCTGGGTATTTTGTCGTGTTCGATGAGCCAGCGAGGAGACTCCGGGCAAAAGTAAACTTGGGCGCATACAATGAGAGGGAGGACAACCGTGCTGCCAAGCATGAGGCGCCAGCTTAGGTCTTCTTCCACGCCCATGAATGCAACACCCATGATATTACCTGCACAGGTTAGCATCCCATCATGAGCTATATGCTACAATACATACCTAACATAATACCGAATGCCGTCCACATCTGCCACTGCATGACCAGGGCGCCACGAATGGAAGCCGGCGCGCATTCAGCGGCGTAGACAGGAACAGTTGAGGACTTGGAGCCGATGCCGAGACCGAGAACAAAGCGGGCGATGAAGAGATTGACCCAAGAGTTGGCCACGCCCTCCCAGATTGAAGCCACGGCAGCAATAATACATGATATGAAAATAGTGCCGCGTCGGGCAAAAAGTCTGTTTAGCGGTTCGGTGAGCCAGCAACCCAGGATCGCGCAGGCCAGATACGGAGCACCGACGACGAGGCCAGTGATATTATCTTGCATCTGGGGAGAGAAACGATCGGCTTCTATACCAAGGAGCTATGACCGTTAGTCACCTGCTAGGGCTAGGAGGGGATGGATGAGCCAAGAGAACAAATGCACGAACCTTGGGGTAAATAACAACAGCCCCGTTGTTGGCAGTCTCGTCCATTCCCTGCACGGCAGCGGCCATAGAGCACATGGCTGAAGCTCAATTAGTATCCTACCCAACAAGGGATTGGGTCGACCTACTAGCCATGAAATAAAGCATCCAGGGCTGTGACCATTTGTGGGTTGTTTCGCGTCGCAAGGCGTCGCGGTCATCCTCACTCAACTCAGGCATTGTTTCCACCCGCGATGGATCCTGAGAGATGAGGGCGCCTCTACGAAAGAGGTCGTTGTGCTCCTCTAAATCGTATTTCTTGCAGAACTGATCGACCAAGTTGAAGAGCTCATCGCGTGAGAAACCGCGGAGCGGGTTCTCAAAGATCGCATTCAGGTTGTTGCGATCTCGGGCTTCAGTATCGAAGAGACCATGGCCATTTGGCTCCTCGCTGTGAGCAACGCTAGGCTGTCTAGCCTCTTTGCTGCTACCAGAAGACTGCGTAATGCCATCCATCTTGGTATGAGCACGCGATGACGGGGTTCTGCGGGTGGAGAGAGGCACAACGGTCAGGGGCGTCAGACCAAGGGCGAGGCGGCTTTTATCTGTTTCCCCACCCCCAGCATCTGCAGTGCGACATTCTGTTGCTTATGGACGCGACTCCATGGTACTGCACGCGAATGACAGCAGGGCGTTACAACATGGCTTGTTGCGGAGTGATCATCACTGCCTGTGTTGGAAAAGAGCAATGACGCCCGGCAGAGGAACGGCGGCGAGCCAGGGAAGAGGATGAAGTTTGAAATCCCCAGATTCACCCTATCAACGCCAAAGAGTTCCCACATGGGCCAGTCATCTGAATGGCTACCCCAGACCATCTCCACATGGATAACAGCTAAGGATCCCAAGAACAGCTAAGAGTGGTCAAGAATCCTTGGAAAGGCTTAACTCCTCATTCGGCCCCCGCGGGGTGGCGTCACACCATGATGCCGTAGGAAACAGAAGATTGGATGCAACAGCAAGATCCATATTTCAACTGCGCCCGCCCAGGTGGTCTCAATCAGCCTCGTTTGGGGTAAGACGGTGCGCTGCCGTCCTCCCTGCCCGGAACCCTGCGGCATCCCCGTTCCATCCAACTATAACCCATCTTAGCGAGAGTCAAATGGGCTCGTTTCAACACAAAGACCCCAGCTGCCCGAGTAGTCCGTATGCGAACCGACTTGCACTAGCAAGCAGATCTTTTCTTGTCTGCGGGCGAGCAACGACGGTCGACGTCAGCGGCTGTGTTTCCCTGGTTATAAATGCGCCTCTTACAGCCTTATTCCAAGTCATCGGGCGTCCAATATGTCCACACTCGACGACGTATCCAGTCTGTTCCATAATGGCGGGAGTTGATGGATGGGACGGCGAGGCTGGGAGAGGCGTCCATCGTCCATGTTTTGAACCGGGAGGGGTAGGTGGCATTCAGGACGAGAGACTTGGCCGATCCAGGGTCGATCCGTCAGCATTCGCTGCATGACTCGTCGGAGAATGTGCGAGTTGCGGTCATCGTCGCGTTGTACAAGTTGCGACTGTCAACTGTCCGAAGTCTATGCGACCGATGAGGGTGCCAGCATCGTCGCAGTCGTCACGACTTCGGGCAGACAATAACTTGTCGTGATAACACGCGGGGCTGTCTAAAGCTCTCTGGTCTATCTGCAAGCCTCGGCGGCTCTCGGTGACTGTGGCTGCGACTAGTCCCAGTTAGGATAGCCAAGACATATAGCGTGTTTTGATAAATGACCGTCAGCTTCTTAATCGAGGCACTTATGGCCATGGAATAGCAAAAGAAAAGTTCCAGAACGACGAGGCCCAAAATAAGCTCAAGTCTATGAACACGATACTAATGAGTTGGAGAGTGGTGGTTGGTCCAAGGACGCGGAACCTGTTGCTGTTGTGGGAGCAGCGAAGGTGTAATGAGCACTACAACAACAACAGTGATGAGACAATGACGGCCTGGTTACAGATACCAAATTGATAACAAGCTTCTCACGAAAGATAACAAGGTGGGATAGATTTCGTGCTGGATCTTTATTATAACTCACTCCACTTAGCACCTACAACAACCAGGGATTTGGCCATCAATATATATATATATATATATCCGTACATTATTCAGAAAACAACAACACTAACTTGGAAATTTGGCATATAAACAGCGCGGATGCATAAAATAAGAATTAACATAACTGGGATTTTATATTGCCTCTATGCCAAGATGGAAAGCTCGGAATCAACTGGTATTTTATGGTCAGTGATATGGCAAGCGGATAAGCCGGTCTACGTCATCAAGTCAGGCTGGTATTTAATTTACTACTGAGATATTAACAGATTATCCGTAAACGGGATGCTTACCCTGTCAAAGCGTCCTTCAAGTCCCTTTCTATCTAATTAAATGGTTGAAAGGCCTAGATCATACTGGTTGAACGTTATGATGGAAAAAGTAAGGGATTAATGATCCATTAAACTGACTATTATACAGATCCAAAGGAATCCTCGCACTGATATCAATCGTAACACATCGCTCATATCATAACAATACATCGCAAGCATAGACCATCCCAATTAATAACCACGGAAGTTCCCAGAGCGCACCTGCCGTTCACCCTCTCGGATCAAACCAAGAACTGATAGATAAAAGTTTCTTTTCGAATGGACTGGGTTTGGGTCGTTGGTTTAGGCGCGTATAACCTTATTAGACGCCTTTGGTGTACTCGCCCGCCTTGCTGCTGTAATCTCCAGCCTTGCCGCCGTATTCGCCGGCCTGGCTACTGTAGTCACCAGCCTTGCTGGCGGTTTCGCTGGCGCCATGGCCACCGTGGCCATGCTTGAAGGCACCAGTGGCGCTGTCAACGCGGGGGTCAAGCTTGTTCAGGAGGCTAGAGCTGTGAGCCTTCTCGGCGTGAGAGGCAGCGCCCTGGGCACCTTGGGTACCCTGGGTGCCATGGGAACCGGCGCCAGTGCCAGAGCCGTATTTATCTCCGGAGCCATACTGGCCTCCAGATCCATACTGACCAGACTCGGTACCAGTGCCAGTGCCAGTGCCAGATCCGTATTGTCCTCCAGAGCCGTACTGACCAGACTGGGTACCAGCGCCAGTGCCAGATCCGTATTGACCTCCGGAGCCATACTGACCAGACTCGGCACCGTGGCGAGCTCCAGATCCGTAGCCGCTCTCGGCACCATGTCCAGCATGAGTACCAGTGCCAGATCCATACCCAGCACCGCCGGCTGCCCTGGTGGTGCCAGAAGTGCCAGTGCTAGATCCGTATTGGCCTGCAGATCCATATCCAGAACCGCTGGTGCCAGTGCCAGTGCCGGATCCATAGCCAGCACCGCTGGTGCCGGTAGTACCAGTAGTACCTGTGCCTGATCCATATTGACCGGCAGATCCATATCCTGAACCGCTGGTGCCAGTGCCAGTGCCGGATCCATAGCCAGCACCGCTGGTGCCGGTAGTACCAGTAGTACCTGTGCCTGATCCATATTGACCGGCAGATCCATATCCAGAACCACTGGTGCCAGTAGTGCCAGTAGTACCTGTACCAGATCCGTACTGTCCTCCAGAGCCGTATCCAGCGCCGCTGCTGGCACCCGTGGTGCCAGAGCCATATCCAGCACCGCCGCCCGTGGTGCCGGCTCCACCGTACTTGCCGCGGTTGTCGAGGTCACTGTCTACACGGGGGTCGAGCTTGTTTCCAACGTTGGAGCTGTGAGGGCCAGCGTTGGTGCTGCCCGAGCCGGCCCCGTAGCCGGTGTTGGATGAGCCGTATTCGCCGGTGTTGTAGCCGCCAGTGTTGGAACCATAGCCAGAGGTGACACCGCCGGCCCCGGTGCCAGAGCCAGTGCCTTTGCTGTCACCGAAGTGAGCGTCCTCAAAGGTCCTGGTGGAAGTGTCGCCGCCTGCGCCGCCGAGGCCTTGGGATCCAGATCCGTATCCGCTGCCGTGGGTGGTGGATGATCCGTACTCGTTGCCGTAGCCAGAGGTGCCAGTGCCAGTGCCACCGCCAGACCCGGAGCCGTACTGAGAGGTATCGCCGAAGCCCGAGCCGCCGGTTCCAGAGCCGTACTGGTTACCGGAGCGAGTAGTGCTAGAGCCTCCTAACTGCGAGGAGTCGACGCGCGGGTCGATCTTGTTCGCAAGGTTGGAGGCGTGCGGGCCGGTGTTCGAAGATGCGTTGTATCCAGACATAGTTGCTTTGTGTCGTTTTCTGAGGTATAGATTTGAATTGATGAGACCCAGACAGTTGTTGGTGTTGAGGGGAGTTATATAGGGCTGATTGGCCGCGATGGGATGACGTCACGCTGATTTCAAGGCTGTCACTGCTGTCTTCATCTGCCAACTGCACGACGCAATTCCCCACAACAGCTCGCGGTTTCTATTAATTCTCCCAAGTCCATAGGATCCCCATCCACGCAATGACATCAGGCCGGTCGGACGCTGCATATCATTACACAGGCCGTCGTCATGAACCTCTTGCGCCATTCAATGGTAGCCAATGCAGTCGCCGCCACAAGGCACCACAGTTAAGGAGCCATGAGTCCAATCAGCCCTTCACGACGATCGCCATCTACTCTGTAGCTAACGATGTGATCGCTCTTCGGCGAGATTCGTAGACAATTCTAGTGCTGCCGATCCCGTCGATTTCCCTGCTTCTCATCCCACCTCCAACGTCAACAAGCCGCTTTCCCTGTTAAGCAAGCTGTTTAGTGACGTCCGTCGGCTGAAACTGAAACAAAGCACGGCCGAAGAACAAAGACCGCCGTACAAACTCCGTTCCAATCCAAGTCTCGCGCGTCGATTATGACGCACAGACATGCGCGATTAGGCGTAGAGGACCGAGTTGACCAACCAAGCCATGAATTGCCCATTCAAAACCTTGTATGGCGCAACGACTGGCATCGTGGCACGAGATTCATTTTTATCTGAAACCTTAGATAATTCGGCTCCATTGTGGCGTGCGATCAGGGTGTTCGAAACATCTAATTGAACACCTGGATCGTGTACTCATTACTCATGTTTCTGTACCAGGGTTCAAAGTTCAAGCGCCTGTGCGGGAGGGAACTCGATTCATAACTTGTGCCGGAAGATGCCGTACCCGGATTTACTGAGCACATGTGTTCTTAGGGCTTGGAATACTCCGTACTTGTAAATGCATTGCTCATGATCCCAAGGGTTGCTGCGCACGGGCGCTGATGAGCTGGTCGCTTTGACTGTCCCCGTGCTAGCATTCTTCCTCCTGGGGTATTTGGAGTGGAACGTGAAAAAGTTGAAGAGGGAGTGTAATGGAATGCCTTGATAAGCTGTGATGATAAATGGCTGGTGGTGACGTGAAGCTCCAAGTATCTGTCAAAATACTAGAAGGTCTGGTCCTTCCACAGCAAAGCCGAGGAAAAAAATTCACTCGACAATCTTTCTTATTTGATTTTTCATTCCAATGGTCATTGAAAGTGACAATCAGTAAAGTATAGTATTGATTGCCTGATTGACCACAAGCTGCTGACGCTACCACCACCCACTGAGTAGGCTGCGGTCGCGGCCATTGAGAAGTACTGAGAAAAGACCTTTAATAGTGTTTACCTAGATTGTTTTTATTTTACACCTACAGTATAAGTTTTTGCAACAGAAGAAATAGTTCTTAGTGGCATTAAGTTCCAAGCAAAAGGACGAAGAGTACCATAAACCATGAACGCCGGCCTCTCCCTAACAGTACGCCAGATCCGACAACGATGTAAACAAAATAAAACACCATACGAAATCAACTAGCTCTGTGGTGACGGAATCTGCACCAATTAATCATCGTAGATAACAACCTCGTCGCCGCGATAACTAAACCACCAGACAATTGTTCCACGCTCAGGCAGGATCAGGAGCTCTGGTGCACGACTCCGCGGACTGCAAGGCACAATGCTCTTCACGTATTTCGTACCGGCGCCGAAGGCAGTCGAAATAGCCACCGGGGTATGAATATCCCGCTCCATTTTCAGATTCCAGTGGACCCGGCCGACTGATTCAATATGTCCGTCCTCATAGTAAAGCAGCATGCCTATGCACGGGTTATCACTCTTCTTTGAATCTCTCGAGACCCGCACACGACGGACACCATCGAGCTTGGCCTCGGTGATGAACCAGAAACTAGGCATGTCTGGACGACCAAATCTTGGCATAGTATAGCGGCGGAATGGCGGCTCCGGTTCTGGGTCTTTGGCAGCGCGGTTAGAATCACAAACAACATCAAAGGTCCGTATGGGGAACGGGCCAAGGTCGGGGTCTAGTCCGTCGTGGACAATGCCCGAGATGTAACCGTCACCCTTGCGGCGGAGACTGTGGTATTCATGAGTGTCCTCGAATATAGGAGGCTGCTCAGGTCCGAAAAGGACAGTCCTCCCGAGAGATGTGCGAAACTATGCAATAATCAGTATACAACCAGTCGGGAGGGCAGAGTTCGCGGCAACTCACTGTCAAAGAGGACGACATGCATTGGCCTTGATGCTGATAGTTCCACGCATTCTCTATAGTCTCTCCAGAGTTGATGGGGAAGTAGGTCCAAAAGATTAAGTTAGACTCCAGACCTCGTTCAGTGAAATCTACTACGCGGCGAGGAGGCTGATAGAGTTCTGTGCAGGCGTGGATTCCCTGGATGCCGGAGTTATTACAACAGACAAGAAGGCCCCTGGCATCGGGAGTGAATTTGAGGTACTCCAACCGGCAAAGCTTGCTAAAATCACGCATATTCCGCATAATCAGGTTTGGAGGGTCAGGAGCAGTCCAAACACAGCTTCCATACGACGGCCCATTAACCCTAACTTTTATGGCCCGTACGAATATGCCCTGTTAACTCATTAGCCAATATCTACCGAATGGACATCATCCACGTACATCATGGTGTATAAAGAGCCGACTTTGCTTGTCACTCACGTCAATCGTCTGATACCAGGGCGACCCATCGAGAGCAGGGGAGGCGTTCCGGCCCAGGAATTGCACGCCTCGTACACCAACATGATCAACCGAGACGACTACTTTGTCAACCGGGTTCGGCAAGTCGATGCACTGTTGATCATTCTTTCCCTGGTTTTCTGACGCTTTAGAACGTATTGCTGACAGGTAAGAGCGTCCTTGGTACTCTATGCGGCTGAGAAAGACCGACTTTGTCAAGCTCAGCTGCTCAGGATCGAAAGGAGCAGGCTGTAACTTATCGAGCAGCGGACGAATTTCTGCAAGAATACTCAAGTACTAAACAGGTCCAGTAAAGCGGGCAATCATGAGCTGGATCTCCAGCGGCAGTTTTCCAAACAATGTTTGGTTGCATGTATCGTGCAGAACGTCTCGGGTGTGCGGGCTAAGGAGTGCCTGTCGCACAGCAAGCGTCTCCAAAACCGGATCCGTAGGTGTATACTAATATTGCGTGGCGTCGGAAAGCCTTTGGAGCTCCTTCATACTGGGTTGATTTGGCGGGGCGAATGTTTCGATTAAAAGAGCATGGCATGCGGAGTGTATCAAAAGACCACGCATGGTGGCCTCCCAAGAGCCGTAGCCGAGGGTTACAAATTTTTTGAAGAGTTTTCTGCTGTTAGAGAGAGCTGGATATTATGAGACATGTAGAGAGAGAGAGAGAGCGAGGGTTGCAGTGTGGGGAGGGAACGTACGAATATATCACTTTCTTTTGCTGTAGCTGCCACTACCAACGATGTTTTCGCCCAGCAGATAGTACTCTGGAATCATGTCGTATTGGTACCAGAATATAGCCTCTGATGATGTTGTCGATGCCATCAGAGCCAGGTAGAGGGATTTCTTTGCTCGATAATACTTTCTGCTGCTGAGGTTGTCTAGTGTCCTTGGATCGCTGTCGTCTTAGGATTCCACAAGGAGATGTCTTCAAGTTATATGACGTACCCCAGTATAGGCCGGTATTCCAAGCCTAGCTGCTCTTGTAAGACCTCTTGGGAAGCCGAGATTGATATTGGTGACAGTTGTTGATATCTGGTGCGGAAGGCCCGAATGCCGCTGAAGAAGTACTATTGTGAACAGTGTCTGTAGATGGAATTCTTTCGTTCCTGGGAGCTTTCCCAGTTCCTGACAGCCGAAACTGAGCGTAAAAGCTTAACGTTGACCAGACAAACTAAAGGGGCGAACAAAGTTTTTATAGACTATAGCATGACCAGGGGCATGACCCCGGCCACCTTATCTAGTAATCTAATTCGGACTATCAGGGGTAAGTTTAGACAACTTCCTCAACCGCGGACCATACTTCATAAACAGAAACGGAATCGGCAAGAGAACAGCTGCAACAGCACCGATGATAGAAACTGCCGGTCCAACATCCAAAGCATTGATCATAGGCCTCGCCGCAAGGGGAAGGCCAGCAGCCATGATACTCCGGAGAAAGGTGATCGCCGCAGTCGCGCTCGCTGCATAAATACCATACATATCAATGACATAGTTGAGACACTGTTGGAAAATACAGTTGAACCCGACTCCGAGGAGTAAAGCTGCAAGACACGGCAGAATCCAGTGGTGTGGTGGCTTGGCTGTCCATGCGAACCAGAAGGCAGCGACGACGAAGAATATAGCGCCGAATGCCATGGGCAATAGTCGGGCTTCTGGGACTGCTCTGCCGTTGGCGTTGCGTGCGATTTCGTTATATCGATACTGGTTCCAGATGTTGAACCAGACGGAGGAGATGACACCGAGTAACAGGGCTAGAAAGGGGAGGGCAGCGACGACGGGGTGCCAGCCGCGAATTTCCTGGAAGACAATAGGGAATACTTCGAGGGTGAGGTACAGTACGCCGTAGACGAAGGAGGCATATATGGCAATGCAGGTGACGACCGGTTCGGTAAAGAGCATGAACAACGGACGGGAGAGCTGCTTGGTGACGATCGAGTGGATGTCGAGTTTCATGTGCTCGTGAGGGTGATAGTAGCGCTGGTCGCCTGTCTCTTTGCGAAGCTGTTGCGCCTTTTGCTTCAGCAGAAGCAGTGGATACACTTCAGGGAGGAAGAAGAAGGCCATGGTGAAGATAACGAAGACCCAGATGGCGAGGATGTAGGAGGTCCACCGCCAGTTGAGATTCTCATTCGTAATTACAGCTGCACCGATAAGAGGACCGAGAGAAGGGCCTCCGTTCACTGCTACTGCGTACATACTGACGGCCACCCCTCGTCTTTCGCGACTCCATATATCACCCAGCGCAGCGGTGACATTGCTGATCGGGGCGGACCCGAAGAAGCCGGTGAAGAACCTGGTGATGAACACCGAAGCTGCGTTGGTACTCCTGGAAGTGCCAATGGCGAAAAGCATCTGGATAAAGACTGCTGGTAGAATACTCACTCGGCGGCCCCAGATCTCCGATATAGGAGCCCAGATAATAGGGCCAAAGATAAACCCAACCCTAAGCAAGTCAGTAAGGAGCAAAAAGGCAACGAAATACATAACATACAGATACATGGTAACTTCCAGCACCGAAACCTCGTGGCTGACACCCACATATTTCGCGATAGTGGCGTCGGCTGGCGTCTGGATACTCGAGCCCAGGCTGCTCGCGAGAGCCAGCATGCCCAGTTGGAAGGTCACCCACCACTTGTACCGGTCGGACCAGTTCTGGGGGTTCATCGGGTCGTCCTGATCCCACTTGACGAGATACTCAGGAATAAGCTCCTCTGGGGGCTTCTCGCCACTTGATGTCCCATCGGCCTTGAGATGGACTGATTGGATGAAGCCCATAATGCCTGTCGTGCCAAAACCGATCCCCAGTCCAGAGCGCAGCACAGATAAGCTCAAAGGGCCAGGAACGGGTCCGGCCAAGCTTTATGGGGATTCTGTGTGGTCGGAGTCGGCCGACATTTCTGCAGTGGCTCGGTTAACTCGGCAATACGCGTCGATCGCGCCATTTTGCTGGTTGATGCTATCTTTACAGGGAGCCGGCTAAATGTTTATCTGCGGCCGCACATCCCTCGCCCTGTGCATGCAGCCAGCCACCAGAAAGGGGCGGCTTGGTATGGATGTATCGGGTTTCCTGCCTGAAAGAAGTCTCGGCAGTGTAAGATTACTCCGTAGTATTCAATGTTGGGGGTCCATGCAAGGGCCGTCAATATATGAACGGATTTTGGCTATAATTACCGGAGTATCAAATCTCAAATCTCAACTGACAATCACAATCACAATCGACTCCTGGGCATACCTGACTCCATTTCTACCAGCCTTCGCACCTCCAGCGCTGCCCCATAACTGTAGACATACCCCAGACTCCCAAACCCATACGCGTGCACGACATCCCCCTCAGCCTCAAGTCGATGGCTCCCCTTCCTCCCCGGCCGGAACGCCACGATATCCCTCGTCGACTTCCCATTCGGGTCAATCTCATCGAGTCTCCCCCCCGCCAGCTTCCTCACCCGTCTCACAATATCCGGCTTCAACCCCTCATCCACCGCAGTATCCAAATTCCCCTCCTGGCTCACTCCGCCCACAATCGCGCCCTCGGTAAACATCCGCGGAATCACATACGTATAATGCGACCCCTGCACCATAGCCATCTCATCAAACTCCGTCTCAACAAACATCGTCTGCCCCCGGACCGCCACAATATTCTTGTCATTTGCGAGATATGACGCACCAAGCCCAGAGGCATGCACAACAACATCACACGGCGCAATCCGTCTCGCATCGGCAATAGATGTAATTTCCCTCCGAATAAAACGCACCCCGCGCGCTTCCAGCTTCTGTTTCATCCAGGGTAGAAACGCACCTGGGTTAACGGCGAGAGTGCGATACGTGAAGCCGACCTTGCATCCTGGATAAAGAGAGCTTTTCGGGAGGCCGCGGTATTCCGGTACGACATTTTTGTACCAGATTGTTGAGTCGTCGTTGCGGTCGTCGTAGTATTCGGTTGCTTTGCGGACCTGGACAGAGACATGATTAACCATTATTTTCACCAAGAGTGTGAAAGGTAAGATAAGTTATTTACCTGCACCCCGCTGGTGGGATCCGTGTGCGCAAGAGCCCAGTAGTACCTGAACGACTCTGTTTGGAGGGACTGGCCCTTTGCGTCGGCGTCGGGGTGGAGGTAGATGGCCGCTCCAGCCCTGGTCCAGCATCAGCCATAAATTTTATCTCCAAGCCGGAAAATAACGGGGAGATGACATACCAAGGACTCGCCCAGTTCTGGTTCTCGTCGCCGGGCATATCGCGGGCGATGATGGTCACTTTGTAGCCGGCATCAGTGAGAACAAGGGCGGAGAAAAGACCGATGACGCCTGAGCCGATGATTGTGACGTTCATGTTGAGGGTTGAAAGGTGTTATTTTATTGAAAAGAGAAGGTGTAACAGAATACGCAACCGATTTTATATTTTCTCCCGTAGATGGGCCGATATACTAGCTGTTTGGGCTGAACTTCCTGGGTTATGGGGTATCGCGGAATATCTTTCTCTCTACCTTCAAAGCAATGTACTCCGTATACATTCAGCGCTAGGTGACAGTCATCAGTGCTTCGAATGAATGTTTAATCTCTGGATACGTGGGAAGTGGAGTGTGGAGGAGGTGGAGACAGTCCGGAACAACCTGCCCTGGGATACTGCCCCTCCTATGGAAAGATGCAGCCAAGCTATGATGTAAAAATAATGAATTCAGATAAGCTCGTTATATGATTACATATCCAAGTGATTGGACCTTCAACTGTGCTATCCTGATTATCTACTAAGAAGCATAATCTTACAACATCCATGATCGTAGAAGGCCAAGAGCGGAACACGAAACTAGGTATCTTGAGAGTAATTGCATTGTTGTTACACTTTTGATCTACCTATGCAACAACATTAATTCCAGCACCCTTAAGCGCCACTGCCAGGTCGCTCTTCAACTGCCCCTCATGCATAACAAACGGCTTCCTCAGCCCCCCAGTCTTCCACCCCCGCAGCTCCATCCCCGTTTTCACACCAGCACCGTAGTTCCCAGATTCCAAAATCTTGCAGATCGGGAATATCTTCTCCCAGATCTCACGGCCTTTCTCCAGGTCTTTCTGAACAGCAACAGCATCCCAGAGTTGCATGGACAGTTCCGGTACTATATTGGTAGCACCCCAGATACTACCCTTGGCGCCAGCAGCGAGACCATAGAACGTTAGAGCATCCCAGCCGTTGAAACTCGTTACTGCGCTTTTAATCTCCTTGCTGAACAACAGCTCAGTCAGGGCGGGGCCATTTCCAGATGTATCCTTCAGGTATTTCACCCCAACGTCACTCAGCGAGGCAATCTCAGGTGGAGTCAATGAAACGCCAGAGGCGGATGGAATGTTATAATAGACAAGCGGGAGCTTCGAGACATCATATATTTCCTTCAACATTGCACGCAATTCTGTAAGGTTGACGGCGTCATAGAAAGGCGGCACAACCATGAGGGCAGCAGCTCCGACACCCGCTGCGTGTTTCGCCAAGTCAAGGGTCTTTGTTGTAGAGAGGTCTCCAATTCCAGCGATGACAGGGACGCGGCCGTTGGCAGATTTGATCGTTTGCTCTAGCGTGTCTTTTCGCTCTTGTGTGGATAGAGCCGTGAACTCGCCGGTGCTTCCGCCGGGAACGAGACCGTGAACTCCTGCGTCGATGAGGCGGTTGACGTGCTGATCGAGAGCTTTATAGTCAACTGCTGACTGGTCGGCTGTGAAGGGTGTGATCAGGGCGACCATGATGCCCTGGAGTTGTTGAGGTTGAGTCATTGTGGAGAATGAGCTGGAGAGGTGTCTTGAATGTAACAATTGAAAAGATTGGAAATAAAGTACGTGCCAGCTTTCTTTATATGTGGGACTCACCTTCTATATAGCAATGCCTTTCTCAGCATTCCGAGCGAACGCGTGCATACGATATACCATAAATTAGGGCAGGAGGCCCCGGCGCTATGCCGTCATGGGAAGATAGGTTAGGAAGATATCCTACGAAGTATGACCATGAATTTCGATGTGTAATTGCCGGGGAACCCCAAATAATCAGTCACAGGCTGTGTTGGAGAAATTTGGGCAAGAAGTCGAGATTACCCCATACTTCTCTTATCTTCCAAGTGCATGTGGTTCCGGGAATGAAAAGCCCTTCTAGCACGGGAATACGGCAATCACATCATAGGTCGGTGATCTTGGCCTATGAACGTGCTTGACGTACTCTTATCATTGGTGATACCGGAATTAACTGCTTCGACTTTTATAGATACCTTTCCCCTGTAGATAATCCGGGGTCTAACCTCCACGCGTCGCTCCACCAGCCCCCACGTACCAATGAACCCTCACAGTTATATCTCACACTCCTGATAACCGGGGGATGGCCCCACTTCCCCGGAATGCATTTCTGGATAATGATAGGTATCTATCTGTCAGCGGGGCGAAGCTGGCCACAGGCCAACTGACTCGTGGTCGTCATGTATTATATTAAGTCCAGCGTTTCACCGCGAGACGCATTGGTAGTCTTCCCTTTCTTTTCTACCATCCTATACATTGACAACAATGAACCAAGATATCAAGCATAGCGATGGCCCTGACGGCATTGATACCGGGCCCCCATCCATTGGCAAGGTTGAAAATCTCGTTACAAACGATGCTGTCTTTGGCAACATCACAGAGAATGGGCCCAATTACCGTAATGTATATGCGTCTCCAATCCCTATACAACAGGACTCCGCTGACCATATAGCTTGGATGGCTTGGCACAACTGCCCTAATGATGAAAACACAGATCGGTCTCGGTGTCCTCTCCATGCCGCTCATCCTCGGGACCTTGGGCATTGTGCCAGGAAACATCCTGATAGTCACCATTGCGGCAATTACAACCTGGTCAAGCTACATGATCGGCATCTTCAAAATCCGCCATCCCGAGGTTTACGGCATTGGCGATGTGGGAGGAATGCTCTTCGGTCGAGTAGGATACGAGCTCTTTGGTGGCGTCTATGCCCTTGGTAGGTTCCGCCCTGTTTGACAGTATTTTACACTGCTAAAACTTTTAGACTTCACCTTTGCCGCTGGATCAGCCATGTTGAGTATTTCCATTGCGCTGAACGCGCTGTCCAGCCACGCTGTTTGTACTGCGATCTTTGTGGCTGTTGCAGCGGTTGCTGGATTCGGCATTGGCAGTATCCGAACCCTGGATAGAATTGGCTTCCTTGCTTGGATTGGCACGATTTGTATCATTACTGCAGGTGAGACTCGCCGGTGTGCTTTTTATTACTTGCCTTTGCTAACAGCGTATTTTCCAGTATTTGTCGTCACTGTTGGGGTTGGCCTCCAGGACCGCCCTTCAGCAGCACCCCAAAAGGGCGAATGGAAATCTGATTATAAACTGGTCAATTCTCCAGGCTTCACCGACGCAATATCTGCAGTGTCGAGTCTTGTCTTCACATATTCTGGGACGCCTATCTTCTTCAACATTGTTTCTGAGATGCGTGATCCACTCTTATACCCACGAGCCCTTGCAGTGTGCCAGACTGCGGTTACCATCGTGTATATCATCGTCGGCACTGTGGTATATTATTACTGCGGATCATATGTCGCGTCGCCTGCTCTGGGGTCAGCAGGAGACATAGTGAAGAAAGTATCATATGGAATCGCCCTACCGGGGCTGATTGTCTCCTGCGTCCTTTTCGTCCACGTACGTGTCCAGCCCACTTTCGCACTTACATCCACTAACATCTGCGGTTTGCCTATCCAGCTCCCCGGTAAACACATCTTTGTCCGCATCCTCCGCGGCTCCGACCATCTCACGTCGAATAGTGTCATTCACTGGACGACATGGCTGGGCTCCACATTCGGCGTGGCCCTGGTCGCGTACATCGTTGCGAGCGCGATCCCCGTTTTCTCGGGCCTCATTTCACTAATCGGGGCGTTGCTGGGATCGTTCTTGAATTTCCACCCATACGCCGGGATGTGGTTGTACGACAACTGGAAAACAGCAGAGCGGACACTGAAGTGGAAGCTGATGGTTGCCTGGTGCGGGTTCATGTTGCTTGCTGGTACTTTCCTTATGGTTGGGGGAACATATGGTGCAGTTGTGGGCATTATCGAGACTTACCAGGAGTCGGGGGGTTCAGCAGCGTGGTCGTGCGCCGACAACTCGAATTCGAGTTAAAGTACATAAATTGAAGTACAAGTGGAGTATCCAAGTAGGTATCTAGTTTAGCGAATAAAAGACTCGATAAGCCATTCGTATTTCGTATTCAGAGAAACGAGGCAAGTCGTTCCGGTCAGCTGATCCCCCGCGGGGTTGCTCCGACCATCAGAACTAGAACCATTCTCAAGGGACATCAACCATGTTACATTGCCCATACTCATGGTTATATCTCCCGTACCTCACCTTTTGCTGCAGCCTCAATGGGCGCTTCAGCTCGTTCCGCGGCTATGCCTCCCAGGTCCAAAGCCCGCCGGACACACCTGCTAGGTAGCTGCAAGACGTGCAGGCGGCGGCACGTAAGATGCGACACAAAGCGCCCTGCCTGCGAGACATGCACAGCACTAGGCTTGGTCTGCGGAGGCTTCACTGACGAAATCCAATGGGTGCCACCTCGAAAGCGTTCACGCGCGGTGATCAAGGACGGGCCTGTTGCTAGCTTTGGCATCCGTCGTCAACTATCCACCGGTAACTGCCTTGCTTGCCATACCATGTACTTAAATGCTGACTTTGTGCAGAACAGGACCGACGGCTGATGGGGGTGGCTCTTGGCAAGGGTCTCGTACGAGGCTCTGTTGATGCGTCGTTGGATGAGATCGATTTGCGGACGAAAGACCTCTGCTGCGATAACGGGCAGGAGGAGAGGATTGGCCCGTTCAGCGTTCTCAATATCTCTCCTGCCTCAACCAAGCTGCAAGATACGCAGCTTAACCCAGATCTGGGGGAGCCCAGTCTCAACATCGCATTCACAGCCGCTAGATCACAGCCCGTTCCAGGTGTCCCCGCGCCTTCTCTGGATGATCTGCTCCAGTGGGCTGATCTCCTCGAACTCGATAATGATCTTCCTCCATTTGACACGTCTCTAGGGGGTAGCTCACCAACACCATGTCCTACGTTCGACGACTGTGAAGTTCCACCCCAGTCATTAGAAGAGGAATTTAATCAACGAGCTACATTCAGTCGATCAGATTCGTGTCGGGATTTGTTGAAGCATGCATCTGAGCTGTTGAAGAACTTCCAAAACAGCGTTATACCGCAGATGACCATTGTTCCGCTGAGCAAAAAGTCTCCCTGGGAGATCATCAACATGTCTGCTGCGTTGCTTACGTTGGGAGAGCTAACAGTAACTGAATGTGAGAATGTCACTCATGCCCGACAGGCACATTTGTATATTATTATGTCATGCTCTGCCATTGATCTTGCCATGAAGCCGTCGATGGTCAGTGACGACTCATTGTCAAACTGCTGGAAACAACTTGCAGATCGGGGCTACGAGGAAGCGAAATACCATATGCGAATATCCCTGACGGAGGAGACTGGAAGTCCACGGAAGGCAAAGCTCAAAGATCAACTGATGGCGCTTTACGGCATGACGGAGTTTGCAGTATACACCCCCTTTCTATCGCATCCCAAGTCATACTAACAAAACATAGATATTCTCTGGCCAGGACCGAGACGCCAGACGAAGTCTTGTGGATGCAGAGCGCCTCCTCCGTCTTCGTGGTCTGCCAAAGCGCCGAGTGTCGCGAAAACTGCGCCTTCTGCTTAACGTCTACACCTGGCTGCGGATTGCAGGTGAAAGTACTTACGTGCTACACGACTACAGCCTCTCCAACTCTCATTACAACGCCTTCACCTCTTTCAACCACTCACAGTCACAGCGCTCAATAGCCCCCATCCACAATGAGCGCCCAATATCGCGAACCATCCAAGGCATCCGCCTAGACGACTTCCTCCACATCGAAAACTCCGAAAACGACCTCAACATCGACGAGCCAAAGTGCCGGCGCGCCGATCTCACAGACCTCCATTTACAGGATTCCCGTCTTTCAACCGAAACTCTAGGCAAGCAAGTCTACGGCATCCCCGAAACATGGCTCAGCCTACTCTCGCAAACAACCCGGCTCGCAAACGTGATGGAAGCAATGCGCAGCACTCAAAACGCAGATATCATAATGAACTGTAACACGCATCAAGCGCTACAGGACCGGGCCTCGCGTCTTGAGACTGCCATCCATTCATTTGGTGCGCGTGAAATCAAATCAGACCCTCATCCTACCAAACACCACAATGCAATGAATTACATGCTCGTTCTTCGGGCCTTCAACTCCGCCCTCCTAATCTTCTTCTACCGCCGTGTGCGCCAAGTCCACCCTGCAATCTTACAAAACGAAGTCGAGCATGTCATCATCGCACTCTCGGCGTTTCATTCTGGTCTAAGTGAGAAAGACCCCTTGGGGCCGGGGACTCTGTGGCCTATATTTGTTGCCGGGTGTGAAGCTACAACGCCAGCGCAGCGAGAATCGATTAATCAACTGCTGCAGAAGGCGAAGCTCAAAAGCGGTCTTGCGCCTTTCAAGATCGCCGAAAATATGATCTTCGAGGTATGGAGGAGGCAGGATGCACAATTAGGTGCGAATCGCCGAGAGCCGTTACCAACGTGGATTGATGTCTCGAAGGAACAAGGGATCTGGCCTATGTTTTGCTAGTCTAATTATAGTTCTGTATAGTAAATGTCATCCAATGTAAAAACAAAGGGAAAAAAAAGAGAAATATTTAATTATACTAGATTCCCCTTCCCCCTCCTCCCCATACACACAGTCCCATTCGCAACATCACCATTAGCAAGAATCTCCATCCCCATTCTCTTCTCATAAGCCTTGACGCTCGTCTCCGACCCCGTTCGCAGAATAAACCACCGCAGATACGGCATCGCCTGCACAAGTTCATCAACACAGTCGAGCAACCACCCGCCCAGTCCAAAACCCTGGTACTCAGGCAGAATGTATACGTCGGTTAAGTAGGCAAATGTGTACCAATCTGTCGCGAGGCGTGCAAAGCCAATCTGCTCTAGAGTTTTACTTCCACTTCCATTTCCATTTGGGCCATCGGATGTATTCTCGCTCAGCGAAGTCGTTTTGTATAGCCCGTAACAGAACGAGTTATTGACGACCCCTTGTAGTATCTCCTCTGGAAATGGACTGGCCCAGTAGATGGTGTCAGAGGCGAGCGCGGCGTTTATTGCTGTGATTGACAGGAGCGAGTTGTCTGTTGAGATGAGGAAGGATTGGTTGTTGGTTTGTTTTGTCCATTGTTTGGGGGATTTGGGGAGGGGCATTTTTTTTTATCGTCCTGACTGGAGTTAATTCTGGTTGAGAAAGAAAGATTGGAATTAATGTTAATAGGAAATGTGGTTTCGTGGTGGAGCTACGATTCTTATACTATCTGAATACGAGGGCGTGAGTCACACCAATCTTGCTGATCAATGTGTATTCCAGGCACGTCACACATGCATAAATATCAAGTCCAGATCGCGCCCTTTATAGACATTTAATTATTAACCTGACGAGTCGGTCACCCAGCCGATTTTATATGAAGATAGAAGTTTCCACTTGCTCGGATAAAGGTCCGAATCGCAGGGATCTTGATACCATTCTTGGCGAATGTGACGATCAACGGTTCTATTATAAATCAGATCTATAATGTAAGGCACTGCTCTATACATAATACAAATCTGAAGCATTTAAGCAGACGATGAAGGCACAGCGGTACCACTTGGAATAGCACCAGAGGGAGCACCAGACGAGCCTGGGCCACCGCCACCACCACCTCCCATCGCGCTGCTGTCAGTGTTCTCGTGGCCGCCGTCCTCATCGTAGTACCCAGCAATGCTGTAGTATGAGTTGTCCGTGTAATCGGCAGACGCATTGATACCGATCTGGATCCACGCGAACAGGCCATCCTGCAGTCCGTTACCGAGGTAGACGTATTCAGGGAAAGGGTCGTAGTCAGAGCTGGCCTGCTCGACACTCCACATGTCCTCTGCGTTGCTGGTGATTTCTTGTGTGTTTTCGCTGTAGGGAGATAGCTCCTCCACGGCAGAGCGGAGCACTTCGTTCCAGAACACCTGGCCAATGTGCGCGACGCTGCCGGTTCCAACCTGGAGAGTTCCGTTCTTGCGATTGACAGTAGACCCGAGGTGGGTGAGGAGATGGGTGTGGGTTGCACGGCCTTCGTAGTGGCCGGGGAATATGGTCTTGAAGGTGACGATGCCGTCTTCATTGGACTCTTGGATGCCTCGGAGGTAGGTAGAGTCCCAGCCGTCCTGGGCCTCATTACCTTGGGCGACGACACCACTACAGTATGTTAGTGACCTGGCAGGCCGAATGTGATTGAAAGAGGCGTACCTGTAGATGCCAGTAGCATTGGCGTTCCAGATATCAACGTAGGCACCTTGAATGGGCCGGCAGGTGTTGACATCGATGTATTGAACCTCGAGGAAGACGTCGACGCCATCAGAGTACAACTCCTCTCTCACATCTTCCCTAGTCGTCTCTCCCCAGATGTAGTACGGGCCGTCGGTGATCGTGGGCGAGAGGATGGCACTGGTGTTGCCGCCGAAGATTGCCTCCTCGGGAGTGTTGGGTCCATAGTTCAGGATACCGGTCTTGTTGTGATCGATAGCCTCCCATTCCTCTAGGGCTGCTAGATCTCTGCGCCACTTTTGAGGGTCTAACAAGTCAATTACCAGTTCCTGCAACGGGGAAAGGAGACTCACTGGCAGTAATGCCCTTTTCCTTGCGCAGCTCACGGGTGGTGTGTGCACGACGAGCGATATTGCGCTTGTTCAACTGAACAGCTGCGTTGGAGTTGGAGCAGGTGCTCAAGGCCTGCTTTGCCCTGACTGCCTGGGCATCGCGAGCCCTGATTTCCCTCTTGAGAACGGCAGGGTCGTGCTTCTCACCCGGATGGGCGAGCGCCAGAGTAGCGGCAGTGAGAGTGAGGAGGCTAGAAAAACGCATTATGAAGTCAATTCAAATAATAAGGAGTCGTTAATGATCTTTGCTCAATTTCCGGCATATCGCTCTCTACTTATAGTATGCTTCGTCCAGGCAGCCTTGTTCGAGACCGCGTAACCCCTATCCATTGCGGTTTCATCCATATCGGAATTGAAGCACGGGATGCGTAATCGGAAAAAACTCATAGGCTCTCTTCAGCCTTAAAATAGAGCTAGACTAGAGTCCGCTCGTTCTGCAAGGCTGTGTGAAGCAGCGGGACCGCTTGGCGCCGCGTATGCCTTTGCAGTCCAGTGCTTGGTATGAGCTTAGCGGATCCTCAACCGGCTCCACCAAGTCTTTCCACGGTCTGTCCTGCAGAGCAAAAAGCCTACGTGCTCGGGTTTATCAAATCCCGATTACTAACTGCCAGTTCGTTAGCCACACTCTAACGATGTCTGTTAAGTTTCATTGGGTTTGGCGCCCGAACTGAAGGCTCCGCTCGTCGGCCTCAATCCCTCAACGGGAGAAGAGTGACGACGCCCTCACTCAGTTGATCGGCCTTCTTTATTTGTTCCTGCGTTGACGAGACTCATCACCTCGCCTCAGCCACTAAGAGCGCCTCTGTTTCGGCTATGGCATTTGAAAAGGTCCGAAGCCTTAACACGAGACTCATCGTCTAAGACTGGCCACTGCATCTATGACTGAGTCCTTCATTCATTTGCCATTGGGTTAAATGCCTAAGGCCCAACTAAGGCAGCTGACTGCACTCTCTATTTGGCAGGTGCGACCCGACCTGCTCCTGTTTGCAGTTGCCGTATGGCCTGTGTCTATAGTATGAAAACACCTGCTTCGGAAGCCGCAATCTTGGTCGTTCCTTCCTAACTTGCGTCCATGGATCAGTAAATATGTTGATTCCACACGTCCTGCGAGCATCAGCCCGTCTGGGTGTACACCATACGCTACTCCGCGTGAGCATCGTTACTGCTGATAGCATCGTTAATCCAAGTCGCTCGTTAAACACCAAGTACAATGGCGGAACGGCAGGATCTCGAACCCCAGTCCACTTCGCTCACCGACCCTGCCCTGCTCGAGAAGTTCGACAAGCTCTTTGCGTGCAATGTCGGCGACTACGTTTCTCTCCCACAGGTCATTGCAGTCGGAGACCAGTCTAGCGGTAAGAGCTCTGTTCTAGAGGGCTTGACTGGCCTTCCGTTTCCTCGGGACAGCACGTTGTGTACTCGCTTTGCCACCCAAATTGTTTTTCGTCGAGCCACTGGGCAGACGTCTCGTCGCATCAGGGCGTCAATTAAACCCGCACCACACTCTACCCCGGAGTGCGTTGCCAAATTGAAGGCTTGGTCGAAGTCAGACATGACCACTTTGGATCCGAAAGCATTTTCGAATATGATACGTGAGGTAGGAGCCCGCGACACTGTAGTAGTGATGCATTCGCCGCTGACGTGCAACAGGTGCACAGCGTTATGGGAGTCCGAGGCCTCGAGGATCAGTCAAAGCCAACATTCTCGCAGCATGTTTTTCGTCTCGAGATCAGCGGTCCTGATGAGGACCACCTTGCTGTCATTGACGTCCCTGGGACTTTCAAAAGCGTGACTCCAGGTGTGACAACGAAGAACGACATCGAGATGGTTCGCACCATGGTTCAGGATTATATGAAGAACCCCCGTTCGATAATTCTTGCCGTCGTTCCCGCGAACGTTGACGCTGCGACTCAGGAAGTTATCGAGCGCGCTCGCGAGGTCGATCCTGAAGGCCAGCGGACTCTAGGCGTGCTTACGAAGCCTGATCTGGTGGATCGTGGAGCTGAGCAGCAGGTGCTGGACCTGATATCCGGTAAGACCATGCCCCTCAGGCACGGTTGGGTGCTTGTTCGCAATCTCGGAAAGAGTGAACTCGCTATCGGTGACAAGGCCCGTCAGGAGGCGGAGGAAGAGCTCAGGACGAGAGGTGGATGGGGTGCCATTCCTCGAGACCGATACGGCATCCAATCTCTCAGAGAGCGCTTGCAAGAGACAGTAACTGAGAATGCCCGTCGAGGGTTTCCAATGGTAATCTATGACAGCCCAGTCACCAGTCATATCTGCTAACTCAACTAGGTGCGCTTGGATATCAATAAGAAGCTGAAAGAGGCCAAAGCTGCATTACATGCCCTCGGCAATGAGAGAGCTCATCGCAGCCAGCAACTCGACTTCTTGTTAGATATTGTCGCCAAATTCCAGGAGATCATGGGCAATGCACTACGTGCTAACTACGGGGCGGACGGTATCTTCGACAAACACAAGCGCCTTCGACTTGCCACCATAGTTGTAGACCGCAATGAACAGTTCAAGTCTGACATGATGCGACTTGGACATGTCTATCGCTTTCGCAACGAGGCCGAGACTACCTCCCAGCCACCGTCCACCAGTCCGAACGACAGCAGGGGTACCGAAATCCAAGCCACCACACGTAAAGTCGAAACTAGACTTGATGTTAATGATAACCTCATAGAGTCCGAACTATTGAGTGCACCCGTCGCAGACGACATTTACAAATGGCTAGAAACTGAGTATCGGAGCTCACGTGGGTTCGAGGTTGGGACTTTCAACACCTCCCTCTTACCCACTGTCATGAGAAGGCAGTCTAAGAAGTGGAAGAGTATCTCATTAGGCTATATTAGCGACATCATTGCCGTTGTGAATTCGTTCATTGTCAGCGTCCTTACCGATATATGCGGTGATCCACGTATATCTCGAGGTCTGCTGTCTATAATGACAGATGGTCTTCATAGGGCATACTCGAAGGCAGTAAAGCATACTATCTTCTTGCTAGAGAACGAGCGAAGCGATAGTCTTATGTCACTTCATCAGTCATTCACAGATACCCTACAATCTCGGTAAGTTATGACCCTCAAGGACATTGTCCTGGAAGTGCTAAGAATATCCAGGCCGGAAACAAAGATGCAAAAGCTCATCACCGACAAAACATTCCACGCTGGCTCTATGGGGAAGGTAGCCAAGGTAGATGATATCAAAGCCATATTGCCATTGTTGAGCAGCCAGGAGTATATGGTTCGACAGGTCCATGATATCTTGCAGTCATATTACCATGTCGCGCAGTCCCGATTCATCGACAACGTCTGCATGCAATCCACAAACCACTATCTGCTCATTGGCCTGAATAGTCCCATGAAGCTTCTTTCCCCGACGTTCGTGTACCGCCTGTCCGATCAGGAATTGGAGGACATTGCCGGTGAGGATCCCGCCATCCACAGGCAGCGGTTACGACTCTGCAGAGAAATCGAAGATCTTGAAACGGCCAGAAAGATTCTACTCTGAAACGCTATCTTTATTTTCACACTTCAAAGCCATGGATAGGATACGTTATTGTTCCTTGGTGGATGGCATTCTTACACGCATCTCTAATCTGTATATAACCATTATTACACACCGAAGAAATTCCTCTTTTGTGCCCGAATTTGCTGGACCAACTGTCTCAAATCCCTTGCAACTTGCAGTAGTGCATCCATGGCAGCTGTACTCCACAGAGCCATCTGTAAAAAGCCATGGCATAGTGTCTCGTAGTGATGCCATTTGACCTGATTGCCAGCGTCCTCTAACTTGGAAGGAAACTCGACACCAACATCACGCAGGCACTCGACGCCATAGGTGTAAATATTTGCACGCGGGGGATGCTTTAGTTTGGGTATTAATTGTTGTCCCGGGGATATATACGGAGTCGACGGCGGCACTCCTAGTGAGTTGGAGTTGAGGAAGTTGGGTACCTCGGGGTCCAAGGTTGTTTTTCCAGCTGATTTGGGTGTCATTAAAATTATACCTCAATATACGAAGGTTGATATACAAGGAGTCATAGTAGTCCAGCCTTTACTGCCGAGAAAGCTAATCGAGATCTTAACGTCATAATGAAGTGACAATCGATTCCGATTAATTAGCCCGATGTCCTAATCTACATTTATCACCTGGATCAAGCCATTGTCACCCATTGAATAATAATCTGATATCACAATTGCATGGAGCTAACCTGTCGCGCCCGTTTTCTGGCCCGGGTATACAAAACCAGCAGCATCTCCACCCGATTCAACCTCTCGACAAAATACCTTCAACGACCATCAATACAGTCCCCTCAGATATTAAACTCCAAAATGCAATCCGTCCTCCATCCCATAATGGGCCCCAAGAAGGAAATCCACGACCTAACCGGTCGCGTCGCGCTGGTTACCGGCGGTGCACTGGGTATAGGGTTCGCTGCCTCCTAACCCTATCTTTATATCCGCATGGCAGTCTCAGATACTAACCCAAGCAAATACACCGGTCAGATATGAGATATCGCGGGCCTTCGCCCTAAACGGGGCGCGCGTGATCATGGTCAACCGCAAAGAAGAACAGGGCGAGGCCGCAATCGACAAGATTAAAGAGGAATCAGACCAAAAGGCGCAGATCGAGTGGGTGGAATGCGACTTGGGGAATCTGAACCAGGTGAGGGATGTTTTTACGGGGATTTGTAAGAGCGAGGAGAGGTTGGATCTTGTATGGCTCCGTTCCCTTATGTCGTTTATTTTATCATGGATTGGGCTTTAAAGGGTATAAGGAGACGTGTTAATTATACCGTACCACAGCTCATCCTCTCCGCCGGCATAAACGCAAACAAATACGGCGAAACAGCCGACGGATACGAGCGGATCTTCCAAGTAAACTGGCTCGGTCAGTTCTACGCCGTGAACCTCCTCTACCCACTTCTCCGCAAGACATCCCAGAAGACAGATACACCCGCGCCACGAATCGTCTTCGAAGGGTCCGAGGTGCATCGAGCGACGACATCAAGTACGAAATTCGCCTCAAAGGAGGAAATTAACGACCCCAGTAAAGATCCGACGCAGCTGTACGCGCGCACGAAACTGGCGATCATACTTGGTGTCAAGTATGGGCTTTTGGACCGGGTAATTCGGCCGAATGGGGATCGGGTTTTTGCGCTGGTTGTGCATCCTGGGGCTGTGCGTATAATTCATTCTCTTTCTACCGAGCCTTGAATGGTATTAATATGATATTAGGTCAACACGGCTATGCAGGAGCAATGGAAGGAAGCGTACCCCGGTCTCCTGGGTAAACTGCTAACGACTGCAATGACGGCCATCAGCCGCAGTCCGGAACAAGGGTCCTTCAGTGCGTTGTATGCGGCTACAAGCCCAGAGGTCGAGGAGAAGGGTTGGAATGGGTACTACTTCACGGACCCAGGACAGCCTGGCAAAGAGACGGCCCAGGCATCGGATTTAGGGCTGGGTTCAGCGTTGTGGGATCTCAGTCATAAGATGATTAAAAACAAGGTTGGGGATGGGGGAATGGTGGATTGGGATGTTAAGGTATGAACAGCTGATATAAAAGTGTTTGATAACAGTACCTGCGGAGAGTACAATCCCTTATGGTCCTTCAATGTTACAATCTACCATCTGCTAGCCTATCAACATACCAGGTACAAATATATACAGTACATCACTCTGGCCCAACCAGATCCTTATTCGGCCACTTCCTAAACAAATCCATCATCTGGTCAAAAGGTGCAGCGACCAGTCCCACAGCCGTCTCGAATGGCGGTTTACTGGGTAGATGAGGATGAGCTCTTGATGGGACGAAGATCTTCGTCCTCGAGAACCACTTGGCCAGATTCCGACTCTGGTGTGGGGAGAGCGTCTCCTCCAGGATCGCCAGGTCCTCCATTTCCTCAGCATGCATGTGCCTTCCCAGATTATCCATCAAGGTCATGAGCATTGGCTTGAAGTCTTTATTTGACGGGTCGAGTTGCTGGAATGCCTTGAGGCGGTTTTTAGTCTATACACCCACCATACATCTCTGGTCAGCCTTTGTCCCGGATAGACGCGGAATAGGTATGAATTATAGGCATACCTCCTGGTTTTCCTGTCTCCCCTTTTTTGCAAGACGATCGCCACCCTGGACGTGCTTCTCGAGTGCTGGGTACAGAACTAATTCCTCGCCGACGGTATTGCGAGCAACTTCCCAGACAAACAGGTTCTGCCAGCGGATCTGCTCATCGCGGCTGTCTGACGCGACGATGCGCTGGTAGATGGCCTGGATCTGGAGGTGGTCTTGCTTGAGGGTGGCGCTGATGCTGGGCGTCATGGCTACGCTTCAGTACTATAGAGGGTCGTTGTTAGTATAGGATCTCGACTTGGAAGATGAGCGACAACCACTCCGACGGGGATATTCTGAAAAGGTCATGAGGACCACCGGTATATTTCTCATCCGCCAGTCTAGAGCGGTTCTTTCGGATATCCTCGACGTCATGGTGAAGGGGACAGAACCATGGTTCGCCCTGCCATCTACTTCCGATCTGGACCCATCCTAGTATAGATGCCATGCTTGTATACACGCGAACACCAACGATGCGTAGTCTGTCTCGTATCCATGCCTTGATTCTTCAAACAGCACACAGAAAATGAAGGCTAAATCAAACCAATGGCATTCTTCCCATCTATTGTCGCGCCTTTATAGGTGGAACCTGGAACGCTGCCAATCTATTCTATACGCAGATCAACTCCACGTTTCACAAATTAGCCCCGAGCGAGTCAACAGCTCTGACTCCTGACTCGTGCAACAATTTAAAGTGTAAGCAAGATTAATCTATCCAAAACTGGACCTGAGCTCGCCGTTTCTGCACGCTCGGTCTGTTCCTCATCCAGCAATGCTCTTCACCAGGTGGCCCTGGGCAGCGTCGCGCATTGATCATGCCGATAAAGCATTAATATAAGATCCGGTGCGTATAAAACAGGCACGAACCCTGAACTCCCACCACCTACCTAGACAGCGTCAAACAGTGCATCCAAGATCCTAACAACATGCAGCTCCCCCGAGCCCTCCTCCTCGCCTTCCTAGGCCTCACCACCTCAACCAGTGCCCTCCTCGCCTTCCCTGGCGCAGAAGGCTTCGGCGCCAACGCCGTCGGCGGTCGTGGCGGCGATGTCTACGTCGTCACGAACCTCGAGGACTCAGGCGAGGGATCCCTCCGCGACGCCGTATCCGCAACCGATCGCATCGTCGTTTTCGCTGTCGGCGGAGTCATCAACATCGACGATCGCATTGTTGTCTCCAAGCGCGTGACGATCCTGGGCCAGACGGCGCCAGGCGACGGGATCACGGTTTATGGGAATGGCTGGTCGTTTTCGAATGCGGATGATGCGATTGTGCGGTATATCCGGATGTACGGCCCCCTCCCCACCCCTCTACCCATATATCTTGTAGTAGGTTGCAGGACTAATGTCTTAATAGTCGAATGGGCCGCGGCGGCGACTCCGGAAAAGACGGACTCACCATCGCCGAAGGCAAAAACATGATCTTCGACCATGTCTCGGTGTCCTGGGGCCGGGACGAGACGTTCTCGATCAGCGGGACGGCGGAGAATATCACGGTGCAGAACACGATTATCGCGCAGGGCCTGGAGACGCACTCGTGCGGGGGCCTGATGCAGACGGACGGCGGGGTGTCGCTGTTCCGGAACCTTTACATCGATAACAAGACGCGGAATCCGAAGGTGAAGGGGGTGAATGAGTTTACGAATAACGTGGTGTATAACTGGGGCGGCGGTGGGGGTTATATTGCGGGGGATTCGGATGGGGAGTCTTGTATGCTTGACTTCATTTTACTTTCTTTTATTTATTTATTTTCGCATAACTAACTGGTACTGCAGATGCAAACATCATCGGCAACTACTTCATCAGCGGGCCCTCAACCAGCGTGACGGCGTTTACACGAGGAAATGCCAACTTCCACGGCTATGTCGAGAACAACTTCTACGACCCAGACCAGGATGGGACTCTATCTGGGTCTGAGCTCGGCGCTTCATCTGATAGCTACGGCGGCATTGAGATCGTCGACACCAAGTACGACTACCCTGCTGTGGAGAATACCTTGACCCCCGATGAGGCCGTCACCTATGTTACAGAGAGTATGTCTTGCCTTTCCTATCCCCATACAAAAAGAGCCCGGTTCACTAAGTGCGTGTGATATAGACGTCGGCGCCTCTCTTGTCCGCGACGAAGTGGACACGAATCTCGTCGAGCAGGTCCTCTCGTACGGAACAGACGGCGCCTTGATCTCCGACGAGGACGACTTTGGTGGAGTTGGTGATTTGGACGGCGGCTCCACGCCGACTGATACCGATGGCGACGGTATCCCCGACGATGTGGAAGCCGATCTAGGGACTGATCCGAATGTGAAAGATTCTACGGAGATTGATAGCAGCACGGGCTACTCGTGGTTGGAGGTTTGGGCGAATTCGTTGGTTCCTGCTAATTATGCGTCGCAGGCGAATGGTACCAGCACGAGGAAGTAGTCTGCTAGTATAGTGAAGTCGTTGTATATATTATGTTGTTTGTATATATCTGTGGCTATAGCTTTTGTTATATTATTTTGCTGCTCTCCTTGCTTATAAGCACATCCCTCCCAGGAGTATCCAAACGCCAAGCAAGCAGAATTGAAAGTCATAGACTGCATTATAGCCCATCCTTAATCCACCCTCACTATACCCAGCTTTTCATTCTCGGTCTTGCTTCTCTGACTCCACTGAGGTGCCTCATCCTCTCCCGCTTCCTCCTGCGCATCCCCCTCGGCCTTAGTCCCATGAACCGTCCTGGGATCATGCTCGGCAGGAGAATAGATAGTCACAACCTCCAGCGGAACATCACCTGCATTCAAAAACTGATGCTGGGTTCCCGCGGGGACAATTACTACATCCCCCTCCTTGATCTTCTGCTCCTTGCCAGCCACAATCGCCTTGCCGGTGCCATGTGTGAAGAGCAGGATCTGGTCGACGGTGTGTTTCTAGTGCAGAAGTTAGCATTTCACAAAATACACCTCGTTGATTCATGGTCCACTTACCTCATCGCCTATTTCTCCATTCACAGGGATTTCCATTGCAACGAATTGCGAGTAGAGTCCGGTATGGACGACTTTGCGGAACACTCCAAACGAGCGGTTCGGGGATAGAATCCCCGGAAGGTAGACCATCTCATTCGGGGGTGGGTTGCTGACCATCCTGTATCCCTGAACTGGGGCTGATTTTGTTGAGTACAACTTGGCTGCGGAGCGAATCGGCTGTCGCGTTAATCTGATATTCGCGAGGATGTCGGGGCGGAGGTTTCTGGACAGCTTAAAAAATGAAAACCTATTCATCATCGATATAATTGATCTGCGATATTTCGGCGTCTGGCCATGGTTCTTATGTTGCGATGACTGAGACTATCCGCCGTCATTGTGTGGCTCGGTGGTGTCGGGTGTGACGTCGCCTTCCATCATGAGTAGGTGCATTCCACCATAGAGATTCATCAGAACATGCGAGTAGACACTTTGCCGTATGTTCGCGAACGTCCAGGCATAAAGCCGATCTTTGTAAGCCACTACTGTGAAATTAGTTAATCAGCCCAGATCTGGAAAGGCCGTATAGCATCAGCAGTCGATTCTCGACGTAGGCGGCTCTCCGATCTCGGACTGCAACATCCTAACATCAATGAAACAAGTAGTTAACTGGGCCATTTGACTCAGTCAGCAACGGATTTCTCCTTCAGTCCAACCTGTCCAGGCTTGGGGGAATCCTACTTAAAGTAGTTAGCCATATTCGGCCGAACAGGCCCCGGGATGGAGCTCAAACTGATTTGGCGCTGTTCTTTTCTCATGTTTAGCTGTTGGGCTATCGAGGTATCAGAGGCCCAAGCACAGCATCAATGGAAGGATGGCCGAGCCTACAAAGAATATAACCCCTCCACTGCCTAAATTGCTAAGAACTATGACCCCAAGTCTAGCGTCTTGTCTCAAGCCTACCTCTGCTTTGGCGCTCCTTCCTTATGCCGGTGTGCACATCGATAAAAGAGTGCTATACCGCATCAAGAGCGCCACCCATGCAACTTCAGCTTCTTTATGCCACATTGTGTATAGGAAGGTGATCTTGAGACCAGAAGTGCCAGAGAAATCCGAAGGGGTGGGCCCAGTGGGGGGCCACGCGTGGAATGTTCGTCCATACCGGCGTCGCTTTCCTCAGCGCTGCAAGGAGAACTTCGGATCCCGCATTCTACTGCTGCCGACAGCTACCGATACCAGTATGCTACCTCAAACATCCCATTGGTCTGCACAATCCTCTCACAATGGCAATTCCAAGACTTTCCACAGTACAACGGAGCACGGTCATCCGAGGTGAGGGAGCTTTGGCTTGATCCTGAGCAAGGATATATCGGATCGACCAATAACCTCAACGCCACGAACATCTAGCGTGACAGCGTTACTTTCCGTATGGTCAGCGTCGCATCATTCCCGATGGCCCTTGTGAAGGATTGATTGCATCATATTGCAGAGGGCGCTTTTAGGTGATTGTCGGACTACAGAGTACGGCGAAAGTAACACAAGAGGCAACGGGTGCATATCCTCGGACTCACAACTTGGTATTGATTTTCATAGCTGGAGTTCATTGACCCCAGAGTGAGAGCGCAGACGCAGTGGGGCTCTGAATTCCAGGCTCAGAGGCTAGTACAGTTCATGGCGGCTGCCTATGGGGGTGGAGATCATCGCACAGCCGAGCGATTTCCGTCCAAGAACAGGAATTTGGCAGGTCGAGGTCCTGTTCAACTTCAGGCTGCTCCAAATCCGAGGGGCCATACATGATTGGCGCTCTCCACCTCTTGCTGTTATATCGGATCCTCTCGTCAACGGAATGACGTCGGCCCACCTATGCGGCGTGGCGCCACCAATCATCCCAAGAGGCCGGGTGCGTCTTTAATTTCCTGATTAACCGAACTGGGGGATAGATCAGCCTGCCATTCCGATTTGCCCTTGTGGTGTTCTCGCCCGCGGTCGAGGTCGTTAACGGAGCTCGTATACCCTCCTGGGCACGACCCTAGCCGCATCAATTTCCCGCCATGACTTCCTCTTATCTTGGATGGCTTGGGTCGAGAGGTGTGAGTCGTCGTGGATGCCTGTATGTCGCTGGAACGAGAAGGGGTCAGCAACCAGCCGAAAGTCAATTAGGATGAGGTAAACGAAATAATTGGTCACCTTTCGGGGATGAACGTGAAGCTGTCGAGTAAGCATGGATAGGATGACGGCGAGGCAAAGGGGAAACAAGGGACGAGGGAGAGGGGAAGAAGAGCATGGAAACTGGGAAGAGGAGAGGGGGTGCGGGCCAAGGAGGGCGGTTCAGGTTCATTTCCAGGCACGCCGGCAACAATGACCTCAGCTTCTTCAGCTCCTCGCCATCCGAAAACAAATCCTCACTTTCCATCAACACTCTTCCTCTCTGTATCTGCTGGGCTTTCTATCAGAGTCTCGACCGTCCCAGAACCACGAACACTCCACGATGCAGCTGTCAATCCCCCGGGTCTTCTCCAGATTTTTCAGTCTCCTCCCCCCCTCCCCCGCGCTGTCTCGCCGATCCGGTGGTCCACAGTGGGTGTGAAGCACTGGCAGGGAAAGCACACACCATCAGGCGAGGTGGATTCGCACCATCCAACGATGTGCCTCAGGCTCAGGACCCAGCGGCACTGCCTACTGCAATCGTTTAATGTCGCCCATGCAGGCTCCACTTCCAATCCGACCCGAGGATCAAAACAAGTCGCATTTAACTCATTCCTCGCAGTCTTAGCTCAATGCATCGCCCGTTTCAGAAGGATTGGCGAAGGTCCGGGGGTGACTGGATGGCGAGCCTGGCGAGGACATGGCCTGGATGGGCGATATAAAGGCCGCAGCAACATCCGCAAATCCAGCTAGCATGACTCTCCTCCGCGTTCTCCTCTTGTCTTTCAGATTACATTTTTCGCTATCTCAGAAACCTCCGTGACTTCATCTGTACCTTCAACATGATTTCGAAGATAGATCCCGCTGTTGAGTCCAACTCTAACGTCCCTGTGGCCCAGTTCCTTCCTCAAATTTATAAGGACTCTCTTGACGAGAAGGTCATCATCATTGTTGGTAGGTACCTGAAGGTTCCATCTCTACAACGCTACTAAACAGGCTTTAGGTGGGGCCAATGGCATTGGTGCAAGCCTTGTCCAGCTGTGCTGCTCAAATGGAGCTTATGTGATAATCGGAGATGTCGATGACTCCCGCGGAGAGCGGATGGCCAGCAAGTGCGTTGAGAACTGGCCTGTCTACTGGGACCCTTCTCAGCCTCCAAAGCCACCACGTTCTGTCTTCCAGAAGACAGACGTGACAGACTACCAGGCTGTCCTGGACCTCTTCGAAAAGACTTTCAAGAAATACAAGCGTATCGATCACGTCGTCGTCACTGCTGGCAGTACTGAGACCGACGAGACATGGTTCGATCACACCCTGAACCTCACCCAAATCCGCAAGGTAAGACATCTACCAAATGGCGAAGGCTTTAGTACTAATGGTCATCCAGGCTCCATCAAGCAAAGACATCGATGTGAACCTAGTCGGAACTCTCTATGTTACCCGCATCGCCAGCGTTTACCTCCGCCACAACCGCGGCCCCGGCGTCGACCGCTCCATTCTCCTCTTCTCCTGCGCCGCCGGCTTCAAGGAGACCCCTGTTGTGTCCGTCTACCAAGCCGCCAAGCACGGTGTCCAAGGACTTATGCGCTCTCTCCGCTCCAACCTCAATTCGCCATACAGGCACAGCATCCGTATTAACACTATCTGCCCTTGGGTTACCCAAACCAACAACAACTTTCCCAAGACCGTGGCGGCGCGCTGGACAGAGGAAGGCCTGCCCATCAGTCTTCCCGAGGATGTGGCCAAGGTTTCCGCCGGCGTTCTATGCGACGACTCCCTCCACGGCACCTCCATGTACGTCGCGGGCACCCGCGCCTGGGAAATCGAAAACAACATCGACCGTCTAGAATCCCAGTGGCTCGGCGAAGAGCCTTCCCAGATCCTCGCCCAGGGGCAAAGTGTTCTAAAGGAGGTGTTTGCTGCGTGAGGCGTAGGCTGGCCTACATCATGTAATAGCTGCACTGTTTGATATTTCATTGATACCCACCCTCATTATTACATTCTCTGCCAGCAAATTATTATTGCACGATAAATTTGAAGACCTGCTATGATGATTACTAGATTGGATGCAGGATGAATGCTAGCTAGAACTGCCGGTATACAGGTCTTGATGATCATCATGACGTTTATGTTGCTTACTATTATGCAATACAATTAGTTATATACCTCATTCCCTACTTCAGAGTCAGTCTATTCCACCATGTAAGCCCATGCGTTCCATCCAATACCGTAGGATAAACCACCACCCCCGTTGGGCGATCTGTAACCACTTCGTCCAAATTATTTGATATCAACAGTCTCCTATGGCATCATCCCACCATCGGCATCGTGCCACCCGACTCGGAAGGGAAGGGCTCGGCGATCACTTCCACCGAAACATTTAATAGGGATTGACCAAATTCACATGAATGAGAGAATATTGTCCATCGGCATCTTTAAACTTTATATTGTACACCAACTGCCAATCGTAGGCTTTCGCCACCTGCTTGTGAATGATTCACGTTGTTGAATGATTCACGCTGTGGATCTTAACTCTACAGGATGAAAGTTTACAAATAAGTATAGCCGAACCCAAAATAATAATTATTTTCCAGAAGTAGGCATATGGTCTAGCCGGACGAAAAGCATTGCATTTTCACGCCAGCTGTCCAAAGTAGCCCCTGCCTCTAGCAGCCCTCGGTCGACACTCAACCAACATGGAGGGCGACTCGAGGGAATTAGGAATCTGGAAGTTCACGTCCTGGTCTCTATTCTGGAGTAAACGAATCTAAAAGTGCAAATGCGATTTAGTAAGGATATCAAACTAAGGAATCATTGCTGAAATGTTCTGCCAGGGCATAAGGCCAACTCACATCGTCAAACTCCCGCAACAGCACAACAACCGCCTTCTTCGCTTGTAACCAAGCAGCCTCTAACTTAGGGCAATGAGGCGTACAAGCTGTAAACGGCAAAAGGGATTCTTCCATAAAAGCGCGCTGTCGCCGATCCACAGCAAGCCAACGCTCAGGGCGGAATGTAGCCGGGTCGTTTCCATATATAGACTTGTTCGCTAAGATAAGGCACGGGTGCCATATCACCGTAGTTCCTTGGGGTATCCGTGTGGACGGTAACGGTATATCGCGAGGTCCGGTTTTGATTCGCATACCGGTAGGGTGGTTTTGGAGTAAGATCAGTCTCATTGTCTCCTTAAAAACGGCGTTTAGGTAAAAGGCTCCTGTCATGTCCCCCGAGTGGGGAACGGTTGTTCGGTCCCAGAACCGCGGCATATTGTCTATTTCGTTCTGCAGTCTGCGGAGGACTCTTGGTTGACTCAGGAGAAACGTGAATACGGAGACTAGGGTCGCTGTTATGGTTTCAACACTGGCGGTTATGACGGACGATTCATCGGGACGGCCAGCGTCTTTGTGGATGCCGCGAGGAAGGACAGGATAATGCCCGTATGCTGGTGCCGAGACGTCGCTCGAGAGGCCATAGCATGAGAAGCGATCTCTCTTGAGAATGTAAACAGGACCTCGTAATAACATTTCTTCTACTGTCGTGAAAAATGAAGAACTGGGTTGAGTCTGGCGCCTGTTATTAGGTTCAGCAAGATAGGCACCACTAGAGAACCAGGCCCTGAGTTCATCTGCGAACAGACGCAGTGACAGGCTCAGGTCGATGATTCGATGTCGCCGGATTGTCCGAACAGTGTCCCGCATGGCTTCTGCGACAGCGTCCTCTTGTCCGAGTGGTTCCTGTTGATCAGGCGGTCGATCCCCCTGGTTATTCCGGCTCAACTGGATTGCAGTTAGTTATATGCCCGCCCACACAAAAAAAGGTACGAGCGAACCTCATCTAGAACCCGTGCCTGATATATGCTTGCAATATCGCGAGCATCGCTCAAGCTAATAATGTTCGGTCCCAAGCGTACGGCTTTCCCATACTTCCGATGCCATTGGGCTAGGCGTCGACCGTGGCCCGAGGACCGCTGCACACTCACCCACCAAAGATCCGAAAACGCAGCAAACACGGGTCCTGGAATGTACCTCACACGACGATAGTTATAAAGAAGATGAAATAGACTTGCGACCACTAAAGCTAGCGCAG
The DNA here is from genome assembly GCA_016880755.1 of Aspergillus sp. 2663. Lineage (NCBI taxonomy): Eukaryota > Fungi > Ascomycota > Eurotiomycetes > Eurotiales > Aspergillaceae > Aspergillus > Aspergillus sp. 2663. The sequence continues at coordinate 536,067 of WOYA01000023.1, read as the reverse complement.
CCGCGATTACGCACGCGACCATGGACGAGAGTATCCGGGGATAGCACAGTGAAGCATTATCGTGTGGACTGGTGGCGGGGATTTCATAGCTGGGCTACAGTAACAGTAAGAGTAATCAAATCGGGTTCACTCAAAAGTCCAGTGGCATGATTGATTTCAATCTGCATTTTGATCGGAAGGAAGAACGCGACAGTTGGCGGCAGGCAGTTAGTTATATTCAAGGGTGATGTCGGCCGTGAGATCCCGAAGTCGGGGACCCGGGGCGTCCCGAGATTAATCTACTTCAAATCGAGAAATTGGTGCTGTCCAAGCCTTCAAGGTACTTCACTTCAATCTTGATTGTTGCCCATTCCTATTAGCTCAATCGAATGCCAACTTGAGTCACCGCTCCTATATGCATGCGCAGTTGCCTTCCACGCCCGGATCTGTCACCCATCCACTGCTGCCTGTGTTCGGGCAGCATTCTCTGCTGATCGGCCAGCTCATATGCACGGTGCCTTGGTGAACAGACCGGAAGAAAGTTCCCTGGCGATTTCTTGTCTGATGAACCTGTTGAAATCCACGCTTTAGGCCGAAGAATATTCCCGTTTATACATGCTTTTATCAATTCCGGAGTTGCGTCTAATGGTGCCAATCCGCTCCGTATTTTTATAACCCAGCTCAAGCGCGAGGATAGACAGTCCAAAGAGGGCCCAGACCTACTCCGTAGACCCGAGGTGACGACGTAAAGTGCCCCGCGATTGTTACCGTATGGGTCCCAGCCGCCGTGACCACCATCTCGTGGCCCTACCATCCAAGTGGGCTATCCCGGATAATGGCGCCTTCAAAGGCACCAATTCTCGCATAAGACACTTTTCACATACCCGATTCCTTGAAGAGTGTCTTGAGAGCCAAAGGTTGATTCGCAGATCCATATCATCATGGACTTGGGTAGTGCCTTGCCAACAGTCGCTATCGTACAGTTCAGTGAGGGCTAGCTTGTTCTTGTGAGGCGCTCGACTTCTGGGAATACAGCTTGATGCCATCGTAACAGCCAAGAAACAAGCCGCTTCCCAGCATAGCTGCGACACAAGTCAAAGAGGCGCCTCGAAACAGACCTCGAACTCCGTCCGCGACAAGAATGCCGCGCGCAACGGCAATCGGCCCTTGAGGTGACGTTGAAGTTGATTTCGGGCCACTAAGTTCCGAGCTAATTGGTATTATCTTTGGTGGCAATGAGCTCTGGCTAGCTCGGCTTCCTACGGCGAGTCGCATTCGCGTCTTTACCACATCAATCGGCACCAAACACAGCGAAACAGCAGCACCCGCCACTCCTGCAGAGAACAGACTCACTCTGACTTGTTCCGGGATGGTCGGAGGGTTTTTAAACCTCTCTAGCCAGGAGGCCTTGGAGTATTCATACAGGCAAAATGTCATGGTAGTACCGGGGAGATGACTAGCGGCAAGAACTGTGTACCCCGTCCACAGCTTCCGAGGACGGCTCATAAGCTCGCGAAGCATGGTCAGAACAGGATACTTATCCCCCCCTGACCCGTGAGACTTGCAAACTTGTGCGTTCTGCTTCAGTACTTCTGCAGGATTGAGAATGGCACAGGACGCAAGCTCGGCAGCTGCACTGCTGATTGCATAGGCCGCTGCTGCGGGCATCTTTTCGGAGCTTGTCTCTTCACTGCCACTTAAAAGGGCAGATTTTGCAGTCTCATATATGTAAAAGAATATGACTGATGACGGGATAGCTGTGACCATCGTAGGGCCAATGCCCTGGTACAGGCCGCGGAACATGGTTGGTCGAAACCCGCCTTTGGCATTCTTATATTTCGTCAAATAGCCAGGGGACTGGATACGCGTGATAAGCGTATCAAAGGGGTGGATGATGGATTCCACAGCCAAGGCAGAAGCTCCTGCAGACTTCGCACTCAATCAGCTATTTCCAAATAAACGGTCGCCACAGGGCTTACATACGACCGGGATTGATACAGTCGAGCTCCAAGGCATGGTGGTATATATCGTTAACTGCGCGTTTATAGCGTTGTTGGGAATAGCTAGAACATAAATTTGGTGGAAGACAAATTAGTCAATACCATCGTAACCTTGATATTAATATCAATGTCACCTGCAGGAAGCAAAAGTAAGGGGTTGGGTGCATCGGAGTCCGCGGCTTCCACCTGACTCGTATAGTATTCCCGTGGCCGGTCGAATTGCTTCAGGCAGCCCGGATTGGAGTAACGAAGAGCCAAAGAAAATAATACGTAGGTGTAGTCCTGTTGGAACTTGAGCCTCAGTATGTTGGAAAGTTTGATCCACCATACTTAACATGGCAAATGGTGTGATCTGCCCAGGGTCTGGCCGGTTCGCTGCCAACCATAATTCCGCATGGCAACCTTCAAAGTTACAAGTCAGCAAAGAGGCTTTTCTTGCACTCGTTTTACAACTTTTTGATTCAATCCATCCATCTGTAGTGTTGAATGCTCTGTATTGTGTATAGTCAAGTTAACAACAAGTCACCACAGGCTGACCTAATCACAATCACATGCTTGCAACAGAAATGCCAAGAGAAAAATGAATGTTCTCTTTTTGCGCTCGCGATGTCGGAGAAACTCCCCAGTCTTCAATGAATAATGCAAGCTGCATTCTCCAAAAACTATGCAGGTAGCTGACCTGTCATCATGCCACTTTTATCCTCGTGTTTCCGCTGATTCGTGGGCTGCAGGCCTCGTGTCTCTGTGTCTCCGCGTTCCCCCTGACAAACAGAAAGTGAGAATGCTCTGACATTTCTCTACCCCGCCTAGGTACAGCAAGCGTTACCAGTCACATTGATTCTGGCAGCCTGTTTGGTGCCAGCTCTCCCCTCTTTTTTCCCTTGTCTTTGTAGGCCGATGATTTCCTTGACCCAATTTCACTTCTCGTCGTTTCCTATAACACAATCATGGGCAAACCTCCAGTGGCTATAATCATCGCTCGGTATGCAATACCATCTCTCACCTTATGACCCTGATCAATGCTGATTAACTGTTCAAAATAGGCACGGTGCGCGTCTAGATGCTGCCAACAAAGACTGGCACTTGACTTCTTCAACGCCCTATGACCCACCTTTATCGTATGGAGGCTGGCTCCAGTCGCGCGCTCTTGGGTCACGAATCATCAACGAGGTGCGTTCGTTGGAGGACCAACTAGGCGGATCGACGCACGATGCGCAAGACTCGCACCTCCAGGCTCATCGTCCTCGAGAGCGAAAACAGAAGCCGAGAGTCATCATCCATACCTCCCCTTTCCTGCGCTGCGTGCAAACGGCCATCGCTATTAGCTCCGGTATCAACCAAAACTATACCGATCTAGAATCTATACATGGGCCACGACTCCCAACGTCACCCAGTTCAAACAACAATCCTGCTATACCCGAGTCAATAGCCAGCGCCGGATCAGCGACTCACTCTAAAAATAACCCTCGGTCCCTTCTACGCGTTGACGCCTGTCTTGGAGAATGGCTGAACCCCGAGTACTTCGAGAGCATTATTCCTCCTCCCAAGTCAGAGAGAATGGTTGCGGCCGCAAAGACAGAACTCTTGCGCCGTGATGACAGCATCATCCCAGCGGCCGATAAACATGCTACTCCAACCTCGCGCCATTTCCCTGGCGGTTGGAGTAGTCCGAATCCCAGCCAGGAGGAAGAAGAACCCAAAAATGAAACTGAGTCGGCGCCCATTCCCACCAACCCGGGACAAAGGAATCGTGCTGGTAGTTACGATTCTCTGAAGGCAATACACACCCCATGGGGCCGACGAATGTTGAAGGTCAACACAGATATTCCCGCCGTTCCTGACGCGGCATACTCACCACCTATCCCAAGTTACGCGATCTCGACCTCGAATCCTATTCCAGACGGTTACGTAACACATGCGCGTGATGCTTGCGTCCTGGTTGACTATCAGTGGGATAGCATGCGTGAACCGCAGAACTGGGGCAGTGGAGGTGAATATGGCGATGAATGGAGTACCATGCTTACGCGCTTTAGCAACAGTATTGAGCGGATGATCTCATGGTACGAAAACGATGATGCTTCGACAGCACCTCTTCATCGCCGGACCCGCTCGCAGTTACAGTTCTTGGGACAGGATGAAGTGGAGGATTCTGCGGGCGACACCATTTTAATAATCGTGACTCACGGAGCCGGTTGCAATGCGCTGATAGGTGCGCTATCGGGACAGCCAACGCTGGTAAACGTCGCCACAGCTTCTCTCACACTCGCTGTTCGTAAGGACTGTATGAGAGAGACATCATCGATCTACGAGCGAACAAAGGTATATGACTCGCGCAGTAAGATATCCGGGCCGGAAGATTACAGCCTAGTCGAGGTCGCATCAACAGTTCATTTGCGACCCGGAACAAGTCCGAGTACCTCCATCCGCTCTCCCGTCACGAGCAGTATACCACCTCCCTCCATTCCTTCATATCGACATCGTTCGACAATCTCTTCAGGCCCCATTCTGCTGAGCCCGTCTCTAAAACCCGGTACGGGCCTGCACTCCTGGACAACACCTCGGGCCTCTTCGGGGCTCTGGAGCTCTGTTTCAGGCGATCGCGATACGGCCGACGATCTGGTTCCCAATTTTGGAAGCCCTGTCTCTCCACCCCCTTCATCACTTTCAGGCATGGATGGTCTCAGCTTAAACCCTGGGCCGACTTCCGGGGAGTCAACACCGTCAGGACCACTACCGCAGCGAACACCGTCCCAGCGCGGTCTCTGGCGAAGTGCACCGCTTAACAAAGAGCGGTCCGCTCATTCAAATCGGCGTTGGACAGTAGCTGAGAGACCACTATGAATTTGTCTTATGGACACCACTCCCTGTTGTTATTATTGCATACCTCTCACACCAGCCCAGTTAGGCTTTAGGTGCCTCACGACATTTACGTATAATGACTGAAACGATTTGGCATTTCAGGGCAGTCTAGTTGACAGACTGGGTCTTTGAGTTATGACTCGCTTATATCCTCTCAATTCACGATGTACAAAAACGCCTCCCAATAGGAATATTTGCATCTATAATAACCTTCTTCCACTAAAGTAGCCTGGTCGATCCTCCGCAATACGTAATTGCTGATTGGCGGGGCACGCCTCGGTGCCTGAGTGCCTGACAGCAATTGTCCCGCAGCTCCCGCGTGCTCACCGTGTCCAAGACTCCAAACAATGATTCCTTCTATCCACCCACCCCCCTCCTTAGTCTTCTCCCTCTTTGCTGCGTAGCCAGGAGCACTCTGCCCTTTTTTGCATATATACGCGCCCAGCATGGCTTCCATTGAAACCGATGGTTCATCCGTGACCTATTCTTCTGAAAGAACCGGCGTCCCCGACCTCCGCCTTATCCACTACAATGACGTCTATCACGTTGAGTGTGTCAATACTCTATATCCTCTGTTTCCTATGCATTTCCGTATGGGACTAATTGATGCTTAAAGACCAGGTTCTGCCGAACCAGTAGGCGGCGCCCCGCGCTTCCAGACCATCATAAACCACTACCGATCGCATTCCAGCTTCGACGGCCAACCCGCACCCCTCACCTTCTTCTCCGGCGATGCATTCAATCCCAGTCTCGAGAGTACCGTTACAAAAGGGAGGCATATGGTTCCCTTCCTCAATAAAGCAGGAACAGATGTAGCTTGCATGGGCGTGAGTGGATCCCGGTGCCCATCGATGGTTGTGGAATCGTGTCAACGTGATTGTCTGACTCTTGGTAGAATCATGATCTTGATTTCGGCGTTGCGCAATTCCGCCATTTGCGCGACCAGTGCCAATTCCCTTGGCTTTTGGCCAATGTCTTAGATCCAGCACTGGGCGAGGGTGTGCCGATTGCAAATTGCGAGAAGACATGCATGCTGACATCCTCCAATGGGATCAAAGTGGGAGTAATCGGTCTGGGGGAACGCGAATGGTGCGCCCTACATGTCTTATATTATGCGAATATGGAACTAATCTTTTCGTTTCTACAGGCTAGGAACGATCAATTCCCTTCCTCCTGATCTTATCTATCGATCCGCTTCAAAGACCGCGATCGAGCTAGTCCCGGGTTTACGAGAGCAAGGAGCAGAAATAATTATTGCTGTTACGCACCAACGAGAGCCAAATGACCATAAGCTAGCAGAGAACATCCCCCATGGGATGATAGATATTATCTTAGGAGGCCATGACCATTTCTACGGCCATGCATTCCTGAATGGCGTTCACGTATTACGATCAGGTACCGACTTCAAGCAGCTGAGCTATATCGAGGCCTTCCGGAAAGCAGACGGCTCAGGTTGGGACTTTAATATCATTCGACGGGACATGAACCGATCGATCCCCGAGGACCCATCAAGTATAGCTCTAGTCGCTAAGCTGACAAGTAGCCTAAAGGCCAAGTTAGATAAGCCCGTTGGATACACCGTCCGCCCCCTTGATGGACGATTCTCTACCGTACGCCGCCGAGAGTCCAACTTGGGCAACTTTGCCTGCGATCTGATGCGCTTCTATTATCGCGCTGACTGTGCGTTAATGGCAGGAGGTACTATTCGTGGTGACCAAATATACCCTCCTGGGGTACTCCGTCTCCGCGATGTTTTGAACTGTTTTCCTTTCGAAGATCCTGTCGTTTTACTACGCCTGAAAGGCAAGGCCCTATTTGATGCGCTGGAAAACGGCGTAAGCCAACTTCCGGCCCTGGAAGGCCGCTTCACGCAGGTTTCCAATATCACCTTTAGTTTCAACCCATCCGCGCCTACCGGCTCTCGCATCAACTGGGCCAAGGTAGGCGGGAAACCGATTGATTTTGAACAGAGCTATACACTAGCTACCAGAGGCTACATGGCACGCGGGAAAGATGGCTTCGACTCCCTTCTCGTTCAATCCGAAGGCGGCGAGGTAGAAGAGCTCGTCGACGAAGAAAGCGGAACTCTCATCAGCACATTAATACGACAATATTTCCTAAGTCTAAAGGTCCTAGGTAAATGGCAACGCCTAGGAAAGAGCATGACCCGGCATTGGGCAGACGTGCAGAAGAACATGCAAGACAGTGGCTTCCTAAAACCACCGTCCGCCCTTCCATCGCCAAACGCAGAGAAGGTTCCCAGCCACTCACGACGCCCGCCCATGCAACGCAAACAGTACTACTACTACGGCCGCTTCGCCGAAACTGAGACGCAAGCCGTAAGTGAAGAAGCAAAAGGGCCGGCGATAGACGATTCAATGGACTCGGATTCCGACGAAGATCCGGACATCCTTATCTCTCCGCGGCCCATCACCAACTATGTCACCCTTCCCGCGCGGTCAGCAGAAGACGAGGAGTCCCGACTACGGCTGGCTCGCTGGGCGACGCGCCGGTGGTTGCGCAAGGTAGGGATCAGCTCGACTATGGACCAGGAGAACCAGGACGATCCATTTACACCGACTTGGACGCCAGGAATTTCGCCCCGGCTGGAGGGCAGGATTGTCATTGAAGAGAAGGTGTGAGCATATTCAAGGCTAGAGATAATTTACGACTATACGATACGAGATCTGCTTGTTGACTACCACTTGGTAGATATTCTGGCCATGCATGACATGACGGTCTAAATAAGATGCCATTGGTAAAAAGGATGGATATCATTATCGTAGAGATTTCGTCTATACACATTTATTTAGATTTTCGGGTATCCGAATCAAGAAATCGATTCATCTGATGAGCAATTCTGCCACTTCTTGATTTGTAGAAGTTGGGTATTGACGGGGAAAATTGTCTCTGATTGCAGATTGATTATTGAACACCAACAGGTTTGGCACCAGAGAGGTTCACCACTCTTCCCCCGGCAGCTAAAGCGGCAGCACCACCAATAGCCATAGTCGGAGGTTGAACCCAGCCCGGGACACCCGTGTCCTCCGATTCACGAGCATATATGGTTTGCCATACATTGGGGAACCCCGTGGGCAAAGCACCACGCAGTCGCGCACCGGGGATAGCGAATCGCGGATTCCGATGCGTGAGGTACCCACGCATAAGACCCTGAGTCAGGAGGGAGGCGAGTATGGATTCAATTTCACGCAACAGTGTAGATGGTTTGTCGGATTCTTCGTCGAATCCTTCCGCGTATGGGTCCAGTTCGTATTGGCTGTAGTCTAAGTCTAGGGCCCCGTCGACCAGGGTTCTGGATGGATTCGATTGCCACTCCCCTTTTGGGTCGAAGGAGCCCTCGGGGCAAAGGTAGTCAGAGTATTTGGATAGGAGGGACGGATCGGGACCATTTCCGTTCGTGACAGGGTCGTTAAGCGAAACGAAGTCCTGGTCAGGGGCTACTGACACGATCTGTGACCCGTAGGAGCTCTTGTTCGCTGGTTTTTGTAGGTTGTTTGCGAATGGGGATGTTGTTGGCATCGTGGATGATGAAGGGTGTTGGGATTGTAGCCATCGTACGGCAGCTTCAAGTTTGTTGAGGTACAGGAATGGAGGTGGCCCTCTCTGGGTTTGACCCTGGGGCTCTCCATGAAACCCACCGTGTATGAAGACCTTCCGTGCAAGAGAGCGCCATACGATGATTTCACATCGGTTGCGCAATGGGAGCAGGATGCCTTTTCGGGCAAACCATTCAGTGGCTGGTGAATTCATACTAAGGTGGTCTCTGAAGGCAATGTAATCTCCGCGGGCAATAAGTTGGCAAAGCGGGATAAACTTGTCAGCTAACCCCTGTGCTTCGGGTCGCTGTAGTAGGTTTAGGGATGGAAAGCGGCCCATTACAATATTGCACGAGATGAGGTATGTGAGAATGAGTCGTTTCTGGTTTATGGCTTGATGGTGACATTGGTCGTAAGCGGATTGCAACGCAACCTGGGCCGGAAAAAACAGGTTGTTCGAGAACAAGTACCGTCCAAGGTAATACAGGTAGGTGACTCTCTGGCCGGCGGGAAAGTATTTCAGTGGCGGGGATTGAGCAGTGATGCTTGCAAACATCTGCTCTGCGTTTCGAAGCTTGCCACACTAGAAATCAGCGTCAGTGGCCGTTCACCAAACAAATGCATCGAGGATCGTCGCACCTGAAAAAGAAGCTTGAGGCACAAGTTAGCCATCAGATAGATCCCAACACGCTTTCCCTCGGGCTTCCCGTGGACTCCAGGTGTGCCGCTGCGGTCAGTCAGGCATTTAATGAAGGCCTCTCGAACCACATTCGCGGACTTCTCCACTAATGTGACCTTCTCGGTGCTCTCATCCTGATCTGCACCACCCTCTAGTCTCAACAAGTGTGCAACCAGTTCAGGTCGGCGATCTAGTCCCATGGCCAGCTTTGCCAGAACTTTGGAGAGGTAAAGTACGGTGGGCAAGACAACGATACCGAATTGGCTGTCACCAAGTGCCATGACGCATTGGCTGAGATAGAGCAAAGCAGTCAGTATACAAGGCAGTGAGTAACAGTTGAGGTATCAAACTCACTTTAGGAGCCCTTTTAACACATCATATGTCTCAAGCAAATTCTCGACATTCACGTCGCGCAGGAAGGAGAAGTACAGCTTCATGAATGTTGGGAAAGCAGTCCATGAGCTCCCCCCTTTAGATTTGGGCACCAATCCTTCGCAGCGCCGTAACAGATCCGCTTCTTTTGGTGATCCATTGGGGTATCTGTGTTGCAGTTCAACCACCATCCGTCCGTACACGTCGGGTAGCGGCGGTTCGATCTGCAAAAAGTCTTGGAGTTTGGCGCCATCCCGGTCTCTAACTATCTCGGCCAGTGATGTGATAAACCGGTCAAGGACAGGAGTGCCTTGGAACGCCATCGTATCGTCCGTAGGAGGCGGGTCGTGGGGTGAAAGGAGGGCCTGGTGACTAGGGTGATGCCGTTATCATAGAAGCTCGAATCTCGCGCTGGGAGCGTAGAAGGCGAAATTATCGGAGCTCGCGCATGTTCAAAAGGGGTGGTTTCGAATTTTCCCGTGCGTCGCGAAATAGATCTAGATTTCGAGGACGACGCGATTGTCGCGTGGGAACTCGTGGTGAGGAGCTCAAAGGTGCCAGGATCAACTTTCAAGCTCTCACCTCGCGAGAACTCCGCATGAGGGGCGCTAGTCCTGATCGGGATTATACAAAAAGGCGCCCGCCCGCCCGCGGATCCACAATGCATAAAGAACTTGGAACCATCTGTGTTCTCGACCAAGCATGTGAATTCAAGGTACTCAAAATTATTTGTGGCCAAAAGCTCGTATTCTGGTCGCCTGGGAAGATTAGGGTTCTCGATTCACTTATCCCCCTAGTATTTGAACATTCTGTTTGAGAATCTTGATGTGGTGCATGGAATATATATGTAGCATAACAGCTCATATTGAGCTTCAGTTTCAACAAGAATCAGTTTCCAATGCAAGGATAGACGTTACAATTACGTCTAGGAAAAGAAGAATCAGGACATATCCTAATCATGGTTTCCGATAGCGCAAGCACGTTGCACATGGTGTAGTTAACGTAATTGTGTCGGCTGGGCTGATCCACTCATACGTCATAATAAAACAGCAACACCACCTCTCCAGAGCCTGGATCCTGTTCCCAGCACTTTTTAAGTAGAGGGGTTTTCCGTCAATTTCCCCGGGGTTTCCTAAGCAAATTCTTCGATCCAAGCTTGCTCCTGCATAGCGACGCATTTTCCCTACGCCTCGCTGGGACTTCCACTCCCCACGTTACCCATTTGCTCCCTATACTTCAATTATCACATGTGAAACCATCATGCCCAACACGAGCAGCTCCCAGTCTTCTCTCTCAACCTTCATTAGCAATCCCTTTCTTCAGACTTACACCTTTCTCTACCTGCTTCTCCAACACCTCCTCAATTGGGTCTTTGCTCCAAGTCCCCCGCCGTCAAGCCCAATTGTCAATGATTTTCCTAGGAAGAGAGTCGCAGTAATTGGTACCGGCTTGACAGGAGTGTCTGCAGCTGCGCACTGTGTCGGCCATGGCTTCGACGTTCAGCTGTTTGAAGGCAGACCAAAAGATAAAGGTCTAGGCGGTATCTGGAGTGTGAGTTTATCTTGATCTTTGCAATTGAGCATTTACTGATGGTAGATAGCGAGTCAATTCGACTTCGTCGCTTCAGATTCACAGCATAATGTACCGCTTCCACCCATCAGTGCACTACGATACTGCTTATCCCACCCAAGAAGAGGTCCGCGATCAGATCATTGATGTATGGAAGCGGTATAAGCTTGAGGATCGTACCGTTTTCGACACTCCCGTCCAGTCCGTCAAACAGACCAGGACCGGCAAATGGATAATTAACAATGACGAAGACCAATGGGGCCGATTTGACGGTGTCGTTGCCTCTGTTGGAGTCTGCGGTGATCCGAAAATGCCTACTCTGCCCGACCAAAAAGACTTCGGAGGCGCAATCTACCATTCGTCGGAGCTGGACGGCAAAGACGTCAAGGACAAGAAGATACTCATTGTTGGTGGCGGTGCAAGTGCTATTGAGGCTCTGGAGTTTGCTGTTAAGTCTGGCGCTTCTGAGATCGATGTTCTATCACGTTCCGACAAATGGATCATTCCACGAAACGTTTGGGTTCAGTCTCTTTTGGCAATGAACATTTTTGGCCAGGAGACGTTCTTATCCTGGATCCCAGAAAGCCTCCTGCATAAGTTCTTCTATCGCGATCTCCAAGACATTGCTCCCTCTAGTGGTCTTTTCACACAAACACCGATGGCAAACAGTGAACTCTTCGATCAGATCCGCGAGGGCAAGGCTCGGTGGCTTCGCGGTGATATTATGTCTGTCAAGGAAGATGGCATCTTGTTCAACTTCAGGACCAAGGGGGTTCCCCAAGGCGGCCCTGGACGCGAATCCGTTGTCCCAGGCGAAGTTATTATCATGGCAACCGGTTTCAAGCGCCCTTCGCTTTCTTTCCTTCCTGAAGATGCCTTCGAGGATCCATATGGCCCACCTAGCTGGTATCTGCAAGTATTCCCTCCGATGTACCCCACCATCTGCGCCAACAACAGCACCTATGTCAACGCAATCGGGACTGTTGGAAATATGCACATTGGCATCTATACACGGTTTTTACTCATGTTTCTCGTTGACCCGTTGTCGCGCCCTACTGAAGGGCGCATGAAGACCTGGATTGACTTCACCCGCTTTATGAAGCGCCTCTCTCCTGTCGGTGCCTTCGACTTCTTCACCTACACTGAGCTGATCTACTGGTTTGTGTTTGTCATTCTTGTCAACCCCTTCCGATGGAAGTGGGCACCTTTCGTTTTGTTTGGTATTGGTAGAGGTCTACCAGCCCAGGTGGTGAAGCAGGAAGAAGCGTTCCGCAACACTTTGAGGAAGCAGCGCTCTACCTAAACTGCTTAGGTTTATGAAATCAGAGCAGTCTTTACTGATTGTCCGCTGAGCTCCAGACAAAGACGAGTTTGTTCAACGACATTCTGACAGATCTGCTATGGCTATGTCAAAATATAATGAACATTGTATTCAAAACTATTATATAGGCTAGCATGCACCAAAGACATCCAAAAAGTTACCATCTTTGCTTTATGTAACCTTGAGGTCCTGAACATGATTATTCAGAACGTCAACAACCCCCTCCCGGGCCCCATTCGCAACGCGGTAGTTATAGTCGAAAAACCCCCTCTCCTCCGCCCACATGATCGGCCACAAGGCAAAGACCCCAATGATAGAAAACAAGCTTGCAAAAGCATGCCACATCGCAACAAGAAGACTCCCTCCAAAGGGCATAACAAACTTGATAAACTCTTGCGGCTGGTAAAAGTCTTCCTGCTTCTGGATATAGTACCGTTTTGTACCGTCGCCTCGCGCCGCAACCTTCTTTTCCTCACCAGGGTCCGTCGTGAGGTCCAGAACGGTCGTGAGGGATACAGGCGCAGAGTAGAATGGAACGAGCCAGATGGAGAATATTTGGAAGATGGTGACGTAGAGCTTTAGGTTTTCTTTATCGTATGCTATAATTGGTTTTGTTAGAATCCATCCACTATCCTTTTACTTGAAAAATAAACAACAGGGGCTAATCAGGAAATTATGGAGGATACATACCAACAGATCCAACGTCCAGCTCTATATGCGGCGACATGATCTTGTACCATTGGTATATCTTCTTCACTCCCCATCGGCTGCCATTGTGCCTCCAAATGCGACAGAATGGGTGCACGAATGAGGCATCAGGGGTAAAAAATCGGTCGATTGTCTCTTCCTGAAGAGAAGGTGGTGATTGAGTTAGAAGGTGAATAACAGTTGGAATTTCAGCGACTATTGAGATGCGTTAGTTAAGAGTTGGGTGTGAAATTGGGGATATTCAGCTGGGGTTTGACATGACGTGGACGCGTTGGAAAAGTCGAATAGATTGATTATACTGACCTGGGTCTTCCATCTTGTCGATATGATTTGATTTTAGAACTTTAAGGACATTGAAATTTACTGAGGGCTGGGAGGTGGTTAAATGGAATTGGAAACGGAGGGGATGATGTCATGGTGGTTGATAACTCCCACGTGAAAGTTGAGAGCTACCAAGAATTCTTGACTCAGGTTCTGAGATTCAGCCCTTTCGGGGCAGAATGTATGTATGTTATTCGAGAGAAACAATTGAACTTGTAAGGTGATGGTACTCTGCAATTGTTTAATATCGCGTGGCTGGCGATAGCCAAAACGCCCATACAAAGGGTAATCTATAAAACATGTAACAGTAGCACAAGGATGTGCTCCGAATATCCAAGCAAGATAATTGACTCCTAACTCCTGAGACAGCGACAAGCTACCGTTTCCAAGATTCAACCTTCTTCCGTCGCTTCTCAAATATCTGGCCGACTCCGACGCCATCGCCACGCTGCCCGTCCTCGGTGGGCTTGCGCTTCCGACTTTTCTCGAGCGCATTTCCGCTTCCTTTGGCCCTCTTCGTAAGTCTTGAGATACGATCCGCGCCTTCAGTAAGACCTCTCCATTCCTCGCCTCCGAAAGTACCTTCAGCCCGACGAGACGCGGCCTTCTTGGCTCGCTCCTTCTTGTTGTCGCCTGCGAGACGAACAAAGTTGGTTTCTTCGTAACGAGTACGCTCGGCCTCGTGCTCTCTCTCTTTCTTGCTCTTTGAGTATCTTCCTCCATTAACGATTGTGCTACCAATACTTGGCTCGGCCATCGGCGCCGAAGACATCTCAGCGCTGACGAACTCATCAATAACGTTGGACCTGCGCGTGGGTCGCTCCTTGCGTTCCTTTCGTTCAGTAGTAGGCATTGCGGTTGGCATAATCTTCGGTGGTCGGTAAATGCCATCACTCGTAGCTTTCCGCGCACACTTGTCAACCTTGGCCTCAGGTTCCACCTTCTTCGAGAATGCCGACACGTTAGGCCGATATGCCATCTCGTCAATGTCTTCGTCCTCTTCGCTGTCATCCTCTTCGTCGCTGCTGGCGTTCTCTGATGCTGATTCACCCTCGCTGCCGCTTTCGTCATGGCTTTTAGATTTGCTCGGCTTGGGCTTGGTAGCCTGCGCATCCTTCTCTGCCCTTTCTGCTTCCTCGGCCGCCTTGATCACCTTATCAACCTGGTACTTCAGCCTCCCCTCTAGTGGACGGACACCGCGATCCAAATATGTTCGCAATTCGGTTAATTTATTGGTGACCTGTGCCCGAATTGATTGGCTCGACTCGGAATCGCCATCTTCCTCTGCTGAATCACCTTTCGAAGGCAGTTCCCTCAGTTGAAGAAGCATTAGAAAAACGAGGTTTTGAAGGTACGAAAGCAGCAAATCGCATTTGGTGTCGAACAGCGAAATGCCATCTTGCGGGGGTAAGATCGAAACTTCCGTAGGCGATTCACGTTTGTTGCTCGGTAGCGACGTTCCAGTGGAGGAAAGAGATGCGGTGAGACTTTCCAACAAGTCTGATATATTTTGCAGCTCGGGCTGCTGTGATTGTGAAGCTACCAGTGCCATTGTTGATTGATATGCTGTGCCTGGAATTTTCAAGTCCGAGATTCGTTAAGGGGAAAAAAAACTCAATAGCTATCTTATCGGCACGTGAAGGCCGACTATAGGCTGAATCACGTGACTAAACCGACTGCCTTGTTGCTGTTGCGGATGTGTCCGTTAGGCTTCTTGATTACGACACCTTTCTGTCGACCCTGCTCTTGAAATCTTTTCCTTTCTTTGCAAGCTAGGGGTGCCATTCTTAGATCTGTATCCCAGCAACCTTTGATTATTAGTGGCGCGAAAGCTGTAGACTGTATGTTGACTAAACACGGTCTATCCCTCGACTGGACTAATCTCGAAACGACTGTTCCAAGCTAATCGAGCCTTTTCCTTTTCAGAAGACATCCGCAATGCGGTTCGACAGGCGGACGTCGCCATTAATTAACCTTCTCCTAACAGCTCCCACGCTGTCTGCGGCTTTCTATCTTCCAGGTGTAGCACCTACCTCATACGATGATGGCCAGTCCGTACCTCTCTACGTGAACCACCTCACCCCCGGGATAGCCCAGCAGGACGAGCAGCTACATTCTGTATTCTCATACGACTATTATCACCCAGCTTTCCGGTTTTGTGTTCCAGAAAATGGCCCAAAGGATGTTCGAGAGTCGCTGGGGAGCATCCTGTTCGGAGACAGGATCCAAACCTCACCATTGGGGTTGAGCATGCGCAAGGATGAGACCTGCAAAGCGGCTTGTCAGGAGGCTACGTTTGATGCCAGAAGCGCCACGTTTACCAACCAGAAGATCGGGCAGGGATACAATATCAACTGGCTGGTGGACGGGCTGCCGGCCGCTCAGCAGAATCTTGGGAATGAGCCTCAGGCTTATAGCCCTGGTTTTGCCCTTGGTGAACTTGATGAGGCCGAACGGCCTGTCTTGCACAACCACTTTGATATCTTGGTTGACTACCACCCCGTGAACGTTGGAAACAAGCAAAAGTATCGAGTCATTGGTGTGCTAGTCCAACCAAGTTCCCGGAGCGGCTCGCGGGTCTCCGAAGATGGAACGGCAACGTGCGATGAAGGCGACCCAATATATTTGGACAACGATGGCGAGACAAAGGTTACATGGACTTACAGTGTGAGCTGGCGGGAGTCAGCCACCCCGTGGGCAACTCGATGGGACAAATACTTGAAGGTGCAGTATCCGAAAATTCACTGGTTCTCACTTGTCAACGCGGCTGTCTTCGTTATTTTCCTCGTCGGAATGGTCAGCGTGATTCTTGTTCGTGCTCTCAAAAAGGATATTGCTCGGTATAACCGTCTGGATTCGTTTAACCTGGACGATTTGGACGGAACATCCGCCGCTGTCGAGGACGGGATCCAGGAAGATTCGGGCTGGAAGCTGGTCCATGGCGATGTCTTCCGATGTCCCAAGTCACCTTTGCTTCTCAGTGTGCTTGTCGGAAATGGAGCCCAACTTTTCATGATGACCGGCGCCACTGTTGGTACGTTCTCAATACTATGGCACACTCCTATTGCTTGCTAACTCCTTGCACAGTCTTTGCGATGTTTGGCCTGTTGTCCCCTGCCAATCGAGGTTTCCTTGCAACTGCTATCCTCCTTATCTACACACTCTTTGGATTCATCGGAGGCTACGTTTCATCGAGGGTTTACAAATCATTTGGTGGTGAATCTTGGAAACGTAACATTATTATGACCCCCGTACTGGTCCCAGCGTTCATCTTCAGCGTCTTTTTCCTGCTCAACCTATTTGTTTGGGCGAAGGGCTCAAGTGGCGCTGTGCCATTCGGCACAATGCTTGCGCTCGTGTTGATCTGGTTCGTTATCAGCGTGCCATTGAGTGTTGCCGGTAGCTGGCTTGGGTTCAAGCAGCAGGTAAGTGAACGAGCCAACATATGCACCTAAATAGCCTTCTAACGGTCATATAGATTATTGAGGGCCCAACGAAAACCAACCAAATCCCTCGGCAAATCCCGCCCATGAGAGGTAGCTTGAAGACAGTTCCATCGCTTTTCTTGACTGGTATCCTCCCATTCGGCGCTATTTTTGTGGAGCTGTACTTCATCATGACATCTCTGTGGACCAACAAGATCTATTACATGTTTGGATTTCTGTTCCTGTGCTACGGTTTGATGGTTGTCACCACCGCTGCCACGACAGTCTTGCTGGTATACTTCCTCCTTTGCGCTGAAAACTACAGGTGGCACTGGCGAGCTTTTGCAGGCGCAGGAATGACCGGTCTGTATGTCTTCCTTAACGCTCTTCTTTTCTGGGCCACCAGGGTAAGCTTCGGCGGTCTCACCGGGGCTGTGCTCTACGTGGGCTACTCGGCATTGATCGGATTCATCGTCTTTATCCTTACCGGTATGTATCTCCTCTGGATTTGTCGGAATTGGCAATTCGCTGATAATCTTAATTAGGCGCGATCGGTTTCTTTGCCAGTTGGCTCTTTGTGCAACGCATTTACGGCTCGATCAAGGTCGACTAATTACTTGTATCATCGGTGATTGCGCGGTGGCACGGTAGAGGTTTGCTTTTGACTCATCCATATCGGGGTTCTTTAAGCGCTTGTTTTTGCATGTCCTTTTTCTGTTTTTTTGTCTTGTAAATGCCATGCCCTGTACATAATGTGGGTGCGAGAATGGCGTTTTGAGTCCTGTTGTTTGCGTTGGTAAGAGGATATGTACAATATGTAGAAGCATTCAGACCGTACTGTTACTAGTATTCCTTTTTCAGCCCGAGAGGCAGCGTATGGCAAAAAGCTAGGCTGCCGATCATCAGGCCAGCAGTCTTGGACTTGGAGGCTCGAATAAAGTTGACTCAGGTTGTGCCAGCTGGCTGGTGTTGGCGATACGATCGATGGGGAGCGCGCCAAGCCGCCCGGGGTTCTGGACCTGTTCAGGGAAGCTTCTTGCGAGCAAGTGTACTCGGCTGCCATCATCTCTCCAACCTCTCTTTTACAGGTCAGATTGACTCTACTACGCCGATTTTTCGCTTCAAATCCCTTCGTTGTGACAGCCTGTTTGTTTTGGCTTGCAGCCCTCGCTCGCTTTTCGTATTTGCCCCAGCCCCTCCACACCCAGGCGGCCGGTGCACCGATCTTATCAGTTCGCACTCCCACTCCCTTACCCCGCGGCCTTCCGCATTTCCAACCGACGCCAAACACTCCTGTCGCATGACAAACCGTGAGCCTCAGTTAGTCCGGACCTTGTCTCGACACAGGATTTGCAATATTGCTGAAACAGCCCTCCCGCAGAATTGATTGATCATGGGCAAGTCGTAAGTTTTCATTGCCTCGGGCCAACCGCTCTCTCTTCCCCCTCTCCCTTCCAGACAAACAAGCTTTAGCACTGTGTGGGGAACTCAATGGCCTGCACTGCCACAAGACTAGCTGGACTCTTTTGCTGTTGCCTGGACGGTCGTTTGTTTATCTACGAGGACTAACAGCCCTGTCACGCCGCCCAGGCAGTCAAAGTTATCCCCGAGCCAGCTTGAAGAGCTTCAGAAAGCGACGCATTTCGACAAAAAGGAGTTGCAGCAATGGTATAAGGGTACGTGATGTTGCGGATGAATAGTGATATAGCCAAAGGGTTCATATATTCGTGACAAGGTGGTTGCTGACGACGCGTCATGCTAGGCTTTCTGAAGGATTGCCCATCCGGGCAATTGACGAAGGAGGAGTTCCAGGACATCTACCGAAAATTCTTCCCCTTCGGTGATCCGTCGTCATTCGCGAATTATGTATTTCGGGTCTTTGATTCAGATAACAGCGGCATGATCGATTTCAAAGAGTTCATCTGCGCGCTGTCGGTCACCTCGCGTGGGAGGATGGAGGACAAGCTGGACTGGGCCTTCCAACTCTACGACATTGACGGCGACGGGAAGATCACATATGACGAGATGCTGGCGATTGTCGAGGCGATCTACAAGATGGTATGTGATATTGGATTCATCTTTCTGCAGCCCTCGCACGGAACGGCGCGGCTTACTAACCGCAACCTGTAGGTTGGCTCGATGGTGAAGCTCCCCGAGGACGAGGATACACCGGAGAAGCGGGTTCGCAAGATCTTCCGGATGATGGACAAGGACGAGAACGGCAGCCTCGACATGGAAGAGTTTAAAGAGGGGAGCAAGCGCGACGAGACGATTGTCAGTGCGCTGTCGCTGTATGATGGACTGGTATAATTGCTTTTATCAGGTCCGTTCCTTTGCTTCAGGCTGGCGATCTGATGTCTTGTTATTGGCGAAATCGGCGCTCGTATCTATGTTCTTTTCATTTCTTTTTTTATATACTACATTGCCCTTTTTCTTCGACATCATGTTTCCCTAGGATTCCCTCTCCCATTCCCATTTCGCCACCCAGACGTTTCAGCCTGATTCTGATTGGTGCATACTACGCATGGTCAGGTGCCAATTCTATCTCAGATGTATGTATGTAGTCTATGCCTTACCCGTACAAATAGTTTTGCGTGAAGAACCAAAATAAGAGACTTCTGAACCAATGAGATTTGGAAAAACTATTCTCGATGAGACAAGATACTAAGGGATGGAGTCGCATGCAGTTGAGACTTGAGAGCGCAACCCAAGAACTGCATGGTTCTGCAAGAGAGACGAGGAGGTCAGTGCTTTTTTTTTTTTTTTTTTTTCTTTCTTTTTTCAATTATCTCGTCGTCCTTCGGCGTGTTTCTTTTTCCTAGGGCCGTTATTCCTGGATGGTGCAGATCGCCGGAGACAACCGGCAGCATCCGTGAGGAAACCATCCAAGGAATGCTAAGATTCTGCAGACTCTGGCTAGACAAGACCGCGTTCCTACCTGCCGGGTCACCACACATGGCATCATGGATTAGTATTGGTTTTTTGGAATTGTGAAAGCCCGCACCTCAACTAGTCAGGATATTCGACGATCTCGCCCAAATAGTCCGAGGCTGCTGGCTGCTTGCTGCTGTTCGTCCCCGATCGTCGCCTCTGCTCCACCGCTCGCCACACCTCACGACTCTGACCACACCTGCTGCTTGCTCGATAATATCGTCTTATCTTCCAGCTTTCTCTGCCTGCTAGCTGCCCTCGCCTGCTCTTCTTCGCGCACAGCTCCGGGCCTTTCTTCCCAGAAAGTGCGCCTCGATGTTGCTGCGCCCGCTTATCGCTGTTCCGGCTGCGCTTCTTCCTTCAATCTGTGGCCAGTATGGTCAGAGTGTCGCGCGGCTGTCAGGCCTGCGTTGATGCTCAGCTCCAGGTTAGTGTCACATCTCAATCATGCCGCAAGCTGGTCGTTGTTGTTATTTTTCTTTCGGAAAGAGAGAGAGCGTGCAGACAACGCCTCTTTGTGCGACTGCCCTCAAGCCCCCCAGACTGCCCAGACCAGACAGACCCCAGCTCCCCCGCCTCCCGACCGCTGCGTCGGTGCGAGCATTTTCCTTCGACTACTTAGGCCCACCACCTCCTCCTCCACGTTCACAGCTTTGAAGTTTGCTATATCCCTGTCAGCTGTTCTAACTTTCGCTACAGTGCAATGGCAGGTCTCCCTGTTCGCGATGCCAGGCTATGAGAATTGATTGTTCGAGCGGTCGCCGAGTCTTCAAGTTCAGAGACGAAGCTCCTGCTCTACGCCAACGCTACCATTCAACACCTTCGCCCTCTCCCTCAAAGTCACCATCTCCTTCCACGTCTCCCGAATTTATTAATCCGCCACGGTCCGGCGAGGTTGTTGAACTTCCGTCGCGACTCTCCTCACGAGTCTCACGAACTTCCCCGCGGGCCGAATATAAAAAAGTTTCGCTCCCCATGGATGAATACACAAACCCATCCTTGACAGTCAAGGCAATTGGCACCCAACAAACTCAGGTTTTTACGAACTATATACTCGCATCTTTTCCCTGTTTCTTCCGGTGTACAGAAGACCGTGTTCCTGTCAACTGGGTTGAATATGTTGACCAACGTCGGGGGTCCATGAACTCTTGCTTTGACTGGGCCGTCCGTGCATGTACGGCTGCATATGTGGGGTTTCTCCATGACGATTTACGATATCTTCATGCCTCGCAGAGCTTGTACCATCGCGCCCTTCGCGGTCTTGCCAATCTGTTATCAAGTGAAGTAACCGCCAAGTCGGACGAGGCCCTGGCTGCTGCAATTACATTAGCCATTTTCGAAAAACACAATTGCAGCAGTCCAGACGCATGGTTGCGCCATGCATCTGGTATCCGGACGCTGATGAGACTACGTGGGGCGAAAGCCCATTTGCAGGGGTTTGGCCGAGCCATGTACATTGTCTACCGCAATTTTCTCATCACTGCTGCCTTAGTTGAAGGCGAAGCTTGCTTCTTAGAAGAGCCTGAATGGCGGGCACTCAATGAACAAATCGCTGCGGACAACGCGAAACTGCCAACTTCGTCGCTATATACCGACGTGGTGGAGCGGGGATTCCTTGAAGTATTAAAGATTCCCGGACTCGTGAAACGAACGCGCGGGCTGCAGCGTCAAACACCGAAGGAAAGAGCCGGGACTCAACCGGCACTCCTCCAGGATGTACAAGCACTCCGGGCCGCACTTCGAGGCATATACACGGAATTCGGTGTTTCAATGTCGATGCTTCGGTCCGGTCAGGAAGCCAACGATACTTTCGTGGGTCCTGTGCCTCATTTCTTCTTCGAAGGCTATTCGTCCCTTTTCGCCCGCGGTATGCGATTAGCCCTACTAATACTCAACTATCTGATCGTGATCATGGATCCGAAACAGCGAGCAACGATCGATTCTGATAACTTTATGCTTCTCAATGACATGGCCCGCAATCAGCAAATTTCACATCCAACCTTCAAATACAATCTTCCACTCACACCCCCCAAATCGCCAGGCAAACCAAGTATCGTCGTGCAGTCATTGATAACCGCAGAAACAAGAGAACCGCCGACGACCAACTGGATGGACCGCATCATTACCACGATGGGTCTCGAGGCTGTTCACGTCTGTCTGGTTGGATAACCGGACGCAAACTCTTGTATATTTTCCCCACTGTTTATGGATGCTAAAAAGCTGGAGTTGGTTGGACTGCGCAGCGTTTTGTTACGAGTTTTCTTTTTTCTTTCCTTTTTTGACCCCTCATCCTGGTTATTCATTTCCCTTTCTTTACCCTCCCTGGCCGGTCTTTTCTATCTTCCCCGCCAGCCTTTCTTTTCTACTTCCGACGATTCGATATATGATATATCCCCCCCTCCTTTCTCTCCTTCTCTTCTTGTACATGGTTTCTTCCCTTTCTTTTTTTCCTTTTCTTGATTTGATACCCAGGCACGGAGCGATGACCGTCTTTTCGATTATTGTAACTTAATTTGGGTGGTTTTGAGGTACGCAAGGAGTCTAGGATTATGAGGATATATATCTTCCCCATCTTCCCCATTTTTGGTGTATCGGATAAGCGCATTTTGGGTTTCCCTTCTTTAAGTTTAGCATTTGAGACTTAGAGTATAATTTCAATGCATCCTGACTTTCATTCTTGACAGCTAGAAGCAAACATAAACAAATCTACAGTAATCCAACGCCGCATTTCGCTTCCGATTGGGATTGCGATTACTTGCTGTCTAGTTCTTCATGTACATGGGGTATTTGCAAGGACCAAGCCCAGCCACTCTATTTTTATAGGCGTAGCACTGGAGATTGTGGTCCGAAAATAAATCGAGGAACCCTCGATTGGAAAACATGGGAAGTATGTAGATGTGCATATCGACAAGGGCATAATAAGAGGGGGCGTACGACATGAGGAAAGAAACAGAAAGAAATGGATAGGGAAATCGAACGAAAACTAGAGCCAACGCCTCTTATTCTGTCCGCAATCTAGTACTTAGCACCGAAGAATTGGAAGCATAGGATATCCCCACCATTAAAAAGAAGCGCCAATCTGTACTGTACTGTGTATGATAAGACGCTTGATCGAAGAAAAGGAGGAAAAGTTGGAAGAGGGGAATAGGAGGGGAATAGGAGCGGAAAAAAAAAAACATCATAAGCATTTCCAGGTTGAGAGTCTTGTGATCTCCATCTAAATATCTGCATGAAGAGGGTAAAAGAGACAGCAGAAGAGGAAAATTCGTGGATCATCGTCTATCAAAAAACCAACTTGTGCGCTTCCCTGTATCCTGGGACTGAACGGCTGCGACGGGCTCATTGCCTCCCCCGCCACCGCGGAGGGGTTTTGCGATCCTGGAGCCGGTGAAACTGAACCCGCCGTTGCTGTCCATGCTTGGGAGGCCTTTCGTCGAGCCTTGCTTGGCGGCCTCGAGACGCTCTTTGACGGCTGTGAGCTGGGCTTCGAAACTGTTGCGGGAGAAGTGGGTTAGTATGATGTGATAGGCTACGGGTGAGAGTACACAGGAATGGTACGTACCGATGGTTAGCTTGGGTGAGCTTCTCCTGGCTCTCCTGGAGCAGGGCTTCCAAGCTCGCTATCCGCTCATTTCTCGCGATGAGCTTGCGCTCTGCGATCGCGACCTCCTTCTTCAGGCTGCTGTTTTGCTCCACGAGCTGCCTTTGGACGTGAGTAAGTTGCTCGAGGTTGCGCTCGAGGAACGCCATCTTCTTCTGCTGAGCCCGGTTGTTTGATGAGCGGAGCACGTTGTTGTACTGCTCCCTGGCGTCATCAAGAGATATCTCAAGCTCCACCACGCGTTCGCAGCGGTTTTGCAAGTCGCGCATCAAGGACTTCTTCATCGCGTCAAACTCGGCAATTTGCTGCTGCAGGCTCTTGCTCGCAGCGCCGTTAGTCGAGCCTCGTGATTGCGAATCTACAAGGGAGCTCTGCAGTTTCGTGAGCTCCTCATCCTTGCGTGACAGTTCCTGCTGCAGCTCTGATGCAGCGGCCAATTCGGCATCCTTCCTGGTTATATACACCTTTTCTAATCGCTCCTTAAGTTCCACCAGATCTTCCTCTCCTAGGTTGCGGGCTAGGAGACCCTCATAGTCCTGCTCGAGATTCGCCAGCTTCTGCTCGAGCTCCACCCTGCGGCTGTCCTGCAGCACGTTCAGTTCACTCCGGTCGTTCATTGTAAGCTCTGCCTGTCGGATGAACCCTTGCGTCTCCAGGAGACTGGCGCGGAGTTCTAGAATGTCGTCTGGAGCAACGACCTCGCCAGTTTCACTGACTTGGTGCAACGAGTCGACGCGTTGTATAAGGTCTTGCAGCTTGCGCTCGTTATCGGAAAACACTTCTCCGCCGAGATCAAATCCGGCCATCATCTTGGCCATCTTTTCGGCCTTCTTCTTCTCCTTTTCATCAAGAGCTGCAGTGGTTTCTTTTGCCTTCATTCTGACGTCTAGAAGTTGTTGCTTCACTTCGTCTAGCTCTGTAGTCAACTCTGAGTTTGCCTCACGCAGGCTGTCCATGGTGATGGCAGCCTCTTTACTTTCGTAGGACACCTTCTCGAGCTGCATTCGAAGCTCATTGACCTCCGTGTTAAGCTTGTCATTATCCTTCCCTGATCGGGCGGAGTTCTCCTTGAGGCCTCTCAACTCCTCCCGTGCCTCACGCAGGCCCCTTTCAACGTTGACAATATGGGATTCCTTCTCGGCGATCTGATCCTGAAGTTCGTTCTCGCGCCTGAGGAATTCTTCCCTCTCGTCCTTTTCAAGAATGATGCTAGGTGTGCTGGAGCGTTCACCTAGGCGGGAATCGGGCCGGGGAGTTTCAGATCGAGAGACGTCCTGTAGACGGGAGGGAGTACTCGGGCGTGGAGCACGAGCTTCGGCTTTTGCAGCACTCACAGCTTCGACGCCTCTACCAGGCGTCCACCTATCCTTAGGAACTGCGTCACCACTTCGCCATACAGTAACTTCAGATTCTAGCGCCGATATGTAGGTTTCGAAGCTTGTCACCTGGCTCTGGGCTTTGCGAAGCAACTGCTTCAGTTCTGCAGGGCTCAATTCGGCATTGACCTTCGCCTTGTTCTTGATTGCCTTCGCCCGAACACCGAACCGGAGTGTCGAGACAGTTTCAGCATCGTTGTAGCTGCTGGGAGAACAGTTGATAATCAGGGTCGTTCGCGAGTTACCTCCCAAACTTTCCTGCAAGATTCGAGTAAGTTTAGAGTCACGGTACGGAATATGGGTCGATTTCCCGTCCGTGAGCGCGTTGATAACCATTCCGAGAGCACTCAAACTCTTGTTGATCTTCTTGGCTTCCTCGAGTGTCTGACCGCTGGCTCCGGTTTTGCCGACCTTTTCACTACCTGCCAAATCAACCAAGAACAGCTGACCACTCTTCGCAGACCCAGTTTCCAGGTTCTTCTGGGTAACAGTAATAACAAAGATAGAATGTGATCGGGACGATTCCTGGTTCATGTTGGTCGCAGCAACCGCTCTTGAGTTTCCACCACGTCGCATAACCTCGTAAACCTCCTGCACACTAGAGACATAGACTTCAAGAAGCCCTTTCACGTAAACACCTCTTGACTTCTCCTCGTGCACCGGAAGATTATCGTTATGTGGCACCAAAAGATCGCGAATACGCTCCATGTAAATCTCCATGTAGCTCACCCGGACGGTATATTCGATGTTGCTCGGACTCGTAAGGATGCTAGCGAAGATCTGCTCGACGATACGTGGAATGATACCCTTCCCCACTTCATCATCAATATCCGATCCCATCATAGTATACGACTTTCCTGCACCAGTCTGACCGTAAGCGAAGACCGTTCCATTGTAACCATTCAGGATATCGTCAACGGTAGGTGCAATCGAGAAGTTGAAGACATCGTTTTGCATCGAATCCATCGGAAACACACGATCGAATGTAAACGACCCGGAGGCCTCCCTTGACTGTTCCCACCTTAGTATTCCCTTCCATTCCAGCATATATTACCAGATTTCCGAGGATGCGTGAGACTCACGTTGATAGCACATGTTTCTTCGTTTTCAAAATCAACGATGGGCTGTCCTCCGGATCCAAGCTCAACCTTGTTTTGAGGTCGAAATCTCGCAACCACTGTGCAAGGGTCAGATTAAGAACGTTGCAGTTAGTGGGAGGTATTCGGATAGGAGACACGCACCCTTAATGGTGTTGGAGGGGTTGCCGCTGGACCTGTCATTCCCCGGTCTATCAGTTCACATCCAACGATAACGATGCGGTGAAGAAGCGGGCAAAACTCACGCCATATTTCGCACAGCGCCCAAGTTGACAACGGTATAGATAGGTGATCAGGGACACGCGAGGCCCCGATGGGAGGGGAGTAAACTGGCGATTTCGTTCAGACCAACAGGAAACGAGCAGACGTGCTTGTTTGGGATTCAGATTGGTGGGCGGCGTTGTTTGGGTCAGGGGTCCACGTGCCGACCGAACAATAGGTACAGAATGCGGGAGTTGCAGGAACGCCTGGAGAGGGGGTTCAAGAGACAGGAAGCCCGAGTGAGTCTGGCAGGGGGTTGGACTCAGTTCGAGCGGAGGTATCGAGCGGACGGCCACGAGCGTGGAGAAAAACAGTGATGTTCAACGGTGTGGTCGAAGAGTCGGCGCGGCATGATTTCGACACCACCGTTTAGAGTCATTCTTGGCGCCCCTCCACCCGCGCATCACCGACGGTATGGAATGCAGAATGTTCTACTGGGGCATGGAAGCCGTGTAATTTTACTCCACGCAGAAATAAATGTTTCATGCATGACATATGAACAAAGGGGAAATTTTTCGCATTAAGCAATCAATAAAACTAACAAATCATGCAGCTATCCACAAAGACAAGAGAACCTTCATTACCAGGCGCCATAACCCCGCGCTGTGCATATCATTATATACTGGGATGTCCCCTCGCACCCAGGCGCGACATGGCGGTCGTACCCTGGGAATATCGAATAGTCCCAATTGCTTGCGGCTGAAGGGCCGAAAGAACACACTCCAGTTTCATCGTCAAATTGTCAGTCTTCACCCAAAGACTCTCGATTCCGACCAATCTACTCATCCCAGCTCTTCTCCACGGTCTCACGTACACGTTTGATGTACTCCTTGCGGTTGTCTTTGTAAAGGTTCGAGGCTTCCACGTTTGCCGGCGATGATGTATTCGGGTCATTGAGTAGACTATGTTCGAAAACAAAAGTGTTAGAACATATGTTTGATTTGCGAGCGTCGGCGAACGAAACTAAAACTTACCTCTGAATACTGGTGAGAATCGCCGCCACGTCGTAAGTTGGGCTCCAACGGTTTTGTAAGATATCGAGACAGAGCTCTCCTGTGCCATAAACGTTCGGGTGGAACATCTGACTGATGAATTTGACGCCTGGGGGCTTGTTTGGATACTGTTCTTCAAAATGCATGACAAGCCGGAATGTACCATCCTCAAACGGAGTATCAGCGGGGCCGATGATAACGGCGTTCCTAGAGATGACAGCGTTAGAGGCCACTAGATATGGCGAAAGTCGTCGGGCTTACCAGGTCATCACATTATCGGCGACCGGGGAGGCTGAGACGCCTGCTGGAGGGTCGGTTTGCATGCGCTGGCAAAGCAGAAGCGGATTAGCCGGGTAAATTTAAACAGCACGGTAATTTAATAGGCAGGGTCCAGGATGGCATGAAAATGTCGAAAGCCTGAAAATTGAAAGTCTTGGGCATCATATCAGGTACTTACCTTAAAGTCACGCATGAGACGACGGCGTGCGGAGGTCGACATAGTGGTGGCGGGGTGTTAAGAAGATCCAAGAATGCAGCCGATATTGTGATTATGGAACTCTCGCAGCAATAGCAACTGACCTTGCAATGCCAGCAGCAAGTCGCGGTCAAGGTAAAAGAGGCTCACCACAGTGAGAACACAGGGAGAATGGGAAGAAGAAAGAGAAGTGAGCACGAGAGTTGGTATAACAGCATGGGAGGGGACCGCTTTTTGGGCCGATATCTCAAGCGCTCAGTTAAGAGGCGCTAAAATGTACGGCCCCATTGCCGCTAGCCTGCCGCAAGGTTCTCGGCACAGGCGGCATAAATTTCTTAATGGAGAAGTCATGGAGAAACCACCCGAATAGGGAGGATTAAATCATGTGATAATTCATTCCACTAACCCAAAACAGTGACAACAACATTACACCTAGATGCTATCGCAATTACAGCATCATCACTGTTATATGTCACCTTAGAGGGACCATAGGTGGTCTATCTGCTGTTTGACTCTGATATTCGGCACAGACCCGAGCTGAGGGCCGACTGTTCTGTATACTAAAAATGCTCGACCCGCTTGAGCTCCAAGTATTTCCGTCTTCGTATAACTGTGTTTCCTGGTCAGAGGATGGAGAAATTGCAATTGCTGCTGGTGAATATATTCATATTTTAGTGAGTCATAATATATCTATTAGACAGCACAACCACTCAAGCTGACACATGCAGACGCCAAAAGTATCCACAAAAGACAAAGCAAATGGCACTCCTTCCCATTTCTCAAGTGCCGATTGGCATAGGACACGCTTCCGCACCAATGTCTTCACTATCAATGAGTGGCCGATTATGTTTCCGCAGCCACGAGACAACTTCTCAGTAGGTGCGGAACAATCTCTGAGCACTGTTGTCGGCGTTACTTGGTCACCACCGGGACTTGCCAAGTACAGACGCAGTGTACTAGCAGTCCTGACGACCAACATGGTCTTATCGCTTTATGCGCTTTCGGGAACCTCGGGGAAATGGTCGCGAATTGCAGTAGTCAACCAAGCGTTAGAGCATTTCTTTCGCGAGAACATTGAGAATAACACTCTAACAACACGCTTCCAAAGCTTCTTCCGCAGGGACGCCGAGGACAAGTCTCCAAGAACACGCAAAACCAATATACGTACATTTTCATGGACGCCGCCTCTCAAAGTTCCAACCAAAAACCAGTTGTATCCCGGCCCTGAGAGCCGGTGGGGTGTTCCTCTACTGGCCGTTGCGAATGATGACAATGATTTGGTCTTTTTACAGGTTCAACAGCCTAAATCCCAGAAAGACTCCTCGGAGTCACTGGATGTGGAGGCGGTATCTAGCATTCATTTACCAGCCTCGACAGATTATGGCCGAGTCCTTCAACCTGGCTCAATTTTATCTTCCGCTCTCCGAACCCAAGCTCGGATGTCCTCCTTAACCTGTGGGCCGTGGATTTACCAGCCATCTGGAAGTGGGCAAGACACAATATCTGCAACTCTCAATGTGGCTGCTCTACAGGGAATGAAGCTTCGCGTTGCCAAGCTAACAGTTGGTATCGAATCACGGGCCCATGATTCAGATGGGGAATTACGCTACAGCTTAACCTTCGATGCCGTAGAAAATAATGTAATGCCTCTTGCGCGTATGGAAGAGTTCGAGTGTACTGGACCAATGCATTGGGCGCATAAGGTAGGGCACTTCACTTCGGCACCCGCGACTCTCTGCCTTTTCTAACATACATCATAGATTGGATCTGGAAGGATTACTATGACAGTTGGCGCCATGACTGGTCTAGCTTTGTTAGACATACCAGAGGATGTATACAAAGGGCAAAAACCAGAGTCTAGCGATTCGCACATTTTCTATTACCCATTGCTCGACGATTCTACTACCGATACAGTGATACTGCACCAGGAGAGAATAAGTGGTAAGTCCCCAGCCAAAGATCGAATCGCTGGCCCCACTGATGCTTAAAAGGAATGACGGTTGCTATCGACCCGGAATCTGAGACGCCGGTGTTACATTTTGCCTCAGTTGGAGGCCACGCAGCGGTCAAGGCTTTAACTAACACGGAAGCGCCGTCTCCGGCACCGTGGAATGGTCAGGTAGAAGACATCAGGGAACGGTTTGATATCGACCGGGATCTTGGTGGCCTAGCGGTTGCGAGGGTCTGGGGTCTTGCATCAATACACGGGCTGGTTGCAGTTATTGTAACACTACATCCGGGTGACATGGTTGAGTATCGCACTAACGCAGAAGAACGACTAACGGTCGTGTTTTCCACTGCGAATGGACAGCCAGTAGATCTTGAATCCGTGCCTTTTCTTCATGAAAGCCCGACTGGCTCGACTGAATTCCTTCGGGAACGCCGGGACATCGTCTTACAGTACATCCTTGGGGACCACGCTGGCACCAAGAATACGCTATCTCCAAAGGTCCTCTATGCAGCAGCTTGCTGTGCAATTGTGCAGTCACAAAAGTTTGAGTTAGTTTCGAGCGCCCAGGTGGTTCTTGAGAGACTCGCAGCCACTAGCGATGTGGACATGACAGGCGAAATTGCGAAATGTTCCGCGCCCGGTAGTACCATTGAGCCAAGATCTACTGACATATTAAATGCACCCGGCGGAGATATTTTCGAGAGGTGTGAAATTTGCGACGCTGGCATTGTCTGGGACTCGGCTCGGGAGGCCCAATGTGCTACAGGCCATGTTTTCGGTAGGTCGCTGCAGGCGTCTATAAATGGAGTCACGCTCGCTGACGGCGCAACCAGTCCGGTGCAATCTGACTTTCCTGGCAATCCAAGAGCCTGGAATTTCAAAGTTCTGCTCCAAGTGTGAAAACGAATATCTAGACGAGGACCTGGTTTGTCTTTCTGGGAAAAAAGACATCCAGCAGACCTGCAAGAGCTTATCCAACGTCTTTGATACTTGCGTATATTGCGAAGGGAAATTCCGTTCTTAATGCTTCGACTTTGCTTGGCCGCCAAACCTCATATTTGACTCTCGTTGCGCTCTTGAGCCATTCTGCGGTTATGTTATCTCAACTTTATGCAAGCCCAAATAGCTTCCCAGCTACCGGATTCCACTCATCGTCCCAGCGGTAAGAACTTGCCTCTCGCGCACCCGAGCAGAGCGTCTCTAGCTCATTCGGATTCCCGAGGAGATCGATTAGCTGTTCTGCAAGTTCGTCGGATCCCCCAAAGCCTCTTCCGTTGACACCCTCGGTAACCAATTCGGGCCACGCCCTGAACTTGCTCCAACCAACCACCGGTAAACCAGACCCAAACATATCAACTACCTTCATTGGCAAATCCACTCCGCTACTACTGGTGTGCAGACTTACCCCCAGCGAGGCGGATGCCAACAGTCGCGCGTAGTCGCTTGTACTCAACCATGCAGTACAGATAGTGACCTTGTTGAGTTTTCCATCTTTTTGTAGGTTAGATACCCGTTCCATATACATCTCACGTTGGGGCCCTTTCCCGGTTATAATGGCAAGGATCGCGGGCAAGTGTGGACTAGATGTACTGGACAATTCAGAGTAACGACACAGGGCGTCAAGGAGAAGCGAAAAGTCTTCATCCGGTGTCCATGACGTTGAACTGACAACGACTTTGGCCTTCCCTTCTTTTATAAGGGTTCGTATGGGTGCTGTTTCGGGTAGAGATAGGAGGAACTCTTGACGCTCTCGCTCGTCTAAGATCGGCTTAAAATGACTTGTCGGCCGATCGTGCAATGGCAGAATTGGTGCTTCAAGACCGAATTCCTTCTTCAAAACTGATGCCATGGCTTTGGTAACACAGAAGTGAGCAGTGGCGGTCTTGCAAAACACGATCTCGTACCACCTGGACACTCTGACCAATGGGTGTCTGTCACCAAGTTTCAAGGCCAGAATGGTATATCCGAAGTTATGCCAATCGATAACCAGCCTAGTCTGTCGAAGGTAACAGGCGAGGGACGCAACCGCCAAAGTCGGAATAGAGGGTGGGTTCTGCAACATGATCCGTTAGACGATGCGGACGAATAGCCACGAGCGTGAATGACCAACCTGAACCAGAAGCCATCTGACGGGTTTTGTACGGTATGCTAGAATCCACCACACAGAGACGACCTGGAAAATCACCTTCAAGGGTGCAAAGACGAGAAAAAGAAGCTTGTTGCTCGTTTGTAAACAGGGAGGATGAGGAGGAATGGGGACCACGGAGATACGGGGATCCGCCGAAATATCAGGATGAACTTCCGATTCTACAATACCTTGCGTTAGACTTGGTTCTAAAGAGATATGAATGGCGTCAATTACCACAGTATCCAATGATATCCACCTGGCCGCCGCCACGAGCAATGCTTAACGCATGGTATTGCATGCGGGGGCTGCGGCCGATATCACCGAGCACAAGGACCTGTGCGGTGGTCTTCGTTTCAGTAGAGACATCGCCACTACCACGGCGCTTCGGCTCATACTGTGATGGGAGCGACAGTATAAACAAGGTCACGGCGGTGGAAATATAGAACGCGACTTCAATCACGAGTTCGATCATGGCGAGTGGAGGCAGCAGCTTATCGGAGCTGAAAAGGGAGGCTTTTTGGCATCGTATAGTAGCGAAGAAAATCGGCGATCGACTCTATGTTGGCATACAAGTATCGAGCAAGCCTTAACTGAACAGCAGCCTAGGACTCGGAGGAATTGGCCTGGAAGAGCACGAAGTGAACGTGGTCTGAAGGTGACGATTGATAATGGCCTAGATTTGAGGACACCTGAATTTCCAGGCAAGATTGCGATAACACGCGCGGCGATCACGTGTGGGCTCGTTATCGCCGAATGGGATCGTGGAGAGCAGCTGCAGCATTTTGTCCCTATTTATCAATCCTGCGCAAAGCGAATTTCGTCTGATCGCTCGGTGTCTCAGACCTGTCGCCCCTTCTCGCGCTATGCCGCTCTCGTTTGCACAATTGCTCGGCAGGTTGTTGTTTCTGGCCTCCTAAAGCTCGATCGCCCCCCGTTTCTTGGCCGCTCCGCTCCTCGAACTACCTTAGCATCTGTCCTCCTCGCCTCCTATCCCCCGCCCAGCGGTCCAATTCTCTGCGAAACCGGTGTCGAACGTCTGCGCCAGACCGTATACAATGCTGGCGGGGAACACCATGTCCTCTGCGGAACCAATTCCCTCTCTTCCGCATGGACATGGTCTTGGCCACTCTCGAGGTCGCGGCCACACCCGCCGCTCGACGCCGCTCTCCCAGTCGATCTCTTATGCCCTACCCGCAGCCCAGCAGCGGCCAGTTACAGATGCGGTTGGCTTGAACGGTCACGCTGAGAACTCAAAGCCGGGAGCACACCATCATTCGCACTCCCATACTTCCATCCACCACGATCATTCGGAGTTGCCGTCCGCCGGCCACGGCCACAAGAGCCTCGTGATACAAGCAGAAGCTACCCCAAACCAGTTGTGAGTGGTGCGTTAATACTAGTCTTCCGGTTTCTGACAATCTTCAGCAATGAGATAGTTGCAGGGCTTATAATTGCGTTACCATGGATCACCCTATCGTGGTTCTACGAACACTATGCGCAGTGGACGCGACCAGAACCCACCTCAACCTCGTCCGTTGGAAATCTCGATCGCGTTATCTCACGGACATTTGGATTAACCGCCGCAACGCTGATAGTGTACGGAGGTTGGGCTTTGGCCCGTCTGAACCTGCGGGGCGAGGGTGAACACGCGCTAAAGAAGCTCAAATTAGACCCTTCGACGGGGACCGAGGCACTCAGCCAAATATGTTCAATTGCATTGCCGATTTATGCAACTCTTCAAGTGGGCGGGTTTCTCGTCGCATTCGCTTTGGCAGTTGCAGTGGGCTCCGGACTGCCAACGGTTTTCCGCGATCATGCTGCGCCTACCGATGATAAAGGGAGGCGAAGTTTCAAGAAGCTGACTGCCGCTCTTGTCCCTACTGTCGTGGTGCTGAGCTTTTTCGGCATGAACTCATTATGGAATCGCACACCGTTTCTTGGATACATCGCCCTACTTGCCTCCGCTTTTATCATTCGGCCTCCTTTCCCATCAGCGCCTAGCCCAGCCCCCGAAAAAGGCAATGGGCTTGGGATTTCTATCCCCGGGCATCTGAATGGATCAGCACAGAGCCTCTCTCACCCAGCCCAGTCATCCCTTGACCCAGCTATGGCTACTCTATCCGGCCTTGTTTTGGGATGTTTGACCCTTCTCAGTACAAGAACTTTCTCTTTCGGTGCTTCTGATATCGTGTACTTATCAGCGGTTGCGGGCACCATGGCCACATGCATAACGTATCTAGACCTTACTCATGTATATTCCCCTAGCAAAATCGGCGTTGCAATTGCCACTGGGGGCGCTGCGTTGCTTTGTTCCCCACCTGCTCAGGATGACATTTATATTGTTTATATTATTCGAGCTTTGCTAGCTACTACGTCTTTCTTTGCCGCGAGGTTTGACGACAAGCGTTCCAGATCTAACGACCATACTCACCATCACCATTCAGCTTCGGAATCTTCATCGGCAACGAAGCTTATCCTCCGTTACAGCGAGCCCTATCCACTATTGTACAGCATCCTCAAGGAGCGCGATTCTCGCCGCATATTTTACTTCATGACGTATATTCACCCCACTCTTGATACATACTTCCCACTATGACTAACGGCCTGCAGACTAAACTTTGGCTTCATGCTGGTCCAACTATCCTACGGTTTCGCAACTGGCTCCCTTGGGCTACTTAGCGACAGCATACATATGTTCTTCGATTGCCTTGCGCTTGTTGTTGGACTATGTGCCTCTGTTATGAGCAAATGGCCTCCGAGCACTAGGTTCCCTTACGGTTATGGTAAGGTAGATACGCTTTCGGGGTTCGCGAACGGAATTTTTCTCATGTAAGAATGATCAGAAAATGTTATGAATTAGATTACTGAACCTGTACAGGATTATCAGCGTCGAGATTATATACGAGGCGGTCGAGAGACTTTCCTCAGGCAGTCAGATGCATCGTCTTGGGGAGCTCCTGGCTGTCAGTGTAGCCGGTCTTCTCGTTAACCTTGTTGGAATTATGGCTTTCGACCACGGGCACGCACATGGCCACGATCATGGACACGACCATTCTCACGGAAATGAGAACATGCACGGGATCTTCCTCCACATTCTAGCGGATACCCTCGGATCCGTTGCGGTTGTTATCTCAACTATCCTAGTTCATTATTCTGGCTGGTCAGGGTATGATCCTATTGCATCTTGTATGATTGCGATTTTGATTTTTGCCTCGGCTATCCCATTGGTCAGTAGCACAGCCAAGAGCTTATTGCTCACTCTGCCGGCTGATGTGGAATATAACGTTCGTGACACCCTGTCTGGCGTCAGTACCCTAAGAGGCGTTGTCAGCTACACCGTCCCCAAATTTTGGTTGGATGACTCGGAGGCAAAATCTTCAGGGCATGATCACGGCCACAGTCATAGTCACACTCACGATCATAGCCATAGTCATAGTCATAGCCATCATCATGACCATGACCATGACCATGACCATGATCACTCTCATGCCCACACCCACAGTCACGGCCACGATCATGATCACGACCACGACCATGCCGACGAAAAACGCAAGTCACCAGTCCTCGGCGTGATTCATGTCATAGCTTCCCGCTCAGCAGACCTAGAGGATGTCAGGCAACGTACGGTTGAATTCCTGCAAGAAAAGGGGATGGATATCCTTGTGCAGGTTGAACGTGAAGGCGAGGGACGCTGTTGGTGCGGCGGAGGAGTCAACGGAAATGGAGGAGGCAATCTCAAGGCTTCCTGATCCTACGGTTCTATCCATCGCATGCCCGATTTAACGGCCACTGTTATGCTTTCTTGAGTGATTACGGTTAGATGTCATTGTAGTTAGCTTTTACGTATTTGCTACTGTAACTTTTTCACGATACATAGAACCAAACTTTCGGTTGCATTGTTTTTTTTTTTTTTTTACCAGTAGCAACATTTCTAAGAAATTGGCGCCTTCGGAAATATTTGGTAGGGAAAAAAAGCCGAAGGGAACATGGTCAAGTTGAAGGTTTGTGCTACCTTTTCTGCTAATTAAATAGTCGCGTCACCAGTCCGACAAGCACCATCTATATATACGGGTTGTTTTTGAGTGGGAAGTTTATAATTACGCATAATAATAGAGCTAATCCAGGACCAAATAATATTCTGTTGGAGTTTGCCGTAGAAAGGAAGGGTTTCGTGGATATATATTTTTTTCGCAATCAGAGATAAACCCCGAAGATCTAGACCATTTTCCCTTAACTATGATTACTGGTATCCCCACTCAAATTTCCATATAAACCCCAAGAATATTTTAGTTTCGATAGGCTATTCCCCGAGAAGCGGCTGGTCGAACCAACACCTTGTCCTCTCAAGTTGGACATTGGACTATACCAATGGGAAGAACGACCACTAAGAAGGAGAGCGATGCTCTTGAAGGAAAGGCGCTTATCGCCGGTATATAAGATACATAGATGCCTGGATAATAAGGGAAACCAATGAGATGGTCTAGATGGGATGTAATATGGACCTAGACTAGCTGTGCATGCGGCCAAACGGGGTATCAAATAGACCAACTTCATGAGCTGGATAAATGAGGTCGTACAACAAGACTGAACCTCGGCGGCACATGGGTCGCCTATGAAGTGTATATACAGGGAGTGCGTCGTTTGCTTATTGCCGTCGCTCGCCAGAAGTTGTTCTCTATATTGGCACCTGCGGTTAGGATCGCTGTTGCGCTTGATTCCATATACAAATGGCTCTTCCGATGGCTTCGCAAGAGGTTGAGGTCAGGAAGAAAGGCTACGCAACCTTCTTCCAAGCCCACACTGTGTTCCTAACTGGGAGCACAGGGTCCCTGGGAGGATGTCTGCTGTTCAAGCTGACGTTGCAGCTGCCGACACGGAAGATATTTGTTCTTGTACGAAAGTCATCGGAGCTGGCAGTGAAGAAATGGAGGAAGAACATGCCTGCCCAGACTCAGGCGTTGCTTGCCTCTGGGAAAATTCATTTTGTTATCGGTGACATAACGAAGCCAGACCTGGGGATGGATATTCCGAGCCTCAAGCAATTACGAGACGAGGTGACCCTTGTTATCCATACGGCCGCCAAGATCTCCCTTGACTCCAATATCATGGATGCTCTCGAAAACAACTGTTTCCCGGCTCTAGAGCTGGCGCGGCTTGCATCGTCCTTCAAGAGGCTCAAGCTCTTTGTTCAGTTGTCCACAGCGTATGCCAATAGTTTCCTTCCAGATGGACATGTTGGAGAGCGCCTATATCCGCACTCTGACATAGACTGCGATGACGAGATCGCATCGATTCAATCTTCCGGCCAGTCCACGCATGCATCTCGGTTCTCGGCCACGTATACTTATTCTAAACACCTCATGGAGCGCTTGATATTGAAACATTATCCAACCCTTCCCCTACTATTCGTCCGCCCGACCATTTTTGCGCCCGCTCTCCGTCATCCGTATCCACTGTATGGTCCTGATGGCTCGCATCCTCTTAATAACTTCGCCGACCTTTTTCTTTCAGACCGTGGAGGAAAGCAGACGTGGCATGCGGCCGAGGGATACGAGAGTGGTGCGAATATTTTGGACGAGATCCCTGTCGACTTTGTTGCCAACGCTTGTCTACTACACGCCGCAGCAAAGTCGCGTGGAATTGTACAGGTTGGATCGCAGTTGTACGTGCAGCGAACGTTTGATGATTTCTTGAATATCGTGCGAGATCATGTTCCAGCAGAAATCCGAGAGCAGCTGCCACAGGTTACCTTCGTGCAAGACAGAAGTATCCCACAAGTGTTTCTTGCAGAGCTGGTGAAAGTTGCAAGCCGGAACTGGATATTCGACTGTGGAAGATCGTTTTGGCTGAAGCAAATGGGTGGTCCCCTGAGTTTGGCAGCGTGCGAATATGATGCGGATCGCTTGAATACGGCGCGGATCGAAGACATCTTCAAGAAAAACATGAAAAAAATGGCAAAATTTTAGTAGCCACCGACGTACAAGTATATACGGCTTCAGTCATCGTTGGCTAGCTGCTGGGCTTTAGTGGTTCTCAGTCTATTTGGCACATAGTCAGTATTGCATTTAAACGAATCACATCCACTCATATACATATCCGAAGAGATGGAAACCGAGATTG
This sequence comes from Aspergillus sp. 2663, assembly GCA_016880755.1. Taxonomy (NCBI): domain Eukaryota; kingdom Fungi; phylum Ascomycota; class Eurotiomycetes; order Eurotiales; family Aspergillaceae; genus Aspergillus; species Aspergillus sp. 2663. The sequence goes on along the minus strand of WOYA01000023.1, from coordinate 498,345 downwards.
ACATACCTGAGTGGCGAGCAGTATGTATTCCATTGAAATCGTGCAAAGCACCTTGTTCTCGAGGATAGGGTGTGTTCTGGTCTGCTGTCGTACTGGCTTTTTCAATGCGGCGTCTTCATGCCACTGCCATTGGAATGGACCAAAGGGCCCTGAAGGCCAATTCGTTGCTTCGGCCACAATATTATGTCTTCCCAATCCGGTCGGCAGGGTTGTAGTTGGGCTAATAACTCCAGCACAAGGGATGAACCTGAATTGTGGGCCCACCATAGTCTACCGTGAAGTTCATGAAGGAGGACGCCCCAGTACATAAGAATGAGCAGAGCAAGCGGGTCACGGCACCTCAAGGCGGAGATAAATTCTTTATCCGCCGTAGCAAGCCAGGCAAGTATGGACGCAATATCCCTGGAGTTGGCATACCTAGTGAAACATTGGGTGAGGAGTCTCACCGCTTCTCGGAACATCTCACGTTGGTCTGCATTAGGTATGTCGTCAGTCAAATAGGACAGATTCCTCAATGCTGCGTCAGTCTCAAGGTCTAGACCTATATCAGACCGATCCCAGAAATCGCCTCCGCCTGTAAAGGGCTTCATCTTCAACCATCCACGATAAATCCTGAGGATCTTGCTTACGCCCTGAAGTAGTTCTGTAGCAAGAACTATCTTCTCGCATGCACCGTTGCTTTCATCTTTCTCAGTAGTCAGCTGGGGAAGGGCTATGCTAATGATCGTAGTTACGATCGAGTGAGCGAAAACTGCATCGCAATTATCCGGGTTTATTTTGTCTATGGCGTGGCGGAAGGGGGTAAGCGTCTGGTTGTGGTATTCAAGTGCCGTATTGATATAAGTAAGTGCTGCTGAGGGATCCATTGAGGACGCTATATGTAAAGAGGCAGTCGCTAGAATGCCTTTCATCAAGAAGTCATGACTGAGCGCCTTTTGTGGGACCGCAATCTGCCAGGTGTAAAAGTCGGCAGAAGAGTTACAGAAGCTTTGAAATGTTTCGGTAGAAAACTTGTGCATCAACTCTAACTTGCGCAACTCTGCGGCGTTTGAGAAGTCGCTCTGCGAGGCACTGGGAGCTTGCCGATATGTATCGGCGACAAATGGAGTGGTATTATAGCCATATCCTGGTGGCGGGCTTATCGATGTGCTAGTAGATAGGCTGCGGGATACCGGCGGGTTCGCGTAGGAGCATTCTAGCTCTCTGGACGAGCAATTGGAGCACGGCGGGCCTTGTTCATCACACTAGAATTGTTAGACAATAGGAGTAAAGGCTACGTTATACGGATAACGAGCTGCTCAGAGCAGAAAAATGAGACCCCATCCTACCTTAACGCGTCGCTTCTTGCACTGGCCGCAACCATTGCGGGATTTTGTATGGGATCTCCGGGGTGGCATATCGGGAAATACATGAACCGTACCCGTATCCCACGACGCACCTGACGAAAATAGCGACCGTTCCTGGCCGCCGGCTGATTGATGCAAGAATGCTTTTGGGGAACTTGAAGCGGACAGACACAACAGCCGAAGCCCACGTGGGTCCATGTGCTTATCTCTTATCTACACATGACCTGAATCTGCATCCGAACTCTGGAACGTCGGGACTCCACCATTCTCTACCGACCAGAGGTTTAGAGCTGCGGCCGATGATGTTTATTCTTCAATTATGCCTGAGTAACATCGCATAATCCTGGCTGGAAGAACGGAAAATGAGCTATACATGATCTAGCTAACGGGCACTAGTCATATCCGAATGCCGACCGACAACTCTATCTCAGCATCGACGGCCATGATTCATGGAAATCTCGCTTACCTTTTCGGAGGAAACAAGGCCGGAGAAAGCCGCCGTTAACAAGGCCGAGCGCCGTTGGATGCTGCCTGCCCAATATGTTTCTCTTTGAAGAACCGATGAAAGATGGGAAGGTTGACGAATCAGATATCAACCCGAAGATGACCTGGAGGTGAACATTCAACATGGTCAATGGCTTACTGTGCTAAGCGAAGGCTGCAAAACGCCCAGCAGGAAGTATGAACATGGCCAAGAATCTGATCGATTTCCTCCTTTCCCGTTCGTCGGCCTGGGCCGGGGATAAGAATCTGATATTGGATCGGTGGGGCATTTGCGAGAGCGAGAACGAAAGCGAGAGCGAACACGACAGATATGGCCAATCACGGATATAAGACGGAAGATTTGGTATGGATTCTAACCGACTCGGGTCCACCAAACGCTGGCAGCGCGTCAATCGCGAAATCGCGAAGAACGGGGGGTGAGCCCCGTTTCAGGGATCTTACTGTCATTAAATAACTAGTTACCAGGCTGACCTTCGTAATTCTTGGTAAGCCTGAACTTTCCAAACTCTCTTGCTCCAGACATCAAAATATCCAGGTTGTTCTTTTGATGCTGGCGTCAACGTTTTAATCTGTCCTTCGTTCGTTCTCTTGCGCTTTCCCCCTCCTTATTTGAACCAGTCGATTATCTCCCATCGTACTATATCGACGGATCGCTTGCTCTCCATGGCGAACAACGGCACAGCAATCCCTCCGCCCACCTACGACTCTTGTTTTGAAGTTGGTCCCTTCTGTCCTGTTGAGGCGACTACATACGGATATTATCCCAACTTCGGCGGAAATGTCTTCTTCGCGGTCTGGTTCGGTCTTCTCGGCGTCCTTCAACTTGGAATTGGTGTTTACTACCGATCATGGACGATGATGGTTGCCCTGGCAGTTGGCGGGCTTATGGAACTAGCAGGCTACATTGGGCGGGTACTAATGAGCAATAACCCTTGGAACTCAGACGCATTCAAGCTCCAGATCGTCTGCCTCGTTCTCGCCCCGACCTTCATCGCCGCCGGCATCTACCTTACCCTGAAACACATCATCCTCGCGCTCGGCCCCGAACATTCGCGCCTGAAGCCCAGGCTGTTCACCTGGATTTTCATCAGTTGCGACGTCGGATCGCTTGTCCTGCAGGCAGTTGGTGGAGGTGTCGCGGCAGCTGCAGGGAACGACCAGCAACTCCTCCAGGTTGGCGACGACATTATCATCGCCGGCATCGCGTTTCAAGTCGCCACGATGGCCGTATGTGGAATCCTCGCCGCCGAGTTCTTCTGGCGGATTAAGCGCAGCGGCACTGGAGCTTTCAGCGAGAAGTCCGTCGGCCGGAGAAGCATCCACCTTATCCTATTCGCCGAGATTTTCGCCTACACCACCGTGTTGATCCGGTGTATCTATCGTCTCCCCGAAATGGCCGGCGGCTGGGGTAACCCGCTGATGCAAAAGGAAGACGAGTTCCTGGTGCTCGACGGAATGTAAGTTTGTCACAATCTGAGGCTGTCACAGTCATTCAAGGGAAACGCTAATTCGTCATGCAGGATGATTGCTATCGCTGTTTTGATGCTTACCGTCTTCCACCCGGGATTCTTCCTTCCCACGTTGAGGAAGGGGGTCAAGGCTCAGCCATGAGTACTTATCATGACAAAATAATTAGAAGTACATTCCGTATACGTTTTTACGTTAGACTTGTATATAAGCATACCGTTTCTGTGGAACATGCACTCCGCGCCCATGGGCTTCGCGCGTGTCTTGACCTCCAAGACCCATGCATGTTGCACCAATCCAGAAGCCCACATTCCTTAAACTAATTCACTGACAGACGATCCATAATCGAATGAAATATTCATTGGCTACTGAGCCAGAACTCGATGCTAAATATATACCTAGGCAAGCTGTGCTAAGATGATATGCAGCGCAAAGCGAAAAACAAGAAATAAAAACCGTTCCACCATGATATGATGCCCAAAAGGATCAAGCAAGGACGTATAATAATTCCAAAAGAGGCCAAAACAACCCTAGGTAAAGAACCGGGTTGACTTGAATCGTCTATACTGAAAATAGAGTCCAGGAACGGTGAAGGAGAAACAAGTACGTAAATAGAAAGGGCCATCAAGTCGAAAAACGCCCAACACCCGTTCGTTGTATGACCCCAGAAAAAGAGATCGAGATGCCGTATAGAGAGAAGAAACAAAAACAGAAAGGTGGACGTATTAAGGACCATTAATCCATAGAAAGATTATTCCTCCCCAAGGCTCTCGCGGACGCACTTGCGGACGCGCTTCTTAAACTCCTTGGGATCGTCTCTCCACAAACGGGCGGCCTCGACATTGGCAGCACTCTCGTCGTTCGGGCTAGAGAGCATTGAAATGACGGAGAGGAGGATAGTCTCGGGCGTTTGGACGGGGGACCAGCGCTCCGCGGCAGACTCGTAGCCGTATTTATCTTCCTCTGGAGGGTGGAGGATTGAAATGCAGACTTCGCCATTGGGGTAGACTAGGAAGAGTATCGTAAGTATTTATTTCATTCTGTAGATCGGATCCTAGGGTATATAGGAAGAGCACGTACTGTTGGGGTGGAATAGAGGTGGCTCGAACTTCATCTTCGGTGGCATGTGAGGGTACTCAGAGGGGAAGGAAAGTCTAGCACGGAAAAAGCCGCCTTATGGAGAAAGAAGAGTTAGTAAACGTCCAGATTGATCGATAGACCTGCAGAGAGCAGGGCACTAAGCGGCTGGAGAACTCACCACCATAGAGTTTGACATCGTCAGAGATCATGAGCATGACCTCCCACTCAAACACATTGTTATCCACGAGGCCGCAACTAATTCCTGGCAGATCTTTATCCGATTGCATGTATTGGAGCTGGCGAGACAGCATGCGGCCAGCTGGTGTGGTGGCCATGGCGGGGGCGGGGTGTTGTAGGGCGGACGGAAGAGAGGAAGAGCAATGACGAGAGCGAGAGGAAGATGGTTGATACTGAGCGAGAAGCAGAGCGATAGGAAGCGATAAAGAGTAAGGACGGCGCGAGAATGGAGAGAGAAAGCCCGGAATAGCCTCCAGCAGACCAGGAGAGGGTCACGGAGAGGCTGTCAGTTGATGGTGAAATAATCACAGATGGAGGCGGTGTGGTGCAGCAGGCGCTCTGGCTGGCGGGGGGCAGCGGGGTTCTCGCAGTCTCCCCTCATCGGACGCAGCACAGTCAGCACTGAGCCGAGCGCTGCCCTTGTCTTCCCTGTTCCCGCCAGAGGTCCCCGGGTATGGCACGGGGCTAAGTCTGGCATGACTTTAGCTTTCTACACCGTATAATCTTTTACAAGTTTGAGGGGGAAAATAACATGTCATTTAGTTATACATCAAATTGAGATCCTCATTCTTGCTATATAAAATAACTAAAGCATGTAGATACCCATGCACCCTTGGTAAAGGTATGGTGCTTGTAGTCAACCGCCAAAAAGCGATATCCAACACTGTCGTGCCAATGGCAAAGATTCCGGGACAGACTCCTTCTTAGTCTAGGACTTGTCGCTGCCATCCTTTCGAATCTGAACAACAGACTGGGCAACGATCAAGACCGAGAACAGGACGATGGCGGCGACTTGCATAAGCCAGGCCTTCACAGTAGCCTTGATGTAACGCTTCCAGCCATCACGGTCAAAGGTGTTCCATGCGTCGGCGATGCTCAATACACCACCACCAGTGACGGCTGGAGCGACCTTTCCGCCGAAGCTGCGGTCAAACGGGACGATAGACTCGTCCTCTTCGGGAAGCGTCGAGGCTGCCACACGAGTGAAAATAACTTCGGCGGGAACAGAGACGAGGAAGCCAACTAAGGAAGCGACGGTGTAGATTATAAAGTCTGACTCGCGAACACCCTTGGTGAAGTCAACGGGCGTGTCGTTTGCGGTTCCGGCGATTAGTAGGCCGAGGAAGGTAATCGTAGCGGCAACAGTAGAACTGCCAACGTACATCAAAGCGAATGCAGGGAAAACTTTAGGCAGAGACCGGAAGCTTGGAATACGCCTGTAAAAGGGCTTGGAAGAGGGCTCAGAGATCACGATATGCACCCACGCGACTTGGATATTGGCCACCAGAACAGCGGTGATAAGCTTAGCAACGAGTAGCCAGACGACCGAATTCTGCACCCGGAACAAAGCGACCATTTCGATGAAGCCGCCAAGCAGGGCCATGCCGAACCCACGGAAAATAGCGAGACGGCCACCGCGAGCACGGAGATGGCGGACGGTTGTGCGCAGCTTGCTGGTGATGGGCTTAGCGGCGACGGCTTCGACGCCCATGTCTTGGGCTGTCGGGTCTCCAGGCTGCTTGTTGGCAGGGTCATTATCGACGCGGAGAAGCAAATCTGAGTCAGAGTCCTCGACGATAGCGAGAGTTGGAACTAGTGCACCATAAGTGTAATTGATCTGTACGATAACTCTCATCAGCCAACCAGCCGGGCTGATTTAAGCAATAGGACAGGGGGTCTCAACTTACAACGAAAATGGCGAAACCAAACCCTACAACCGAAAAGATAAAGAGCAAGATGCGCCAGGGGGAGTCTGGCAACGAGGGCTCGATGACGCCGCTCTGGACGAAGGCCTCGTCGGCGCGACGCACCAGATGTGAGATCGTCATGATGAAGGATTAACAGCGGATTCAAACCCGAACAAGGATGAGATGGAAACTGATGAGAAAACACAAAGTAAAGACAGGAGTTGGATGGAAAGGAAGAAACAAGAGGCACAAGCAATGTTCTTAACTGGGGATCCGTGGGGGCGATTTATTGGAAATGGCCAGTGAGCCCAGGCAGAAGCGGAGGCTGAGCAGCCTACACTATCCCCAGCCCAGGTAGCGCGGCGCTACGCCAGCCAATCGCATCAGGCTGGAGTGTTGGTGTTTCAAGAGGCTGATTTCGTTGTTGCACACTGGCTCGTGATAGTTTCAGGCGAGGTTCTAATTGTTATTCAATAGCCCAGAAGTCTAGATAAATGGGTATTTGAAGGCATTCAGGTCCAGTATTGTCTAGAATATCCATGTTTATCGAAGAGTTGGTTCCTGGTGGCACAGCAACTGGAGCGTGACGCAATGTCCCAACAGGGCTAAGCGCCTTGGGTTGACTGCCTCAGGCAACAAAGAGCACCTCGATCCATTGGGTCTGCTCCCTCACAACCTACAGTGTGTAGTACCAGTTATCCATCCCTTCAATCTGCCCTCCTGTCTCTCGCGCCTTTTTGTTCTTCTTCCAGAAATAGACGTCCATCATTGCTGTCATCAGGACGCTGACCATCGTTACTCCAAATGTCACCCAGATCCCCGTCGTGTAGTATGGACTCTCATCCGACTTAAAAGTCACACTCGCAATGATCCCACCAACCCCTCCGCCAATCAAGCAAGTCGCGGATGCCACAGCTCGTTTCGAGTGTGAGGTGATGTTGTTTGCCTGGTACGCAAGGACCCCTGGGATGCAGAACTGCAGGAACCCCACGCCTGATGATGTTTGGTTAGTAGGAATCCGGAACAACTTTGGCTACGCCAACTTACCCAAGAAAACCCCAAAATATCGCGCCGCGTTTGATTTGGCATATGCTGTAACCAACATACCAGCCGCCGTAAGCACTTGATGTACAGCAATCACTGGGCCTCGGATCTGATATCGATCCGTCAGCCAGCCAGAGACGTAGGTGGCGGCCGCCGCAAGGATATACGGGGGAGCACTAAGCAGTTGGCTCTCTTTCCCTGTGAATCCCATTCCGGTCAGGATAATTGTCTTGAAATAGCTGTACGCATATCCAGGGAGCGTTGACGCCATGAGGTTGAACGCCCAGAAATAGAGCTTCCAGTCCTTGAGATGGTGCAAGATCTTTGCCGCAGTGAGTGGATCCTCTTCTGCGTCTCCACGGTCATGGTTGATACGATCGATAACAAACTGCTTCTCTTCGGGCGACAAGAAGCCCTCTGCTTTGGTTGGAAAATCGATGATGATGAACCATCCAATAGCACACACTCCGACCGTGATAGCGCCCTCGATAATGAAGATCCCTACGTGCTCGCGAGTTAGCCGTGGGTCTCAATCTTGGGAAGCAGCGCCACATACATCTCCATCCACTGAGACCATGAGTCCCATTCAGCAGGGTCAATGCATAAGCAAAAATGGCCGCGAAGGCGTTCAAGACCACCGACATCAACCAGAACGTCGCCAGTCTCTTGCCGACTTCAAAACGTTTGTACCAGCAGGTAATCAAGTAGGTGCACCCTGGTTTTGTTAGCCCAATTATAACAAACGAGTTTCCATTGGCATTCTCTACCTGGCATAAACCCAGCCTCCATGGTCCCTATCACCATATGCATTAGCACCCAAAAAGTGGCCAGTGATGGAAGTCTTACCAAGGAGAGCTCGACAAACTGTCATTGTTTTCCAGTTATACGTGAATCCCATTCCGATCAGTATCGCCCCAAAACTTATGCCGAGAAAAGCAAGCCAATTCGCCGCACCGGCTTTAGGGAGAATAAGATTCTAAGGTACCCCAATGAGCTTAGTCGTTCGTGGTAGGGGATATGGCACACCAACACTAGGAATTTCAAATACACTGTCATATTCCTGGTCAGAGCGCGGCTTTTGTATGGCATGGATGAATGGAATCTTACATATAAGCCACAAAGAATACCATCACCATAATGGTATACCGTGTGCCAATATTAAGCCCAAGGTCTTCCTCCATGCCTGCCACAAAGGCAAGGCCAAGGTTGGTACGATCGATCAGGGATATTGAGTACATGATTCCTAGGATGGGTAGAAGGCGCAAGTCAACTCGTCGCCTGCGGATCAATGAGATGTCAGCGTGACTCGTAGGAGAGGTCGACAGAAATCGCACATTACTTTCTTCTGATGCGCCTCATCAATGCCAAATACAGGACTCTCATCATTTTTCCCGTCTTCCAGACGAATTGACTCCAGGTGCTGCACAGGCGAGGGCTTTTCCTCCATGCTGCGGTCGGACGTTTCTGTCATGTCGTGAAGTGTGAATCAAGTACTAGGAGACACGGAATCCACACAACAAAGACACCAAAAAGCAGGACTACAAGATCTTATAGCCACTACGCATGCATATAACTATCCATTGACCGAAGAAGCCTTCTTCATTCGATCGTTTTACTGGTCATTGAAGTGAGTTTAACCGAGTTTAACCTAGGACATAAACTCATCGTGTCCGTAGTATCACCAGACAGTCGCAGTATCCAGTAGTCACTGCCAGTCAGATAGGAGAATCTGGAGAAATGGGCACCTTACCCCGCATATTGACTTGATGCCAAGGGCCTAGAGTTGCGGAGAGCGTCTTGATACGTACCATCTCCACGATTTCCCCAAACCGGAGTACCCCCGGATCTCACAGAGGATACCATTACACGGCCTGCCGTCCTCTTTGACAAGTAAACCATTTCACAATGATCTCCTATATGGATACATGGCAATTATTCCTCTCACACCTGGATGTTTTTTCCACGAACTATGATCGCCCCAACGCCAGCCATCGTTTAGCGGATGGCATGATGTCCTCATATAGGATGTATCTGCCCGCGCTCTCTTGGCGCAGCGCGGGGAATTCATGAAAGAACTTGGCATCGTCTCATTCCACCATTCAACACGAGTGTAGGGGCGTCTATCTCTGCTCATTGCCGGGTTGGCTGCCGTGTTTGCAACTGCCGTCCCTTGGCAGGACTTTTGCGGGTTTGATCACCTACCCATGTCGGCGACGTGGATGTTCATTGCTCAGATTCAGAACGTGTCAAAGACTTATATCTTGAATTTCTAGAGAGGCAGGCGGCTGGGTCTTAAGACTGTCGAGATATGAGTAGGCTCACGGGGATGCCTTGTTTTCCCACTAGGGTTGATTTCGCCTAGGATATATACTGCGCCGCACAGCACGCAGTAACGCCTTGTGGTCTGGTTTTGCAACTCAATCAAGAGCCACGATTTATTATCAAGTGCTCTTAATTTAGCCTCCAATGGTTCGAACTCGGTCTTTCGCGGTTTGTTTTACTGGCTCTATTCCACTCAACCTCTATCTCTTCTATTCTTGCTACCGTACACAAGGCCTGGGGAGTAAGCAACCTGCCCGCTCCAGTCTGGCCTTCAGATATCGAGCAATGCTTTCATTCGTTAGGTGTAAATTGTGCATTAACCATATTCTCATGGTACCTCGCCAAGTTAGCGCGCCGCCGGCCTTCATATCCCAACCCAACCTCCATTGGTGCCTTTCTTTTTTAATTCGGTCCGTCAGTGTACGAATTTGAATACTCCACGCGCTCATCATATTCACTCGGCTCCAACCTCTTCAAAAACCCACCGTCAATCAACCCCAGCACATTCATGGGCGCGACAAACTGTGTCCCCAGACCAGGCTGCTCAAACCACGGCGCAATCGGGCCCAGCCCCACCACAAACTCCGTCGTCACCTGGTAAACATGATAATTAAACGGATACTCCCCGTCATACGTAACCAAATTACTTGGCGGCAACGACCGCTCAATATACGGCGACCCCAAGGGTGCCAGGAACGTGCCGTACTCGGACCCGAAGCGGTCCAGCTTCTGACCCACGGGCAGGGAGACGTTGCCTATGATGGCGACATTCTCGTTGTCGACGATGAAGCCGTTGGAGGGCGGGTAGATGTACCCCCCATCAGGTTGTACCGATGTGGCCCATTTTTCGAGGAACTCGGCTGGGCAGAGCGAGCCGAAGCGCGAGTATGTGCGTAGTTCAGTCCGGAGGGGGAATTTGGTTGGGTATTTGACTGGACCGAGCCGGGAGTCTCCGCAGACGTAGGTGTTGTTCGTGGATGTGATGCCCTTGCAGGGGTCTGGGAAGCAGTGTCGAGGGAATAGGGACTGGTGCGAGGGTGAGTTAGTCACTTAGCTTGGCCGTATGGGGTGCGCCATGGTGTTACCTCAAGCTGGTCCTGCGCAAAGACAGCGGGTGCTACTGCACCTAATGCCAACAGGAATTTGTGGAAATGCATGGTTGGTGATGGGAATCCCGGTTAGGTTATGTATGACCAGAGGGTAGAAGGGCTGATCCAGGTCTCGACAGGGAAAAAAGATTCAGAGCGAACAGAATCCTCTTATAACCATGGCCAGCGCATTCTGCAGCTTGAGCGCACTTGTTTTCCTTCGGTCGATCACAATTGGTAAATCGTAGGTAGTTCGTGTTTTGTGGATCATGCAAGGGCCCACGAGCCCTTGGCGTGTCGATGAAGAGTGCAGCCCCGATTCCCCAGTGGGGGATTGGATCACTGGAGGATTCCTGCTCATTCCAAATTCCAGGTGTCCATCTGCTGTGCAAGGGGAGGGCAGCTAGTCAGCTGCCTTGGTTCATAGGAATTAAATGGACGTTAACACCGAACTGGTGTTGAACGGGGGAGAAAGGCGCACCCGCAGCCAAAATGGGAGCTAAGCCTAGTTTCGATTAAGATGAACAGGGGATATCATGGATCGACAATTCCTCCACTAACTGAAAAGAATGAACAAGTTGACCAGGCAAACCCAACCGGTCCAATCTCCTCGTGCAATCGCTGCAAGATCGATGGGCGATTCCCCGAGGTTCTCTGCATGCCGGACTTGGCGGGGTTTCATTGGACGGATCAGCCAAACAATTTGAAGAGAGGAGCCAAGTCATTCCTCAGCTGACGGCCAGACCAATTTAAGAGCTGGAGACTCAATGATGAACGAGCGGGCTTGGGCCGAATTGCTGTCAGTGTGCACTGTGCAGACTGCAGCCTGTGCATATTTGCTTGAGGCGGATGGTGCATTGACCCTCAAGACCACATTGAGAATGCACATTCAGAGAGCACCTTTCCAGTTCAGGGCGGCCGCACCTGTACACAAAATCTGCCATTTGACCTTGACTTTTTGGCCATTCAGAACCCAGGATACGGTTGCCGATGTCCACGGGGCCAACGCGAAACACCTTCCCCGACGTGAACTGCTGAAATCGCTAGTCCTAAATAAATCGTGTCGTATTCAGCTTGGCTTAACAGATCAATGGATCAAACGCCATTTGAGGTTCACAGTAGTTTCAGCCGCTAAGTCGTCGACTTGACCATCCATGCTTGTTTTCGTTAGATAGACAAACAACTGGTAGAACTTTGGATTCGCTCACTTTACCTTCTATTCAATAGCTTTATAAGCATATCGGCGCTTTTCGTTTCTCGCTGTAATATCAATCTGAAAATGTACCCGTCCTCAGATGACCCGAGGAAACGAAAACTCCGTGGCTAGTCGATGGCATTTAGCTTACGGTGCGAAGGTTGGTTGAATTGTCAGCGTTGTCAACAGTGATTACCCGGTGGAAGTTGGAACAAGTAATCAGTAATCACTGCTTACTTTGCTAAAGATGCAGGCAGCTTATGTTCTCCACAAAATGCTTAGATCTCCGAGTAAGGGTTATCCTGCAAGACACAAGGCTGGATCCACAACTACGACTACAGTAGGACTCCGGTATATTCCTGGAGCCCTACAAATGATTTGGAAGCAGTGTATAGTACACCTCAGTATTGCCACGGATAATGAACCATGGACTAGGGATAAGCATTGTGCATTAGTACACTAGCTCCACTCCTGACAGGTTATTCACAGCTCTAGCCAATGGAATCGAGTAGTGCAACCGGCACTCGGCATGTGGTGAACTGCCCCGAATTACCTACCGCCGAGTTCCGGCCAAACCGGGGAGGAGCGATGAGGGCAGTCAATTAGAGCAATGACGACAGTCGCGCCTTCCGCTGTTGGATATGCGGATTTGTAAGCGCAATTGCCTCGGGTCCCCGCTTATCACTGCCTGTCTCTATCCAGATTCCCGTCATGCCACCCTGGTTCCAATATCACTGCCAGCATGCCTAACATGAAGGAGGCTTTGGTGCACAAAGGACCGACCGTCGAGATTATCGATAGCCCCATCCCTAGCCCTCGGCCAGATGAGGTTTTGATAAAGGTTGTCGCTAGTGGAACCAACCCGAAAGACTGGTAGGTATCCTTAGTTAGTGCCGCCGGTAGCAACTTGATGCTGATCAACCGGTGCCAGGAAACTCCCAGAATGGTTGGATAGAGCGGGAAACCAAGGCGATGACATTGCGGGTATCGTTGAGGCAGTTGGCGACAAGGTGTTTGAGTTCAAGCCGGGCGACCGCGTTGCTGCCTTCCACGAGATGGTGACACCCGGTGGCAGCTATGCCGAGTACGCTATTGCCTGGCAGCATACTACAGTTCACCTCCCGAAGCACATTTCCTTCGAGGGTAGGTTTAATCACACGCGGACCAAGAATTATAGCTAATGACAAGCTCAGAGGCAGCAACAATCCCGCTAGCGGCATTGACTTCCGTCGCTGTGCTGTACCATCATCTTGCACTTCCAGAGCCATGGCGTCCGGCAACTTCCTCAATCCCATTGGTGATTTACGGAGGAGCATCAGCAATCGGGGCTTATGCTATCCAACTTGCCCAAAAGAGCAACATCCATCCTATCATTACCGTTGCTGGACGCGGCGCGCCTTTCGTTGAAAGTCTTATCGATCGATCCAAGGGCGATACTATTGTGGATTACCGCAAGGGCGACGAAGCTGTGATCTCCGGAATTGAAGATGCTTTGAAGGGCGCCAAGCTGCTGCACACTTATGACTGTGTTAGCGAGGGCTCAAGCTACATCAACCTAGGAAAGGTTGTCTCGCCCGGAGGCAAGATTGTTACCGTCCTCCCCGGAAAGGACTACCCGGGAGTGTCGGATGGCGTTGAGGTGATCAAGAACTCCGTTGGCTGCGTCCATCAGGACCAAAAGGATTTGGGGTACGTCTACTTTCGATACCTTGCCAAGGGACTGCTTGACGGCTGGTTTAAACCGCATCCGCATGAGGTCGTTCCCGGTGGACTTGGGGGGTTAGAGAAGGCCTTGACAAACCTGAAGGAGGGCAAGGCCAGTGCTACCAAGTATGTTGTGCGCATTGGGGAGACCAATGGAGTGAGTTCGTGATAACCATTAAACGTTCCACAGCCGTAGATAAGCAATTGACTTCGGATTACCATAAGATATGAATCATGACCCGTAGTTCGGATAAGTTACTTACATGCTAGGGTACAACCATGTCAGCTACATTTAGGGTTGCTCGTAAGCAGTGGAGACAAGCTGTACCGCTCGGGATCGGATGGACTCACGCAAGACAAGCATTTAAAGTCTCCGAGTGTCAGGACCGGGATGCTTACCCTCAAGTCCACTCTGGTACGGTACATAGACCTATCCACCATCTACCGATGCTGCAGAAAAAATAGACTGCTTACGGGCCCACCACGGACTTAATTCTGGATCCTGGGATAATGTCGTTGGTCGATCCAAACATTGTGCCGAATTCGATGACCTTCTCTGTGGGACCCATGGATACGCAGCTACTTACAGATCGACCCTGATCAAGATTTGCCGATGCGTGGCAATAACTGGTGCCACTCTGCGATTGTATAAAGGGCCTTCGAAGAGACGTTGATTCTCTCAAGGTCCTTCTACAAGACAACACTATCCAATCACATACCCTCCACATTACTATACTCCATCTCTATTCAAGATGACCACCGATTACAAGTTCGAAGGCTGGCTCGGCCTTGACGCTAGCGCCGCCGATGGCAAGATGCAGTGGAAGGAGTTTGAGCCCAAGCCCTGGGAAGAAACAGACATCGACGTCAAGATCTCGCACTGCGGTATCTGCGGGTCAGACCTGCACACTCTACGAAGCGGCTGGGTATGTTATTACCCTCCAGATCCCCACCTTGGGTCTTAGTTAGGTAGCTAACCAACATGACTTCATAGGGCCCAACAGACTACCCCTGCTGCGTCGGACATGAGATCGTCGGTACGGCCGTGCGCGTCGGCTCCCAAGTCAAAGACATCCAAGTTGGCGACCGCGTCGGATTCGGCGCCCAGAGCGAATCCTGCCAGGGACGTAAGGGCGACTGCGCCGAATGCGCCGCCTCCAACGAACCCTACTGCGTGAAGCACTTCACGGGCACATACAACGGAAAATACATGAACGGCGGAAAGTCATACGGCGGGTACGCTTTGTACCACCGCGCCCCTGCGCACTTCGCTATTAAGATCCCCGAGTCCCTATCCTCGGCTGCTGCGGCCCCGATGCTGTGCGGTGGTGTGACGGTCTACTCGCCACTGAAGCACTTCGGGTGTGGCCCTGGCAAGCGGGTAGGAATTATTGGTGTTGGTGGACTTGGACACTTTGGTGTTTTGTTCGCGAAGGCGCTGGGAGCAGAGGTTGTGGCTATTTCCAGAAAGGCAGATAAGCGCGAGGATGCGCTGAAGATGGGCGCTGAGCTTTACGTCTCGACGCAGGAGGATACGGAGTGGATGGCGCAGAACAAGCGCTCGCTGGATCTGATTGTGTGCACTGTTTCCTCGTCTAAGATGCCTATCACGGACTACGTTTCCCTGCTCAAGGTCGATGGGACGCTTGTCCAGGTTGGTGTCCCTGAGGACGGCGCCCTGACTATTCCTGCTGCGGCACTGGTGATGAACCGCGTCAAGCTTGCTGGTTCCCTGGTCGGGTCTCCTGAGACCATCCGTGAGATGCTGCAGTTGGCTGCGGACCAGAAGGTGCAGCCCTGGATTCAGGAGCGGCCGATGAAGGACGCGAACCAGGCGATTATCGACATGCATAACGGTGATGCGCGGTACCGCTATGTGTTGGTTAACGAGAACTAGATATAGATATGTATGACGAGACGATTACTTATAGACTTCCAATAGAATTCATTTATTGCAGTGGATAAGCATAACGCACGTGCTGTGCCTTCAATTGACGTCACGCTTTCTCTTCATCCATTCTTATTTAGATCATATTCTTGGAATTCAATCCGGCCATGTGGTATCTGACCACCGGAGTATGTGATCGGGCTGGGACTGTCGATATTTCCGAGTCACTCTCTCAACTAGACGAATGGTTCAACGAGGAAAATCCATTCTTCTCAAGAGCTCACTCCGACATATCCAGGAACAGTTCCAACGGCCGCTCAAAAAAGGAGATAAAATACGAATTCTTAATCTCCTGGATGTACCTTTCTTCTTCGAAGTGAAAATAGGCGATTGTCAGCCCCCCCTGGGCATCGGCAACGTAGTTTATACAGCGTGAGAGCACTCCTTGGATACAATCTCAAGCTAACATGCTCCAGACAAGAGCCAATCTTGCAATACGTCTCCTACCAGTCTCTCAAAAGGTGAATTGAATCGGCCTGTGAAAGTTCTAATTTGGCGTCCTGTAGCCTGCGCATTCAACATACCCTAATCGGCCGTAACACGATTCCTGGTGAGTCTGCAGCAGACTTTGAATATAACTTTTGTATTCTGCTGATGCAGTATAGGACTGACCCAGATTCGCCACGGATAAGGAAGATGATCTCTGATTTCTACGAATGTTTTGACTTTCCCTACGACGAGCATTTCGGGGATATGGTTATATATGTACGACACCCTGAATTCGTAACCACCGTTCGTCCAGATTGACACCGCATGATGCTATTGAAGAGTCGTCACCAGCTTTCCAGTATTGGCTCCTTCAAATAGTCTCATCCAGACTTTCGGCACATCCTCCAATCCTCCTTTGATGATCGTCTCGTTCTTCTCCTCCAGCTGCACTTTTCCTTCAACAACGGCCTTCCCTATAACATCGATCGCCTTGTCCGCTTCATTGTAATACTCTAAGACAACAAACCCCTCGATGCGAAGCTTCATGGTGACGACATTATACCAGTTGCGCAGCGGCGGACCATGATCGCCATTGTACCCAGCAATAAACCCACAAGCGACAACTCGGCCATGGACATTGAGCACCCCCAGCGCTTCGTCCAAGACTGCTCCGCCGACATTATCAAAGTAAACGTCGATACGGTCTTTCGTCGCCTCCTGGAGGTCTTGCACAAATGATGGCGATTTGTAATTGACACCTATCCCAGATCAGCACGCATCACAACCAGAAAGACAGGTAGAAGAAGAAGACACACATCTATCAGCACCCAACGATTCAACCCACCGACATTTCTCCTCCGTCCCTGCAATCCCAACAACATACTTACAACCCAGCACCCTCTTCGCAAGCTGCACAACCATACTCCCCGTCGCCCCCGCAGCCCCAGAAACAAGAACCCCTTCACCCTCCTTAATGGCCGCAACTTTGACCAACCCGAAATAAGCCGTCAACCCAGTCAGTCCAAACGCACCCAGATAATGCGTCTCGCCCAGCCCATTCGGCAGCGGTTTCACGTGTACCATAAGATCCTGGTCCCCGAGCACCGCGTACTCCGCCCACCCCATCACCCCCGAGATACGATCTCCGGGCTTGAACTTGGATGATGTCGATTCAAGGACTTCGCCGACGCCCAGGGACGCCATGACCTCGCCTTCCGCGACGAGTTTAATGTAGAACCGTTCTTGCGGGTAGGTCGGGTTTATCCAGCTGCGTTGGGCGGGGTCGTTGGAGATGTGTAGGACTTTGACTAGGACTTGGTCTGGGCCTAAGCTTGAAGGGAGGGACTGTGTCGTTAGAGTGAAGGTTGGATCGGGGCCTGATATGGTGGGCGTGCCATGGGGTTTGTTGCTGACGATCCAGCATTTCGTTTGTGTGGGACGGGACATGGTGGTTTCTTGATTGACGTATGTCGAGATGGAAGGTGGGAAGTTGAGGACGATAAGGCTTTAAAGAATGCTGCGACGGCCGCGGGGTTACATTGGAATTTAACAGGCTTGACTTTCCAATTAAGGCGTCCCTTCTCGATGGATTCTCCCAAGTCTCTTGCGTTAATCGCGTTTCATGGCCAATGACGTAGATTGATTTCATTGTAACCTTAGGGTTAGTCCAAATCAGGCCCCCAGCTCGCAAGCTGCTCAATATTCCTGGGCTTTGTCTTGGTATCTTCTTGTCATGGCGGTTAGAGAATAGGAGAATAGCCGGAAACGGCCATTCCCTATTTTGTGGCTTGGGAATAAGCTATACTATGGTCAGTCAGTTCTCGTATGGGACCCTGCGTCTAATTCTCGCCACTGTTAGCTTAAACTATCACTTTGACGCCTGGATGTATATTAGAAATTCTGCAGATATGGCTCATGGACAATGCAGGTCTGGACTTAGATCGAGCTAAACATTGTAAGATTCTAAACCTACCCTGGCAAGGCGATAATCATTCGCCGCCAATGGTATAACTCGCCTAGTACGAATGCGCAGGCATTTTCCGATAGGTAAGGCACAACTAATAGCTCACAATATAGGTACCTCGAGCTTATTACCATAGGTAGGTAGTCGCCCGGCACTTTAGGGCACGAACGGCAACTCTACGACCACGGTTCTCTCAAGGACGGGAATATCGGGGCATAGCTAGATATGGCCTAATATTTCATCGCCAGCATAGCATCACACGTTTAGTTCTGACTGATCGGGTACACCTCTCGGCTAGGGCAAGGCGCATGCTTCGTAGCCTCAATATCCCACCGCATCCTGACCGTCCTGGGCGTCCTGGGCAGCAGCTACTGAGCCACGACTAGTCTCGGTAAAGCTCCCGTAGACGTGACACGACGCGTCACAGCCTTGTTACAATTACTGAGTCCTTTGGGAGGACGGGGTGGCTGCAGGTGCTCGGCTTGACTCCACACTAACCGTATCATGCAACAACTTACCCCGTATAAGCGAGCTGTCTATTGCCAGACTTTTTCCGACACAGTTCCTATTTCTCGTTATTTAGGATATTTCCAGGGGAGGTTTCGGTGCAAAGAAGTCCACGGTAACGGGCTAGTACCATAGTCTGTCTCGCTGCGGGCTGGGCGTGGCCTGCACTGCCGGATGCGGATACCGCGGAGTATACCGCCTCTATTGCAGTTAGAATGGGCTCGGAGTTGTGCATTGCTTCCAAGTGGCCCAGTGAAGCGTGCGGGGAAAGCATATTTGTCTTTATGAAGGATCGCAGATGGGGGCTGAAAAGTACCGAGTGGGTACGTCACTTGAGGCTGTGATTCCTGGGCATCGGACTGTCGGACAAATCGGACTTGATATACTGGCAGTTGTGGAGGCTCTTAAACATGCTATTGGCAAGTCCCGAGCTGCAAAAGGTCGACACGCAGCTCATGGAGAAGCTGGGTCTACTATGTACTCTGGTCCCGCGAACTGCGGCAGTACATAGTGGACTTTGGCCTTGGCCTTGTCCTCTAGCATGATATTACCCTGTTGCCCTGCCTCGGGCGTTTGTATTCCCCTATGGGTAGTCCAATGATGCTTCTCACAGACAAGAAGAAAGCGTAGATCAAATCCTCGGATCTCCGTATAGCCACTCTGCTTCGTCACGTTGTACAAACCATCTGTAGGAACCCAACACTCCGTGTCACAAGCTCCATTCTCAGAACACAGCCCTGCTTAAACCTGGTGCCTGACTCTGTATTGAGCCCCATGGATCTAGATGCCAAGGGATTCAGATACTATATAGGACTGACCAAACTACCTACAAGTTCGCTCTTCATCAGCACCAACTTCTTCGTTCTTCTCGTTCATACCAGGACAAACCAACATGAAGGTCTCTAACATCCTCCTCCCCCTTCTCACATCTGTCATATCCGGTGCCTTCGCCAGAGAATTCATCATCGGGGGCGACGACACCGAGATCGAATCCTACCCCTACCAAATCAGTCTCAACCAAGACGGCGAACATAACTGCGGCGGCAGCATCGTCAGCAAAACCCACATTGTCACAGCAGCCCACTGCCTCGCTCAGGTCCAGAACACCTCACAGCTAGGTGTGCGAGCCGGGTCAACCTACCACGCACACGGCGGCCAACTGCTCAACGTATCCGCCTACCACATCCACCCGCGCTTCAACCAAACGAGCCTCACCCACGACGTCGCTGTCATCAAGCTATCCGAGCCCCTCGAGCTCGGCCCCGCCGTGGCACCCATCCGCCTCGCCTTTGCAAGCGCCGGCTATCCCGAAACAGGAACAATTACCAACCTGACTGGCTGGGGGTCGACGGATGCGGACGCGCCGTTTCTACCGGATACACTGCAGGTACTCGAGTTCCCTGTCGCTGATCGGGGTGAATGTATCGAGCGTTGGCAACACCATAAGTATCAGCCTCTTAACGTCACCGACACCATGTTCTGCTTGAGCAGCTTCAAGGACGAGGAGACTGCGTGCCATGGAGATAGTGGCGGGCCTGTTGCTGTTGATGGCACGCTTGTGGGCATTGTCTCGTGGGGAGAACCCACCTGCGGCAGTGATTACTACCCGAGTGTTTATTCGAGTGTTTCTGTCCTTAGGGGGTGGATAGATGCGCAATTGCGTGGCTAGGTGGACGTTTGTTATGGCGGGGATTATGTATACGGCGTCGAGGCTTAGAGCAGTAGAGGGGATGTTGAGATAGAAGTTGGTGTCGTTTATTCCAGTCTGTACTTAGTCTGAATTTCCAATTCTCGAGGAGACAACAATACAGAGAGCTGAAGTACTGGAGTTATTGTCGAAGAACCAGTAAATGAATATAACCAAGCATGTAGAGGACTAGTAAAGTCTGATTATGTGCAAATGACTACACAGCCATCGAGCCTGCGTCAACAAACAATCTCTTCGCGTCCAAGAGGCAATCCGAAACCGGTGCCCGCCATGCTAAGCACAGCACCGCTTGCCAGGCTGGAGCAGTCTATTTTCTAGCTACCAATCATGGGTTCCTCTAAGCCTCCCCCGTTCAGTGCAGTTCCGTGCTGTCCACGTAGACTAGGTGGAGTCCGCAGCTTATACGTCGATACTGCATTAGGTCCCCGAGAGAAAGACGGTGAGACAGCTGTCGGATGACACATTGCTGATCGCTACCTCTTAATCAGTGCCTGGCTATACATATGTCTCACGTTTATAATGAAACGGGCTAGATCTATTCGATACCAACCGTATCTACAACAGCCCCTTCTACACTCTCCAGGGTGTTAACTTTCCTTTAGAAGGTGGTTTTGATAGTTCGGTAGTCGATTATGGTTCCATATCCATGTTCTTTAATTTTGTTCTCATTATTAAATAGTCTAGAAAGAACGCTGTGGTGGCTTGCACTAACTCGAAGCCCTAATCCAATGACTCACGGAGTAGGCACCAGTGAGTCAAAATCTCCTCCAAATTAAATCATCTCAACTATTCACAGAATTAAAACAACAGTAAATATCATAATACATATTTAAATCGTCCCTTAAAACGTATAATATACCTCCATAACAAACTAAACACCTTCTTTACAGCACAAACTCCCTACCATAACGCAATCCCAGTGAACTCCCTATGAAGCACCTCGCCGCATACCTCCTCCTCACCCTCGGCGGGAACAGCGAGCCCTCGGCAGAAGACATCAAGGAGGTTCTCGCATCGGTCGGTATAGACGCTGACCAAGGCCGTCTGGGACAGCTCTTGAACGAGTTACGCGGGCGGGATATCAACGAGGTTAGTCCTGTTGCTGTAGTGCTATAAAACTTGAACATGTTCAAACCGGGCGTTGGACTGACGTATACCTAGTTGATCGCCGAGGGCACGTCCAAGCTCGCTACAGGCATTGGGTCCAATACCGGGGGTGGTGCCGAGAGGGGACAGGAGGCTGAAAATGGCGCAGGAGATGATGGATCTGGGTCGGCGAATGGGGGAACTGACGAGGACGGGGACGGAGACGATGATGAGGATGATGACTTTGGATTGGGATTGTTTGGGTGATGTGGTAGATAGACATAGTGGTAAACAATGCACAAAACTGTCATTGATACTTCACCGCTCCTATGACAAGATAGAGTCGGATTTTACCGTATAAGACCATCCCAATAATTAGCACTGTTCTTCTCTGCAGCTGTTCATTCCGCATAGAATTCGAAGATTGCAAGGGAAGTTATTGGTTGTAAACGGAAGATTGATGTTGAGAAACAAACTACTTGCCATATTTTACCTATTTAGTAGGTGTTTACATGGCACAGGAGTATAAATGGAAATGAAAACACCCTCAGGCATGGGTATTCTAACCAAAAATCGCCAAGTCTAAGCAAGTCTCGCACAAGCTTACAATGCTCAAAGACATCTCACTCTAAACAAGGAATCGAAATACGTAAAGAAACGCCGCAAATAATGGATATCGTGACACTCTCCAGTCGCCTCAAAGACACCTTTTTAGTCGAATAGCTTCTTCATGAAATTGTGAGCCAGCTCGACACCGGCACTAGTAAATTGTTAGCAGTCTGCCATTAGATAAGGATAAACGGAAAATAACATACAATGTGGCGGCGTTCGCAGGGACAGCACGGGCCAAGGCTGGGCCAAACCCGGGGAAGAACGCTTTGAATCCACCGTTGCCGTAGACGGCCCGAATGGTGCCACCGATCGTGGGCTTGCCCGGTGCACTCTGCAGACGCGACTTGATTGTGTCGACAGGGAAAACAGGAATCCACATGGCAATACCGGCAGCACCACCAGCCGCTAGAACAGCTGGCAGCGACAGATCACCGGTCACGTTGCCTTCCGCGTCCTTGGGAGTGAGCGACCGCTTGATGTATTCATAGGCAGCGAAGTAGGCAGCCGAACCGGGGCCGTCACGGGCCAGGGTCATTGCGCTTCCACGGAACACACTGCGGATTCCTCCCTCCTTATACAGCTGTCGGACGACATCCACACCGCCGGAGTACTTGGGCTTCTCGCCAGGTGGCGGGGGGTTCTGCCCTTGGATCTGCAACAGCACCTTTACGCGCTCGAAGGGAGCAGTGATGAGAGTCATGGGGATAGCGGAGAAGAATCCAGCACCGGAAATCTGGCCAATTGTGTACTGCGGGGTGTTGTTGTGGACCTTGACTTCAGACACGCTGCTGACAAGCGTTTTTCCTAGATCGTAACCCTAAATGCGGTCAATTGTTGTTCTGGACAAAGTCGCTTTTCATAAGCACATACCCAGAAGCTGACGGCGACTAGAATCCGCAAGTGTTAGCTTTGTCGGGAAATTCATTTGAGAGCCGCCACTTACACATGGGCGTAACGCCGACCAGAGGAGCAGAAACACCAGCATAGAGACCCTGCACATGTCAATTGCAAGCCCACGGATTTCGACCTTCAACTACTCACGCGAGCCAGACCCTCGCGGGCGATAGTCTTCTTCACCACATCAATGGCGCCCGAGTAGACACCCTGGGCAGCAGTCTGCATCCGCACCTTGACCAGGTCGAAGGGGTGGCCGACAACAACCGCACAGACACCACCAGCGCCGCCAGCGGCGAAGGAGCGAAGCTGAGCAGCCGTCTGGTTAACATTCTTGGATTCGGTACCCTTGAACGACTCCTGGACGGTGTCAGACGTGGGGGATTCGGCGGATGACATGATGGCGGGGAGATGCCGAGGGCGGTTAGAGGCGGCCGAGGCGAGAGACAGCGGTGCAGAGGAGTCGCAAGGCGCTGAAGGACTGGGAGAGTGACAAAGGAAGGAGTTGAGAAGAGAAATTGAGAGCTGGATGACCGTTTGAAGAGGAAGACGGAGGGTGAGGAAGAAAAAGAGCAGGCAGGCCGTGACAGGGCGCCGAAAGCCGAATCTGGGAACAGCTGCAGGCCGACGGTTGTGCCTCGGCTCGGTGCGGATCATTGCTTCTCCGGCCGCCGCCGACGGTCCAGTGTCCACCTCTCCCCACAGTCTCTCTCCAGAATCAGATATCGGAGTGGCAGTCGCCAGCTCCCTGCTCAGATACCGGCAGTGTACCAAGCCTGCGGGCACCCATATCTCCTGGTATCTACGGTATACGCATATCTACTGACACCAGTTCTCCTGTTTCCAGGACCCCATCACAACTCGGGTGAACGGAGCCGCTGGACATGGCCTGACGCCTCTTCCACTGTGCCTTTAATCCGTCTCCAACGAGTACGACCCAGAGGCGCAACTCCGACTCCGGACGACAGGATCCCATCCACCGCCCAATTTCACCGCCTGCAGTCTGCACCATATGCTCCGTTTCCCCTGGCAGGTCACACTTCGGGACTACAGTACGCCTGTCGTCATCGCATGGGCGCCAAGACAATCACATGAACGGCATCGAGCATTACCACTTTACCAGGCAACAGTCAACACTGAACACACCGTGGACAAGTCAAGTCTCATATTAATTTCGATTGAATTATGAATATATATAATACAGCACCCGGGCACCATGTCCCTATATGTCCATCACTGTGATTGGGTTGTTCTCAATCCCAGCTATCCATCAAATTCCCCATGCGCCCGCTGAATCAATCTCCAAGTTGCTGTTTATTTGCATTTGCCCTGGTCCTGGTCGGGTTTTTGCTATATAGGAGTCAGCCTATCATGCCTCGAGACCAAACACTGCGAGGACGGGGGATACATACGATGCAGACCTTGGACGGGCAAATACCAAGGCTTCCGTCCTTCTTGCATGGCGCGCCGGGTTTAAGCTGAGACACCATCAGTCCACCTGTATAGAGTACCAAGGAGCAGAATTCAGACAGGATGTTCGACTTACCTGAGTGCTAGGTCCGGCAGGGGCAGGGACGGCAATGGCAGTGCCAACGAAAGCGAGAGCGGCGATCCAAGAGAGCTTCATTTTGGCGGTTTGTAAGTTTGAGGTATGTTTGACAAGTTGACAACGTAGGTTTTCAAGAGGTATGAGATGCGAATGAACACCAAAACATTGGACGAGATCAGAGGCATATTTATACCTCTCCGTGCCAGGTCAACACGCAAGCACTGCATCTCCTTTCCCCTTCCATGGAGCAGCATACCCCAGTAGTCCTGCCTCCCCTGGTGATGATTTTCTCGCCATGACTGGTTCCGTCTCTCCATAACCGGTTCGGGCACGAAAATCAGTCACAGGCAGCTAGAACCTACCCATTGACATTGAAGCTCCAGTATCGACGCCGTCCCCTGACAAGAAAATGACGTGCTTCAGTGTACTAATGGTGGATGTCAATCAACTCCACCGGACTCAGGAACTAACCATTAAACGGCGGTTTTCTTTCAGGACTGCTCCGTAGCCTTCAGTGCTATTGAACGAGCCGTTTCTCAGGGCTGCAGAAGCTCCCCACGTTTGGCTGCAAACCCCCATTATGATCGCCGCTTGGCGCCTTATTCCAACAGCCTTGAACTTGCCCCTGAATACATCGAGACCGAAATGTTTCTAATATTGTTCCATCCTTCGAAGCCACCAGGAAACTCCTTCCCCATATTCCACAAAGCCTTAAGGCCAAGGCTAGGGCTCCATTTCGGCGCGCTCCGCCAAATGTATCAGTATGGAGTATGGACTACGTAGTACGTACGTACCTATGGAGTACGGACTAGGAGGCCGTCCAGACCAGACGGTGTCCACGGGTGCCGACCCCCGACTCCTCGGATTCAGGAACACACACGAACATTCCTCAGTCCACCCTATAGGGTACACCAAGAAATACAAAGTACGTACTTCAACTCCCGCTGTAAATCACAACCTCAAGCTTCCGCCGCTTCCGCTTCTCCACACGCCTTGCACAAGCCTGCTCCCTCTCCGAGTCACTTGCTCCTGTACACTACGTAGTACGTACTGTGCAACATTTTGTGTAGACACGCTTGTGTTGTTTGTCAGGCCGTGCTAGAGTCGTTTCAATTCCCGCCTTCTCTGTAAAATGGTCGTTGTTTGTCGTTGTTGCTCATTGTGCTCTGTGAATGCGCCTCGGTTACGAGTCCGCCATACCCGACAAACTCGAAATACTCAAGCATCGGTCGCAGACTCGCAGTGGGTCATCAAGTTCATCACTTACCAGTATTAAACAACAAAATATATACAATTACAATCATCCAACCATATTATTGGTAATGGTAAATAATATGTAGGGCTGACATCAAGCGTGGATATTATATTGCACGATGTAAACGATGCGACCAAGGTATCGCACGCCTGACTACCAAAGTCCTTCCACGTCGAACCAGAAAGGACTGCTGTATTTCCTGCGCAATACAGTGATATAATTATTATCCAGGTACGTAGCTCCCGCCGGGGTTTTGGAGACATCCAATGAGATGCT
Source organism: Aspergillus sp. 2663 (assembly GCA_016880755.1). Classification (NCBI taxonomy): domain Eukaryota; kingdom Fungi; phylum Ascomycota; class Eurotiomycetes; order Eurotiales; family Aspergillaceae; genus Aspergillus; species Aspergillus sp. 2663. The sequence continues at coordinate 472,443 of WOYA01000023.1, read as the reverse complement.
CCCATGAAGTAACGGAAGTATATCACCATCCGATTGTTGCGTTCAAGAATATATATATGCACCTTGCAATATATATTCCAATCAATGAACTTCAAGGTCCAATATTTCAGGGAATTGCCGTCATGTCGCTTTCTTAATATATTTTAATGACTGCAATTGAATAATTAATATATCTGATATAATCACTAATTTGCTGATGCAAAATTGACGAAAACCCCGGTATCACGGCTTGAAGATATCAGGATCTGAATAGCTTCACGATCTGGGAATTGAGGTGCTGTTTGCAGCCCCAGCTTTTATTGGAGTGTACTTAATATAATTAGACAGGCTGTTGCAGATGGATGAAAGATCGTATCAGTTGAATTAATTATTGACGTGTAAGAGTATCTACTAATGGCCATTACAACCCAACCCGTGATAAAATATACATATTAGGGCCCAACCAGTAGTCATCTTCACCATACATCATTAGCGTAAGGAGTATCCAGCAAGCCCAAAAAGGCTATAGCATGTTCATCAAAGTCCATCCTTTACAGAACAAGGATGGCGGCAAGACCGAGGGCACCAAGGGCACCGCTGGAGACGGCCATGCGGGTAGCAGCACCAGTGTCAGCATCAGAGCCGCTGCCCTCGCCGCTGCCCTCGCCGCTACCGCCGCTGCCGCTGCCGCTGTCACCACCGTTGCCACCGTTTCCACTGCCGCTGCCACCGTTCTCAGAGTTGCTGCCATCAGTGGACGAAGAGTCGCTGCCAGACGAGGTAGAGGAGCCAGCACCAGTGGAGGCCGAGGTGCCGAGGGTGCTGCTAGCACCGGTGGAAGAAGCGCCGGAAGACTATACATCATTAGCATCACGGTCAATAGTAGGGTACAGGTGCAAAGCTTACTCCGGTAGGGGAGGGGGAGCCAGAGGCACCGCCAGCACCGCTGGTGCTGGTGCTGTCGCTGTCAGAGCCGCTGGTGGAGGTAGCGCTGGCACCGCCAGTGGAGTCAGAGTCGGAGCCGGAGCCAGAGGTGCTGGTGGGCTCAGAGTCGGAGCCAGAGCCAGAGCCAGAGGTGCTAGAGCCAGAGTCGGAGCCAGAGCCAGAGTCGGAGCCAGAGCCAGAGCCGGAGCCAGAGCCAGAGCCACCGTTGGCGGAGGAGTCAGGGCACTTGTCAAGAGCAGAACGGACAACAGCAGCAGAATCATCGTCAGGGCAGGCCTGAGAAGTGCAGTCGCGGATACCGAAGCGGTAGTTCTCGCTGTCGCAGAGACAGGCGAGGTCACCCTTCTCGCAGCCAAGTGTGTCGGCCTTGGCGAGCATGTTGCTCAGGCACATGTTCTGCCAGAGTCAGCATATGAAGACATTGAATTGAGACAGTTCGACTTACAGCACACTGGCTGACAGAGACCTGGGCGCCGGCGAGACCGACGGAGGCCAGAAGGGCCATGGGGAGCGCGAAAGACTTCATTGTGTATTGAGATGAGGGTATAAGAGAGGAATGTAGATGGCTAACGCGATGAAGCAGATAACGCGATGAAGAGCTTGAAGGGAACGCGAGGATGCAGAGGAGGAAAGCGAGCGAAGAGCAACGAAGGGCGGACTGAGACTTTAAAAACCGGCAGCAGCTCAGGGCGCAGAACAACAAAGCAGGCTGGTTGGGCCGTGCCTGCCCCCCCGTGTGAGCCTTCCTGGTTTCCACCGGCCCCAATCTGTGCTTGACTTTTTCATTTTTTTCCCCCTTCGTTTCCTTGAATTGCTTGGTTACCCAGGGTCGGGTGGCGACGGTGATTGGACACAGTACGAAGAGCTTCACCTCACAGACCGCAGTCCTCGGCCAACGTGGCGACTAGGCCCCACAGCCAATAGCCAGCTGAGGTCATCGAACAGGGAGCAAGCCCCAGCAATCTGTAATTCAGATCCACCGGGGGAGATTGAGAGTTTTCATAGGAGGAGGTGGCGTTGTCACCCCACTGTCGCCTGGACGGATCTGGAGCACAATCAGACTCAAGCCGGGCCAGGGACCACTGGGCGCGCAGATCGCACTTGGCAGTGGCCTAGCGGAGCCTAATTGACGAGGAAACAAAGTATCGGGGAAGCAGGGAATAGCTGTGCGACTCGCTACGTCAATGGCAGCGTCATCACGCAGACCGGTTACTGCCTACAGGGCAAACAACACACACCGTACAGATGGAATACAGATACAAACTGCGTACAATAAAGAGACTCGACGACAGAAAGAGCCTGATCGGCGAGTCTAACCAGCCACAGAAACTGTGTTCAATGGTGGCTGGATCTGGCCCCACGCAAAAAACTATTGCCTAGCAACCGTGGATCGGAATCAGAAAACTTGGTAGAGTTTGGTTCTCGCGCATCCTGCTTGATCTGGTAGATCTATCACTCTGGTCTGCTCGGCGAGCCCGACTGTGTCCCTGGTATTGGTTATCGTCTCCTCGGAGCACCTCTGTATCTAGTTCGCCTGCCCGTTTCTTGCCACAACACTCATCTGGTAGAACCGATGGAGCTCCTCATTTCCCGCCTCCGCACAGAGACTCGCGATCTTGTACCGGGCACATGAGAGGTGGTACCGGACGTAGCCCTTGAAGAACGCGTGGACGCGACCGTACACGAGCTCGCCGCAGTCCATCGAGCCCAGAATTTTCTGCACTCTCTCCCACGGGGCGGCAGCTTTCTCCACCATTTCATTTAGCACCACTAGCACCGACCGGCCGCTGCACGCCGCCTCGTTAAGCGGAAAATTGATCCGTTCGAAGGGAGTGTCGCTCTCCTTGTAGAACGAGAACAGGTCGTTGACAAGTGCCACAAAGTCCTCCGACTCGGCCTCCAGGGACGCGATCAGCGAGAGGTACTTCTCCTGGGGGAACTCGGCCTCGGGGAAGCAAATGGAGGTCTGGACGGGCCCCTGGGCGCTCATGCGTCGGATATAACTCGGATACGACGAGTCGGCGTGGCCCCGAAACAGGGTCCGCTCGAGGCAGGTCGCCTGGATGAACTCCAGCGCGCCGCGGAACACCGTAGTCTGCACGTAGGGCCCGTAGTGCTTGAGCAGCAGCGGAATTGCTTTGAAGAACTCGCTCCAGACCGGGTGCTGCACGTTGTCGCCGGCCGAGAGCTCCGCGCACAGACCCTGGAGGCTATCGTGTTGTTCGACGGGGGTGTCGTCCATCGACATCTGAAAAGCGTCGTACAGTGCCACTGCCTGGCGGATTTCTAGCGGGAGGAAGGAGAAGGTGCAGTGCACGTAGTCGGCCATCTCGCTTACGATCTTTTTGTTGTCGGGGATGTATGGGAGCACGAAGTTGTAGATGGCCTCGAGCTCAGCCTGGGGGAGGCAGTCGTTGTCGTCGTACTTGAACCGGTGGAGGAATCGGACGAGGATCTCGCTGAGGTCTTTTGCTGAAACCTGCTCCATGATGATCAATTGAGCTGATTGAGTCTACCAGAAGGGACAGAAAGCTGAGAGATGAAAGACAAGAAGACAAGAAGATAAGCAGACAAGAAAGACAACTGACGAGAAGACAGACAAGACGACCGACAAGAGGATAGAGACAACAAGACAGGCAAGAACAGAGAAAGAGGGTCAACTATATAGCACAGTAAGAGAAAACTCTGAAGCTTTTTGCGCAATATTCATTGAGAGAGTAACACATCTTGGAGAGAAGGCAATTTCAGCTTCATTATATCTTCAATGAATGATATGAGGGAATAGCAAGACGAATACTAAGTGGAGATAACATCTTCGCAATAGATGGGTCTGTAGAGGTACCAAGAGAAATACCAAGTGAATGTTTTAGAAGCTCTGGAAATTTTCTTGATGATGTATCAACAGCACCAGCCAGTCCCATATAATAATGAATGCTGGGATCACGGGGATTTCCACCATTGAGTAATTGATGATTCAATGAAAGGGATATTCTCAGCAGTCTATGTGCAACACACCAGCATTACAGCAGAGAGTAACACAGCCTCCTGACCAGATCGAGCCGGCTATTTAGACACATTGAAGTCTTCAACACTGTCATTACTCTCTTCAACATCAACATCCTTACTGACCTCTATCCAACATGACAATTCAGACTCCATACCTGGCCATACCGGCTCTCGTTGCAGCCTTCTACCTGACCAGGACAATATATCGTCTCTACTTCCATCCGCTCAGCAAATTCCCCGGCCCCAAGCTGACAGCAGCAACCGGTCTTGTCGAGATCTACCACGATGTCATCCGCGGCGGAAAGTTCCTCTGGGAGATCGAGAAGATGCATGAGAAATACGGTATCTCAAAAGACCTTCCTCTTCCTCCCCTACTTAAGTATGTATACTGACTTGCATTGTTCAAGGCCCCATCGTCCGCATCACCCCCCACGAAATCCACATCAAAGACTCCTCCTACTACGACTCCATCTACACAAACAGCAAAAAATTCAGCAAAGACCCCAGCTTCGTCGGCTTGTTCGGTTCTCTCCAGTCCATGATCGCCACCGTCGACCACGCCCACCACCGCTTCAGACGCGGCATCCTCGCCAGCTTCTTCTCCAAACGTTCCATCACAGCCCTCACCCCGGTGATAAAGGGCAAGATCCTGCGACTCATGGAACGCCTGCACGCGTTCCACGAAAAGACCGACAAGAGCAACAGCGAGAATACCAAAGCAGTCGACCTAAGCGCGGCATTCGCAGCCCTCACAGCCGATATCATCACGTACTACTCGTACGGCGAGAGCTTCGGCTTCCTCGACTCAGAGAGTTTCCGGAGCGAAGTGCGTGCGGCGATCATGGAGACCGAGGAGCTGGACCACATCACGCGTCTGTTTCCGTTTGTGCTGACGGTTATGCGACGGGCCCCGATTTGGGTGTTTGAGTTTGTGAAACCCGCTACGGCGGTTGTTGCGATGATACAGAGGACTGTTGCCGAGAGGTCGGCGAGGGCGATTCACAGCCAGACCCGGAGTCGGAGTACTGAATCTAAAGCGGAGAATGGGAAGGCAGGGGCTATTTCCTACGGCATGTTCGATGCACTTACTGATCCTGGACTGCCGGATCAGGAGAGGACGCTGTCGCGGATCCATGATGAGGGTATGATTCTGCTTAGTGGGGGGATGGAACCGGCGGCGAATGCTCTGACGATTGCTGCGTTCCATATTATCAATAACAAGGAGATCATGGCGAAGATGCGCGCAGAACTTGGGGCCGGGGTTATGGATCGTGGTGTTACTCTGGCTCAGCTTGAACAGCTGCCATACCTGGTCAGTTCTTTCTATCTTCTGATTTTGGAGTTTGATTACTGAATATGTCGATGCAGACCGGAGTTGTCAACGAAGCACTGCGCCTTTCTCACGGGCTTGTTATACGGTCTCCCCGGGTTTCACCTACAGATTCGTTGATTTACAAGGAGTACAGTATTCCCGCTGGAGTACGTTACCTATTCCATGATCCATCCCACGATGTACTGTCACTAATCGAAGTATAAGACACCCGTGGCCATGTCCAGCTACTTCGTCCACATGGACCCGACTCTCTTCCCTGACCCAACAGTCTTCAACCCAGATCGCTGGATCGAAGCCACCCAACGAGGCGACAATCTCACGCGATTCATCACTGCCTTTAGCAAGGGGACTAGACAATGCGTCGGCATAAAGTACGTTAACCCTTTATTAAATATCAACAGAGCAAGCTAATATTGTATCGGTACAGCCTCGGCTACGCAGAGCTATACTTGACCCTCGCGTACTTTGCAACCTTCTTCGACTACGAGTTGCATGAGACGACAGAGGAGAATATCACTGTTGCGCGAGACCGCGGGGTCCCGTTTCCGGAGAAGGGGCATTTGATGGTGAAGGCGAAGGTTGTCAAGGTCCTTCGTGATCCGTATGCTGCATAAGGTGATAATAGCGACCAGCACGGTTCGTAGTCTAGCAGAACGAGCCAAGCTATTACAGGTTAGGCACAATATTAAATGAAAATGCCAAAGAGAAGTGGCTGCACGAACTCTCCAAAGTCTCCGACGCGAATGTCACGGTACTCACCGGTAAAGTCCTTATATCAACACCTCATTTTCGTACAGACACAAAACCACCATCTGAACATCATTCAAACGCAAGAATAAAATATCCAAACTACCAGAAACAAACCGCAGACACTTCGAGGACGGATACATTTCCTCCCCCACACCCCCCACAGACCCCCACAATAGAGTTACGAACTACTAATGAACCACTAGCAAAGTCGCCTCCAACCACCAAACCGACTTTGGCGAACTCAACACCGCAGTCATTGCCGAGCTCAAACGCCGCCGCGGCTGGATCAGTGGCCCGTTAGCCGGCGACCCAAACACTGACACTGACTCTGCTCTTCGTATACGAGATGTGCGCCTGCTGGATTATGCGTGCGGTGCTGGGACAGTGTCCAAGGTATCTATCTACCTACCTCAACAACAATACACAAGCGACACCTTACAAAATATTTACCAAGTGACATGATAATCCCAGGCTCTAGCCCCCCACGCAACACGAACCATCGGGCTCGATCTCTCAGCCAACATGGTGGCCGAGTATAACAGAGCGGCGCGGGAAATATTCGGAGCGCACGGACCTGGACTCCAACCTGGACGAATGGAAGGATTCCAGGACAATTTCCTCGCTGGTTCTCATTCTGATTCTGGTTCCGACACTGGTACTGCGGATGCGGAGAGCAATCCGCATCCTAGCGGAACACTTGCGCCCTTTGATGTCATTGTTGTTGGGATGGCGCTGCACCATGTTACCGAGCCTGGGGGGCTTTTGAAGCGGTTTAGTGAGGCGTTGAAGCCTGGTGGGGTGTGTGTTGTGCTTGGTATGGTGCCGGGGAGTGCTGAAGCTGGAGACGGTGAGGACTTGACAGAATTAGGGCATCAGGGAGTGTTGGACACAATTGGGAAGCATGGGTTCTCCGAGGCGGAAATGCCGGACTTGTATGAGGGGGCCGGGATGTGGAGAGGGTCCGAGTATGCTGTTTTCGAGGAGCAGTTCCGCTTCACGCTCTTTGGGCAACAGTGTAGTTCCTTGGGGTTATTGTGAGAGGGGAGAAGCTGTGACGTCTGTCTGTCTACTTGGGTGTGGTGGTGGTTGGAGACGCTGTAGGCAAGTCGGCTGCATGATTCAGCGATTTGAAGAGGCCGGGTAGCACGGATCACGAATGACAGAAGCATGGAGTCTCTACCAATGGCCGCTAGTCGGTAATTGATATCTGTGATTGAACTCTTGGACTGTGGGGCTGGGACGCCGTTCTCATTTTCTCCGCAGCCATTTGACATGCGCCCCAGGTCCGTCCCCGCGGGGAATCCATGCAGGGAACAGCGCAGGGACTACGGGGAAGATGATTTGATTCGGTGGGAGCCGAATATTGTCAAATGGAGGGCACTATACTGCCGTTTGCCAAGGGAATCAGTAGCCGGCATGCTCTTAGGGCAATTGCCGCCGTTGAGAGCAAGCTATATAAACGTCCTGTTGTTGGTAGTAAACTGGACAGAACCAGCTCAAACAGCGTCTCGCAGTCATGAAGCTCCTCGCAGGGTTATCGTTGCTATCACTGATCCCTTCTTCTCTATCTCTTCCCTCTGCCCAGCACTATGCCCGCAGCCAGTCCCAGGATCCTCTCCTGATCCAGCTGAAGCCCCAGCAGACAACGACCAGAGATCTCGTCTCCCTCGACGGCATCTGGAAGTTTGCCCTCGGCGAGGACAACTCAACTGCAACTCCCTGGACAGCCCCTCTATCAAAGGGACTGGAGTGCCCCGTCCCAGCTTCATACAACGACATCTTCACGGACAAGTCCATCCACGACCACGTCGGCTGGGTCTACTACCAGCGCGATGTAATCGTCCCCAGGGGCTGGTCTGACCAGCGATACCTGATCCGTCTTGAATCCGCAACGCACCACGGCCGCGTCTATATCAACGACAAGCTTGTCACCGAGCACCAGGGCGGGTACACCCCGTTCGAAGCAGACATCACGGCCCTCGTCCCTGCAGGCGAGAAGTTCCGCTTGACCATCGGCGTCAACAACGAACTAACTCACGAAACAATCCCGCCAGGCAGCGTCGAAGTCTCAGAATGGACCGGCAAGCGCGTGCAGAAGTACCAGCACGACTTCTATAACTACGCTGGTCTCGCGCGCTCCGTCTGGCTCTACTCCGTGCCCAAGCAGCATATCCAGGACGTCGTCGTCGTCCCAGACGTCAACGGCGACACCGGTGTGCTCAACTACACCGTCAAGACTTCCAGCAGCAGCAGCAACAGCACCAACACCAACGGCAAAATCCAAATCACCATCACCGACGAAGACGGCAAAAAAGTCGCCTCAGCCTCCGGCACCCAAGGCATCGCCTCAATCCCCTCCGTGAAACTCTGGCAACCCGGCGCAGCCTACCTGTACCAATTCACCGTAAGCCTCACCTCCAGCTCCAACAAGGTGCTCGACACATACACCGTCCCCGTCGGCGTCCGCACAGTCAAAGTATCCAACAACCAATTCCTCATCAACGACAAACCCTTCTACTTCACGGGCTTTGGCAAGCACGAAGACAGCGCAATCCGCGGCAAGGGCCACGACCAGGCCTATCTAGTGCACGACTTCCAACTCCTCAACTGGATCGGCGCAAACTCGTTCCGGACAAGCCACTACCCGTACGCCGAGGAGGTGATGGAATTCGCCGACCGACACGGCATCGTCATCATCGACGAGACCGCAGCCGTGGGTCTGAACCTGCAACTCATGGCCGGCGAAGAGGGCGGAACCGCAGTGACGTTCAGCCCGGAGGGAATCAACAATAACACGCAAAAGGCACACGCCCAGGCAATCCGCGAGCTCATCGCGCGCGACAAGAACCACCCCAGCGTTGTGATGTGGAGTCTGATGAACGAGCCGGCGAGCTTCGAAGACGGTGCTCGCGACTACTTCGAGCCGTTGACGAAGCTCGCGCGCAGTCTGGATCCTGCTGGCCGGCCGATTACCTTTGCGAATGTCGGTGATGCTACGTTTGAGAAGGATAAGATCTCGGATCTGTTCGATGTGCTGTGTCTGAATCGGTATTTCGGGTGGTACTACAACACCGGGGATCTCGAGGAAGCCGAAGCCGCACTCCAAGAAGAAGTCGACGGATGGACGGAGAAGTACCCCGAAAAGCCGATTATATTCTCAGAGTACGGCGCCGATACGCTCGCCGGGCTGCATTCGGTGTTTGGATTGATGTGGAGCGAGGAGTTCCAGGTTGCGCTTCTGGATATGTTCCACCGGGTGTTTGACCGTGTAGAGGCAGTCGTGGGTGAGCATGTGTGGAATTTCGCGGATTTCCAGACCAATGTCGGTATTAATCGCGTGGATGGGAATAAGAAGGGCGTGTTTACGAGGGAGAGACAGCCCAAGGCTGCGGCGCATTCGTTAAAGGCGAGGTGGTCGAATATGACTGCTGCTGCTTAAACATATATTGAATAGTTGGACAGTATCCTTGTCTGAAATATAAACTATTATCAGATTACCGATATCCCAGGGAAAGCAATACAAAGCGAGAGCCAATGAACTAGCCACACTTCCTTATTTTAGACTTAAATGCTAGCTGGATATTGATTTGGTGAAGCTATTGATACAGATTCCTGTCTTGAGGCATCTCGACCGTCTTCTCAGAGAATGCACAATGACCCATTGGCCCATCAACCGGGACCGCGCCCCATTTCAGAGGCATGAATTCGATTCCCTCCAGCGGATCCGCGGATTTGCTCTCGTTATTAGGATTATAGGTCGGATGGCACGCGGCACTGATTGCAAAAGTGCAGCTCCCCGCAACGGGCATGCCAGACGCAAGCTTCTTGCAGCTCACAGCAATGAGGCAGATAAACATGAAGATACCGATAGCGATGCCGGATATAATTGCACGAGGGGTATATCCACAAGTCATGACATCGCGTTCTGGCGTGCGGCCATAGCCTACTTTGTAAGCGTCGATCCCCACCAGGAAGAGGCTCTGCGAGATGAGCCAGTGCAGCAGAGCAGAGCAGCTCATTAGGGGAACAGCGTAGCGATATGGCAGAGAAAGGAAGTAGCTGCTTCGCTGGCTACCCTGTGGATTCCAGGATACGCGGAGTCCCCTGCGTGAGAGGCAGAACCTGCTCCATTCTGCTGCAGAGGCCATGGAGGTCAGAACACTGTTAAAGGCGAAGTAGAGCGCTGAGAACATGAGTTGCGGAATGTTCGCTATGATCGTGTTGGCGACGATAGACGTGGGCCAGCCCCCGTCTCTGATTAGGGCTTGGGCGTTGATGGCTCCAAACTCGGCAGCCCAAGCTGCACCTCCATCACTTCGTATCCCAAGTATTAGCAGACTGGTGAATGCAAAGGCAGAAATGGCCCACCTATTGCGACCTGTCAGTATTTGCTACTATCATTAGGAGGCTGGGGTTACTTACATTAAAGAAATGATCATCCACCTAGGCAACGACACTACAGTGTACCATCGCTTTGGCTTTGCACTGTACGCAAGGGGCTTATCGAAAATATTCTTCCCGTGTAAAAGATAGTGATGGTAGATTCGGAACTGCTTCTGGGTAATCAAGCATCTGCGCTGGGTGACGTTTTCCGGCTGGTGTAGAAAGGAAGAAACAGCATCGCCCGTGGTCAGCATGGGCGGCTCTGCGGACGTGATGGCCATATAAAGCATAATAGCACCCTTTATAACATTCGCAACAATCACAGTGATTGTGAGTGCTAAAGAGTACTGCAACTTGCAGAGCTCAGGGACTTTCCGGACGAGGCAGGAATTCGCGCGGTAGTCACCAGAATGCACATGGACAACCCAGTTGCCCTCGTCAGCCTGTGACTGGAGACTCGGTACATAGGAGCTGCAAGGCTTGTTCGGACCTGCGGGGCATAGCCACTGGAATGGGTCGTCCTTGAGAAATGGACCAGTGATATACGAGGGGGGATCAAATACACTCTGGCTATCGACCACGGCATACTGATTGGTGCCGTTCTCAGTTGGAGGAATGAGGAGCACGTCGCCATATTTAGTTTGATAAGTTGTTGCGTAGGCGTTGATGCATTCGGAGCTGTCCATGTGTTCATATTCACTGGAGCCGTCCCGTGCATCGTTGTAGAAGCGTCTCAGGCTAGCCTGTACCTCATCAGAAAAGCCATTAGCCGTGATATTCGGCTGGCCGCTTTGCCCAGTAGGATCGGGACCGGCGAATATCATATACGAATATGCGGCCGTGGTAGAGAAGATGGTGGAGTTGTAGCTGGATGAATGTTAGAATACAGAAGCAAGTAAAGTAGATACGACATGGCAAGCTTACACAAGATGCAGAGGGAACGATGAGAGAACCAGGACTATCCACATGAATGACCGCAATCTAGACACGTAGAGCAGGTTTCGAAAACTGGGGACACCGACATCCAGCCAGTTGCCCTTTGCATGCGCCTTGTCGATGTCCCTCCTCGTGGGCGCGCACAGGCATTGCTATTACAGTTAGAATGAGAAGGCAGGGAGAGTATCAACCATACCATGCAATAATTACTAGCCCCCAGGAGAATCGTCCCCAGGATGTTAATGAGTAAATGGATCCCCGTGCTTAGATGCCGTACATGGTCGCATTCCCCCTCGTATAGAACTCCCTGGTCGCCGTGGACGCGATGACGAGCAGCAGCCCATGATAGGAAGCCCAGATTGAAGGCGAGAACGACGACACAGGACGCTGATGCCAGGGAAAGGGTGATCTTCCACCCATAGCGCCATCTCTGCAGGCAACCTCGCTTCGGCCGGTCTTCCTTGTCGGCAATTGGGCTCTGCGACCGGCACGAGTTTGTGGGAATCAACGGGGCTTCATGGTCCTCCTTGAACGCAGTAACATTCATGGTGTGTCAATAAACCGAAGGAAAGGTGTCGAGTGAAGTTGGCCAGGTTCGAAGGAATTTGGGCATCGCCAGCCATCGGCCATATTAATGCGAGGCTGCGGCTGTGCTGTAAGCTCCTGTAGCGAGGCCAGGGCACTGGGCTTCAGTTACAATCGCAGTTTTGGCCCCAGAGGGGTCGGTGGATGGGGCTGTGTTATAGACTTGGAGAGGCCTGGTTGGTGTTTTGATATGCACGCCCCATACTCCTCGTAGCAATGATAGACATCAATGACGAGAAAGAAATGTCGGAGCTTGAGCCGAGATCAGCCTCGTCTTAAAATCAGCCTGCAGCCGGAAGCATTCTACAGGTTTTCATAGTCTCATATATACTGGCCCTGTAGCTTGGAGGATTCGAATGTACAGCACTGCCGGTACAGTTCTACATTCATGAAGAATGGCGAGTCAGATAATATTTATATTTTGACATACACAACTAGAACTGCTTGGCTTCCTTGGCGAAATGCTCAGTCACTTCGGTCCGATTGCTCCTTTTGTTCAAGGAGGCTTGTGTTCAACCTTGCTGCGCCCACCAAGTATTTCATATTCCTGATGGATCTGTGCTTTAAACCATGCTGCCCCTCACGAAGTCTCTGAGGAGACTTCGCTGCAATGCAGAAACAGTCGCGCATATCTCAATGTTCTGTCGCGGTACGCGTCTTGCCGATAATGTAGCATGTCACTAACATAGACAGGCAAGCCCATTAGTCGCGAGAATCTCTTCGCGTACACCAATGGCCACTTCTTGGTTGACGAACAGTATCAGCTTGAGCGACGATACCGCAAATTCGACGTAGACGCACTCTGTGATGTAGCCAGAGCCGCCGGGGGTAGTAGTTCGCGCATCAGCACTATCGAAAAGCTCGAGGGAGGGTTTAGCAAAGCCTTCTTAATGACAAAAGAAGATGGAAGTCAAGTGATGGCGAAGATTCCATGTCATATTGCCGGGCCAGCCTTCCGAACAACAGCCTCTGAAGTAGGGACTTTACAATACAGTATGTGTAATCCCATCCATTATTCACAGAATAGACTTCTGATACCATTCTAGTCCATAAACACACTGGAATTCCTGTTTCCCAAGTGTTTTCCTGGTCCGCGGACGCCTCAAACCCCGTCGGGGCCGAGTATATTATCATGGAAAAGGCTTACGGGGTTCCGTTATTCCAGCAATGGGACAAGATGCCCGAAATCGAGAAGCTGGGACTCATAAAACGCTTAACGCAGCTTGAAGCGCAACTGTCCGCCATTGCATTCCCTGCATATGGTGGACTATATTTGCAGGTAGATGCGAATCGCCTTAAGCACCGGAAACTAGATGTGGCCCTGGATGAACAGAGCCAATTTTCCATTGGACCTTCGCCTGAGAGATCTTTCGCCGTAGAAGATAATCCTGATTTCGACCAAGGACCTTGTATGCAAAATATTGTCACTTTTACTCACGGGAGCTAATATTAATAGGGAATAAATTGTCCGATCTTGGAATAGCAATTGCCCGACGGGAGCTCTGGAGGATTTCCAACCGGGGCTCAGAAAAGCACCAGGTTATGGGCCATCTAGGCAGCGTCGAGGAACAAAGTCGCTTACTAGAAATTACGATCACCGTGATGAAAATGCTGGACTCCCACCCACGCCTAGTCGAGTCGGCACAACCAACTCTTATGGCACACTGACCTCCATATGGGTAATATTTTCGTCTCACCTGATGACAATACCCAAATCACATCCCTTATCGATGGCCAATGCCAATCTATACTGCCGCTGTTTCTCCAGGCTCAGTGGCCTGTGTTTCTGCAGCCGCCGCGAGAGTATACCAGAGGCTTTGTACAACCAAGCCTACCGGATGACTTTGGGTCTCTAGACGAGGACGAAAAAGCCGTCGCTATGCAGGAGTGGGCACAATCCAAGGTAGCAAAAGCATACGAAGTATCAACGTTTATCGAGAACAGGGCTGCACATACCGCCATGAATGTTCCGCGGATCTTTCGAGAGCTTTTCATCCGCACGGGGGAGGTATCTGAAGCTGGGGCGATTCCGCTGCGAGAGTGTTTGATAGAGATATTTCAGAATTGGTCTGAATTGGAGTTCCCTGGACAATGTCCGTATTCTTTCAGCCATGAAGAGATCAGTAACCATGAACGCCAATTTGCGCAGTATCGAGAATGGAACGATGTTCGACAGCTGGCGCAAGAATGCTTGGACACAGATGTGGAAGGATGGATTGCGCCGCAGCTTGACTTTGCTGAAAAGCGTCGACAGAATAGGGAATTGCTGTCTATGTATATAGAGCGAGTCGCGGGTGGGAAATCACCAGAGGAGGCAAGACGGATATGGCCATTTCCAGAATGAACATCCGAACACTGGGGATATGATATTCGAAACAAGAGACTATATAATCGAACAGATATCAATGTACCGTAGAGAATATCTCCTCCCAGACTCCCACCGACTGCGCCACTGTGTCATGATCGGTCCCTTTAATCACTTTACTCTCAAAGTCAACGCCTTCAACACCCGGTGCATTCCAACACTCTTGAAAATACTTCTGCCCTCGGCTGCCTACCAGCGCATCCGTCTCAGAAAAGTACGTCCTGACGGTGGCTCTATCATTATCGTCTCTCTGCCTCTCGAGTGCTGCCAGAGTATTTCTATAGGTAGTATAATCTCCGCAAATACCCCATTCGCCCCCATCACCCTTCCGAAGACACTGCAGCGCCTCGCTGTTCGCACCAACTGTACTCTCCGTGAACATGAACTGGACAGCCAAGCGGGACAGCTCTTCTGATTCTTTCTTTGGAACGCCATAATCCCGCTCAATGCGCCTGAAGTTCTCGTCTAGGAATGTGCGGTCTTCATCCGCCTGGCTAGTTCCTATTCCTGATGACATTGACATGCGGCGCATCACCGCACCACTCGAAGCCAGCACAGGACTGGCCTGCGTGACGAAGAAACGAGGGATAAGGTGCCAGTAATCGAATGCTTTGTTGGGCAGATATTTGGCAATCTGCAGTGAAGTAACGCGCGAATGGACAAGATCAACCCAGGGGGCTGTACCACAGTTAATTGATAATTCTTCATCCACAGTAGAAGTTTACTTCACAGGAAAATACCAACCTAATAAGAAGATAACCGGATTCACAAGATCGCGACATCTCGCCCACGTATTAAACAAGTACATCGTACCTGCACTATGCGAAGCCAAACTGACGCGCTGAATCTCAAGGTGCGCCAACAACCGCGGGACCAAGTCAACCCAGACATCAAAACGCCGTGCAAGTGGCACATCTGTTGAGCCGCCCATCCCCGGGCGATCAACGACAATCAAGCGAACGCCAGCCCGCTCTGCCATGACGTGCATGGGCACTCCAAGATAGCGCGAGGCGAACATGCCTGGCAGATACAGTAGCGCGGGACCGGTTGGACAGCCTATATCGGCGAACGAGACGGATAGCGGGCCATTAGGAGTGTCGAGGGTGATGTGCCGGTGAAATCGGCTGTCGCAGATAAGTGTAATAGGGTCTGACATTGTACTCCCGGAAGAGGAATGCCTGACCAGAAGGGTGCGTGAAGAGCTGAAGTCTTACATTCTTTTTCATGGCAGCCTACGGATACGTACCTTTCCCGTTCGGGTTAGTTCTGGGCCTATTTCGAGCCAGTATACGTAGCTATACAGTTGACTGACCATGGTCTTTGTGTAGCAACTGCCCTCTTCCTATGCTGCTCACATCGCTCCTTCCCTAGGAATTAATTCAAGCAACGTAGGAAGGAACGGCCCGCGTCGGGTGGGGACTACGGCCCGGCCAGGGTCCTTCCTATTCTGGCTATAACATATATGATCGGTTGACGCAGGCGCCAATAGAGCCGCACCTTCCGCATATGAGAACAAGAGATGTTGCGCCAGTAGCTGATTCTGTGCCAGAGTCTACCTATTGATGTTAGATGGGTGTAGAGAAGGCGCTCGAGGAGAAAGGAAGTATAATAAGTTAACACAGATTTCCCAGATTACCAAATAATCATTTACCACAAGCCAAACGCATAGGCGGACATCATCTTGCGATTGAATCGTTTCTTCCGCACCTCCCTCGAGTCAAAGCGTGGTTCCCTACCGCTCCCCAGCTGCTCAATCGCCCTGTCGACGCCGAGATGCTGGAGACAACAAGGACAAGCCGGCGTGCAGTGGCCACCCCAAGTTCTGAAGTTAAGATCCCGTACCTTCTCCCTGATACAGCACTTACAACCCCTTCCACAGCACCCTCCAGCTTGTGCGCACTGCTTGTCTAGCCAGCGCGCATACCACCAATATGACATTTCGCGATTTGAACTGAGACCACGAGATAGCGCAGTATTCCCGAGACCGTCTGCCGTTGCCTTCCACTTGTCGAACGCGAGTCTAGAAGCTTGTTGATTCATCGCCCTCTTATGTACGGCATCAGTGTATTGCTGCACAAGGTCCGGCCTGGGCAGCTCTCCTCGGCTTAATTTATTCTTCAAGATGCGTTTTAGCCGCTGGGTTTCCCTTTCCAGCCCGGTCTCCAGCTGCACCGTCACCCCGAGATCCTCGAAGTGCATAAAATACGTGCTAAGGGTGTTCCACTCATTCTCTGTGAGACCAAAGATTAGATGCTGGAGGCGGCGGAACGGTTGGGATAAAATCGGTGGGAATTGACGCTCTATAAAAACGCAGTAAGGTGTGACAGCGTCGCGGATGCGGATGCGGTGATGCATTTGGGTAGTGTATACCATATTGAAAGTCCTTTCTCGTCTCGATTACTTGTGCAGGCGTGGATAGAAAGATGCGAATGGTGGGTTGTGGGAGGCCTTTATAGGGATGCAAAACTGTTGGTTGACTCATGGACAAGGTTTTCAGCATGATCATTGCATGATCGGTTCCTGGATCATACTTTCGTATTGTGGGAATAATACTTCACCTGCTTCATTGGAACTCTTCGTCCTGAACAACCATCTGTCAGCAAGCCAGTATATATTAATGAAGGCCCTCGGTACATTTCTAGGAACAGACTATCTTAGTCTTCCATTTCATTCCTTCGAGGTATTGCCGTTTGTGTAGATAGCTGTGACCCGACAACCACCGCCGGTTACCCGGAGGTTAAGTTTGTGATGCAGCTCTCACAAGCTAGCCTGCAATCAAATAACGGATCATTCTGTTCTGGACAAGACCATGGAAGATGGAAATTCTTGAGAGATGCAACTTTGAAGGGGGCAAGATATTATTAGTAACTTAGCATAGATTATTACAGTAAGGAGTACAGGAAACCCGGGACTTGACGGGTTTATAGGGCTTTCCGCATGGAAGGCGCGAGCCGTGATTCGAACTGAGACCGAGAACAATCTGGTACCAAACCGGAGAAGCACGCGTCAATGCATACAGCCCAGTCGGAGACAGTCCTAATCCGGACAGCGCGTTTGACCATGCTGTACCTGCCCTATGTAGTTGTAGCTATAACGGCAGGTACGGTAGAGTACGCACCTGCCTCCTCCCTTAAGCAGCCCAGTAGTTTTTCTGTTTTTCTGTCGGCATCTAACAATTCCTTACCTTACAACGCTACGTACTACCTGTCCGCGAGCAATTAATCTAATAATATACTACCAGCAACCCTCAAATACTACCAATACCCTTCACATCAAAGAGCTCTATCCGAAATGATGCCTGGAACTGGTCCTACCACCAATCTGCCAAGCGGGAACATCCCGGACGAATCCTGGGTCAATCAGGTGTGGGCTGTGATCTTCGCCTTCAGGCCGATTATCGTCTGCTTTATCATATTCTTTATAGTCCAAGCTGCATGGGCTATATGGCAAAGACATCGCGCCTGGTTAGCCCTATACTAGACGCTTGTTAGATGTCCCAGTGCTAACTATATTTCTATAGCAATGATATGCAGATGGAGCTTACTCTCGGTAACTGCAAATTCACCGGCAAGAGGAGAGCATTCAGCAGATTCCTGGGCACCAAGGCCCAAGACGATTGTATGATATTACTCTACCTTCTAGTAATGATTGATATGACAAGGCTAATACTAAAGGTTATTAAAGTACTCCAAAAACTCCGAGACCTGGAAGAGGGGCATGCCTATCTTCAAGCAACTCCAAGGGGCATAATTGCCGGCAGTGACCCAATCCCTGCCAAAGACGTGACCTCGGGTGCCAATAACGCGCCAGGTTCTTCTTCTGCTGGTTCGCTGGCCACGGCGTGCGTGAAAAAAGATGTGGAGATGTTTTCGAAGACCAAAATACATTGATTATGGAAAGGGCTGTGTTTTATTTTCGGTGGTGATAGTTTTTTTCCCGATTGATGGGACAGCCGCGAAAGGCAGTCATGTTTATATTAAATCCATAATTATACAATTCTAAATATCCAGATGTCCAACATGTCCTTTACCAGGGGCACTGACATATTGAAATACTTACCATGATATTGCAATCTCACGAAACAGGCACGTTTGCTATGCACGGATCGCAATTGCTCTCACCATCTCCTGTGACAGACATCACAGGAGGAATATATGGACCTTTCAAGCTCAAGGATAAGTATGACTGAACAGTAATATACTATGCGCGCATGCGAGTGAAGCTAAATGCAACAATAACATTGGAGCTACCATCTGGTACGCGCTACGCTGTTGGGGCAAGCTCAGGTGCGCATTTATCCACCCACGTCATCTAACAGCCAGAGGCCCATAAAAAATTACCGACATCGAGTGTACATCATCGGCTTTTGTTTATTAATGGTAGGACCAATTCGAGTCACAGGGCAGACCTTTCCGTTCGTCTAATTCCGTCAAGCTAGAATACTTAACCTCGTTTTAGGCGGCTTATATGTCTTGTTTTCGTCCCACTGCCGCGCAAAGTCCGGGTCCAGACGATTGCAAAGAGAATGAGACTCTACCTTCTCGCCATTATTCCAAAGGTACTCCCTGACACGACGGCACCAGTAAGTGCGGATATATTCTAGCAGCGGAATGCCGAGCTGATCATACTCCCGAATAATCTCTTCATGTAGGCATTCAAACTCGATCAGAAGATGTTTCTCCTCATCGTGAATTTCCACTGCTTCCTCTTCATCGAATGGAAATTCCTTTATTCCGTTGTGGCCATAATCGAAACGACAGCAGGTGTGCGTCAATTCAAGGTCGGTAAATGTAATGAATCGAAGAACTTCGTGTGCAGCAGCTGCAAAGCTTGGTATATCTAGAATAAATTGCGGAAGAATACACCCCTTTTCCTTTCCCAAAAGCCCGAAACCTGGATGATATTTCCAAGGGTGTCCAAGTATAATGCGCAACGTCATGGAGATGGGAGTACAGCCTGCCACTGAACAGGAACAGGAGCAGTCGTCTGTATGCCCAGACCCATATACTAGTCGAATAAAGTCACGATGATGAGTACCGAGGGATTTAGGCCATATACACTGGGGACTTTCGAGCGTGGTTTTGAGGGCAGCTTGAAGCGGCCTCAACAAAAAGAAGGTCAGGTTTCTGGAAATATGATGGGACGGCACGCTGCCTGTAATTGTTTGTGGAGAGTGTAGTCTCGCTCCCTTGCTCACAAACCATTTGAGTCTTTCAATGTACTCTCCGATCGACTGCTTGTTTATAAATCCAAGATTTGCTCTGCTTATAGGTGTATATCCCTCGCTATTAAGAGCATCAATATCGCCGAATCCAGCTGTATATAGAAGCACCATATCGTCTACCGAGAGGGTTGGACCATGGAATACAGACACATCTCGATCCCACGCATAAAGATAAGGCCGGAGAAATGAAGGCACAAAGATGTTATGCCGTTTAAGCTGGGCGTGAATCCCGCCGGCGTTTGAGTCGGGCAAAAGACCACGTTCGAGACGGAGCTCCTCCTGTGAGTATTCGGGTAGCATAGTCTTGGCCAGTTGCAGCAGGTGCTTCCGGCGGGCTATGAAAGCATCGAATACAATCCCTTTTGTCTCTTTAGAATCGCAGACCCAAACTGTGGGATTGGCAATTGGGGAACCATGGTCAATGAGAAGTTTAACAGAGTCCAGGCAGCCATGCTTTACAGCAGTCTGTAACAGCGACTCAAGTTCGTACGGTTCAACGGTAGGCATGAACTCGAGCAGGATGCCTAGACCAGGAGCCCAGCTCGAACACATATGGCAGAGTCTATGATCATCAGAAGAGACTTTCCCGGATGCAATGAGCCGTTTAAGCTCAGTCTCGGACCGAGACAAGATGGCGCGAGTAACGTCTGATATCATAAATACTGCCGAAGTCAGTTCTGATATTATGCCAACAACATAATGCTTTGTATGACCTACATTCCTCGCTGTGTATGAAAGCATATCTGTACGCTCCGACATCTATGCCTGATAGGTGGGTGTCGGTGATCTGAAATCCAATCCCGGTGAGTTTCGTTACGAAACTGTGAATAATTTTGCAGTGATGGTACAGAAAGCTGAAGACAATGTAGTGAAGGAAGTCCTGGGAATTCCAACCGTTTTCAATTGAACAGCCTGCGTCAACAAGATATCGTAGGATTGGGTAATACGGTAGGAAGTTTGTATACGACGATCTCATCAGGGAATAGCAAATTCGAATGGATAGGGCCTGGTTTTGTCAGTCTGAAAGCATACAGTTAATCCGCGTAGCACACACCGTCATTAATGTGTCCCCGTCCTGCGTTTGGTCACCAGGTCTGGCCCGCCCTTCATTGAACATTTGCTGCAGGCTGCGGATAGCTTGATTAGAAAGTTCCTCATTCTGCTGTGGGGTAGAATATCCACAGGACAGGTTGCCTATCAGGTTGAATGCTGGCGAGTTCTCGGGGACAATGCCACGAAACCGTAGTGCAGGGGACAGAGCAAAGCCCTGCGTCCCATTTTCAATGGTCATCATCAATTCAATTGACATCCGTAACCAGCCACTGACAAAACGAACCCGCTTCGTTGTTTCGCTGTTTCGGTACTTGTGGGATGCACGTCGACATTGTGCTGGATACTTCGATGCTATTTGAAGCTGCGAATCAGAGGGAATAGAGTGCCCTTGCACTACGAGTTGCTGGAGATGCGGTCAATTAAATGATGCCGATGCCTGAAATAATATCATCCCGTGCCTACCATCTTATCAAGGCTTGACTGGAGCTGGTCGACCGTAGTGATGATTGAAGCCCCTTGGGCCTCGACTTTGCGTAGTGACTGCGCCTGTTGGATCTGCAATCTATTGCGGCCATGGTCAATATTGCAAAGCCTTTTAACACGCAACAGAGTAAACTCACGCCAACAATGCTGTGTTGAGATTGATCTGGATATCCTGCAGGTCATTCGCCGCACTTTTCAGGGTATCCCGTCGAAAGGGATACTTCGCCTTCTGCGCTGTTTTTCGCAGTTTCTGGTCCACTCCACTGCTATTTGGAAGGACAGAGCATTTGGTAACTTTCTGGCAAACATCTGTTATCCTGGCCCCAGTTTGAGACAGTTTAAGTGCGATATCGGCGGTGATAATCGGACGAACTGCACTAGTTTCACCTAATAACTTATCAAGAACTTGAAGAGTCGATAAGAGCCCTTCAGCCTTCATTTTGACACTGTCGATCTCGGTGTCGAATGCACGCCAGCCATCACAGTACGAGACGAGCGCTTTGCACGCCTCGATACTGAGAGACGCGATCCCAAATGGCTCTGCCATTGCGTTGTTAGATGGGCATAGAGAAGGCGCTAGGAACGAAATGAGAAAGAGGAAACTTCAGAAAAACGGGTGCGACCACTTCATGAAGCGTGACGAGGCTGTCGTAAAGAGGCTGAGCCCCCTCACACGTCACGCTGCGCTCCTGCCATCCAACCAGACATGCAGATTGTCGTCTCAGCCTTGCGGAAAGTGCTGGAAGAGCCAACACCAATCATATCTCCATATATCGTTGCTGACGGGGATGATATTAGACGGATTCGGAGTGGCACATACTTTTGGCAACTATAAGGTCGTTAAGTGTATGGCTAGGTAGATAGTCAAGGACGTTGTGTCTGGATATAGATGTAAATTTGAGACCCTACCACTATAACCGCCAACCCCATACAACAGCACCAACAACCGCAACGACAGCACCCCATCGTAAGAGCCCTCTCCGAATATGATACTGTGCTGTCCGATCAATCGCCTCGGAATCATTAATCCTCGGAAACGGCACATCAGGAACCTCCACCCCAAGCATCTCACACAACGGCTCCCATCCATCCTTTACATTAAAAAGCCTCAGTTTCTCCTGCGGAACCACCTCGCTCAACCGCTCAATATGTTTCCCATAAACACTGACATTCGGCCTATCCACACCAAACATCTTTATCCACAGCACCTCCAGCTCTCGGGTATAGTCCACGAACCAGCGCATCCCGGGGAGCGGTAACAACACCACCCTTAAGAACCAAAGCGTCGAAAGACTCGCGACTTGACTCATACTCCGCTCCCACGATTTCTCATCGCGGGTCGTCACAATAACCAAGGCGTCAGGGTATATCTCCAGCAGTTCAGGTACGAGTTGGTCACCGGGGGAATCGGTGACAGCGACGTATCCATCCAAGGTAGACTCTATAATCCCGAGAGCGGAGTTGCGGTCATCCCGCTGTCCTGTACCCCAAAGACGGAGAATCCGGATCCAGGATTTGATTTCTGACGCTGGCCCGAGTGTGATCTGGGTGCCGCTATGGTAGACGGGGCCGTTCAGCAGTATGGATAGCGCGGCGCTGAAGGAGGCGGTTCCGGTGCGTGGGAGGCCGGCGCCTATTACTTGGACTTTCTTCCCAGGTTGGGGGATTGAGGGTTTTTGGCCCATTTTGGTTATGGCGAACGGGCGCCTTTATTTGGTGTAGTTCAATTCAATTCAATTCAGATAGGGAGCGCCGTAAGAAAGTCTGTACTGGCATCTGGTGATTTATATAAATCGCACGGCCAGCACAGAGTCAAATGGGCAAAGACCCACACGTCGTGGCAACATACCCAATGCGTCACTCTAGGGTCGTACCATGAGTCTATGAGAGTAAGCGCTAAGAGGGAGTTCGTGTTCGGATTGGATACCACGGCTATCCATCGGCTGGGTATACTTGGCGGCTGAAACCCAAGGGGCCTGGACATTCTCAGCTGAGACTGCCAATATGTCAGAAAGATATTCAGCGCCTCATAGAACGCCTTATATTTATCTGCTGGGCGCTCTGGCAGAGGACACTGAAGAGTAGAGCAGATCGGACAACTATGCCATTGCTACTCCAATTACTGCAAGCTTGCCTTGGAGTTATGCACGCTTTCAAGCTCAGGAAGAGCCAATTTCACCATCGACTCCGACTGGAAGGATGTTTCAATAGTAGAGGTCTCCATGGACGACCCCTTGTGAATGGATATACTTAATAGCGACGACGATGGGCATATGGAACCCTAGTAGGAATAACTATAGTTTTGTCATGATTGTTTGAGACGAACGTGTGGAGCAAGAGATGTTGACGCCATCTCCGATCAAATGACAAATATTAAATTATCTAGCGCTATGTACAGAAATATACAGAAATATGCAGAGATATGCAAATATGCCGAAAAATTATTATACAAATTCTCGAAATGAATATGCCACACCTTAAGCCTAAGAGCTCTCGCTGTTCTCTGCTGCACCGTCCTTGCCCTCCCCAGAGCCTTCCTGCGTATAGCGACCAGGCGCAGACGCAGATGAAGATGCGCCTAATCGAGTTGGGTCCTTGTGTTTCCTCTCCTGCATCTGCTCCGGCGACATGAGATTCGCGATCTTCAGACCCCTTCTTGCTCCTGAAGACGCAGACCTTGGCGGTCCTTGTTTGACTCTTTCCGACAGCTCGATAGGCTGTGTAGACGACGCTCTCGGAGGCCAAAGCTGTCCTTGTTTCGACTGTTGTTGAGTCTCGGCGGATTTCCCCGATTTCTCCCCAGGAGCCTCTTTAGGTTTCTGCTGGGACTCTGCGGTCTTCCAAGACTGACCTTCGTCAGACGCAGGCGAGCTGTCTTTCGACCTGTGCATCGACTTGACGCGTTGCGGTGATTGCAGGGGCACAGGCGGGCGGCCCTCAACCGGCGTCGGTTCTCGCGTAAGTTCCATATTGGCGATTAATTTCCCACAGAGATCCTCCAAAAAGTCGCGCGGAAAGGTATCCTTCTGACGCGCATATTCCAAAACGGTCGCGCTCTTCGCCCAAGCATCAACAACCAGATGGCGCGGCGACGCCCCCGGGTCCGTCCGCGCATAGACATAACTCACGGTCGCGGCGCTGAGAACCGATTTCTTATTATTGTCGATTTTTTTCTCGCACAGTGACAGCGCCTGAGTTTGCAGCGCGGCGATCTGGAATTTCCCCGCGAGCACCCACAGCTGGAATAGGAAGATGACCTGGCACCGCGACTCGAGATCGGGCGACAGCGCGCCGCGGTACATCCAACTGACTATCTCAGCGAAGACATCGGGGCTTTCGGCTGGGAAGATAACGGGGGGGCCCTCGATGACGCCCGACCGGGCTCTGTCCCTGTAGACAGCGTCGAAATAGGGGGAGCACTCGCACAGCAGCTCCAGGTGCACGTCGAATGGCGTGTGCGCGGGCCCCACGCTGATGTGTGCTATCCCGGCACTGAGGGTTCTGTGTCTGTTAGTAGCTGATATGGGATATAGAGACGGGGGGGGCTTGCTTTTTCTTGAGTTGGCCAGCCATTGGAGTGAGGAAACCTGCATCGCGACACTCAGGGGATGTTTTTCGGAGTTTTGGCTCGTGGCTGATCTGCAAGATTTACTGTGGGGGAGTTTGGGAGTCCGTGAAGGTCGCTCGTACCAATGAGATCCACCCAATTCTCAAATATTGCTATCTAATCTGCTGTATCTTATCTTGAATATTCAGCTCTTGAATACTCCGTACTGCGGATTGAATGCAATTTTTCTCTAATTTCCCTGCTTGACAATACCTCAACCGCCTTCATGGCGACATAAGCCAATAATCAACCCACAAGAGAATTAAATTGCGTGTTTCACTGGAATCACGACACTGACGCGACAGGATCTTGAGTCTCCCGATTCGGCAAATGCACGGGAACATGTGGGTCGAGCTGAGCTGGTGCCTGGCGATCTGCTCGTGGCACTGTGAGTACAAAATGTATCTATACCCCTACGTCCGCTCCGGCACAAGGACAGTGGAAGACTGATTCCGATACGTCCAACTCGATCTGTCTTTTATCCATTCAAGATTCAATATTCAAGGAAGATCAGCGATGTCAACGAGGTAAAGGAGTATTGATTTAACCAATTAGAAGATTTAAATCAAGATAGAATAAATCACTTGAAGAATAGGAACTAAATATCTAGAGATCTTATGTAATTTTCTAGACTCTTTGTAAAATTAACTAGTTCTAGTCTAGTCTATGCCTGGGGAACTCTACCAATGGGTATAGAGGCACAGATACAGTCCTATATCTACGGCCTTGCTTGCTAGTCCATCACCGGCTACATTGCGACTGTGACAACAGACTATCAACTATGGGCGGCTTACTGGAAATTAAGTCAAGGGATTTCATGTAACCGAGTTGGATTTGTTTGAGCTTTTAAAAATTTCCCCTTTGCGGGCTCTCTGACTAACTTATAGGCATCTGGCCACCGATTTTACACTTCTGATATCCAAGGCCACCACGATCTGCCATTGGTTGTACCTTTCCAGGGCCAGGAACCAGCTCTGGTCAAACTTTATGTGTAAGGCCAAACCCGAATAACCGTCGTGAATGAAGCTAGCTACGTTAAGTTTGCAAATACACTTCAGTGAGAGTTCTAGCTATCATCCGACCTGAGTCACGGGTGTTGGTTTGTAATTCAAAAGACTTCTTCTCCGCCCATTCTTCTTTCCTTCATACACCTACCACATTACAGAACATTGATCAACATCTATCAACAAGTTTACTCAAACCCAACATGAGCGATACAAACGCACAGCTACGGCGCATCGGCGCCGGATTCTGCGGCACTGTCTGGGCAGCAGGGGATCATGGCTCCGCCTTCAAACGCGAGGACGGAGGCCCAGACAGGTCGTTGCTAAACGACTACACCATGCACCAGCATCTGCAAGACCACAAATCCCGAATGACCCAAATCCAAATACCCATATGTTACGACCTCCTCACCCCGTCAAGTGGATGGTGGCACGATAACCTCGATCGATTCCCACGCGGGTACCAGCCATGCAACATGATCCACGCGCAACGAATCCCTCCCATCTCAGAGAATACCAGACAGCTCATAACTGAGCGGTATTGTCCGCTGCAGCTAGTCCGGGAGATCATGGACAGCGAGACAAATCGAGACTGCCTTATCCGGCCGTACTTGGGTCGACGGCGACACCACCCTCAGAAGAGAGCCTCGAGATTTCAAGCATTTTCTCTGCGCAACTACCCTTTACACGTGGACCAGATGGAGGAACTTGGGATCCCTGAATATGACATCACCGGGTACGCACAGAGTATGGCGGAAGCTCTGGCTGTCATGCACTGGGACGCCCAGGTCGATGGGAACGACGTGGAGTTTGTTCTTGCCGCACCGAACGACATCAATCCAACGGAGTCACAAGGGCAATGGTCTAATATCCTGGGTCAGCATTCAATCTGGATACTTGATTTTGACCTGGTTCGCAGAATGGACATGGACGAACAGGGCGTTGAGCAGGCAGTTAGGGCGTTGAGCAGGCAGTTAGGGCGTTTTGGAAGAACGACCCTTTCTTCCCTCGCCCTGATGGTTCGGACAGATGGAAGGCATTCCGAGAGAAGTATCTACAAACAAGCAAAATGTGTATCGAGAAGAAGTCTGGGGCTGGATATGGAGACTTACACATCCTACCTGACTTGTTCATTCACTCGCTGGAACAGCTGGTGCAGCAGACAGCGACGCATTCGCCCTGACAGAATGTACAGAATATATGTCAATATTGGAGACAGATCCCATGGTCACAATGGTAGGCAGCGACATTGGGATCTGAAAAGACAAAGGGTAGATGCTACCCAGTATTAGTGAAGCATTCCATAGATATAATAAGTCTCAAGTATAGTGTCAGCCGGAAACATTCCGTCTCGAGTTCGGCATCTTATTAGTGGATGTATGGCTAGTTATTCTTTGCCAAAGTCGTAAATATTGCGTAAAACAGGCTCAAATATCGCTATGAACAAAAACTTCGCCGAGGACAGTAAATACAATCCAACCTCCAACACCCGGGTATACAGTTCAATTGAATCGACAACGCCGGTAGCCGCGTCGTTCCCTACCACCCACGCCCTGGGGGCGATTGAGCTTTCCTGGGTGTAATATCAAGGGAGCATATCGCAACAGCCCTATGTTGGTGACCACTGGGTCAATCCATTCCCTATGCGCATTGCCATGGACGACGGAGCAGCTCGAAAGGTCGTAACCCGACGGTGGTAGAAAGTACGGCAAAATGACCATATGACAGCGGGGCTGTTCTGCAAGGCACCGTTCCGATCTAAGAAGCAACCATACAGTCAAGGACACAAGGGAACAGAAAATAGCATCACAACAGAACAGCGATGCTAAGGGAGTCAACTACGACTTCATGCAACACTTATTCGCAGCCGAGGTAGGTCCGCATGGCGCTTTGGCAAAGTAACTGGAATCGCTGATATTCGCATTCGACTGGAGCACAATCTCGGGTGTCAGGGCACACCCGGTACCACAAGTAGGAACGTAGGAGAGAAAGCGCGCGAGGACGTCAAGGCAGGGATTCGAGTATGCGTAGAACACGGCGGTGCGCCCGTGGTTGTCGCGTGCGGAACAGCTGGCGCCGATTTTGTCTGTTTGTAGGAGGAGGTCAAGGATTTCGGGGGAAGAGCCCTGGGCTGCGATGTGGAGGGGAGTCTGGCCGTTGTTGTCTGGGGTTGAGGGGGACATTCCGGCGTCGAGGAGGTTACGGACAGCGTCGGCCTGGCCGTGGAGGGCTGCCAGGTGGAGGGCAGTGCGGCCGTCGGCGTTGGCTTCAGCAGTGGAGCAGCATGAGGCCATGTTGGTTCAGTTTGTAGCAGTTGTCTTAATAGCACAATCGGATTGTACAGTGAAAGAGACTTTGAGAGAGATCTGCTTGACGTCCCGCGGGACAGCTGTCTTCATAACGGCGATGGCAGCTTAACTGCGCACACGACCAATTGCTTCTCCCAGGCTAGCCAGCAGCCTAGCGAGCAGCCGAGCCAGCGTCCTAGCCGGGATCAGTTAGAGCAAAGAGTCTTCTGTGGCAGATGGGGACGGCTCCGTCCGGCGACTCGACAAGATGCGCCGGCCGAAAGCCCAAAACAGGCAAAAACGCCCAGACACAATCCACGGCGAAGCTTCGCTTGGCCTGTGCAGGACCCCCGTGGCGAATACAAGGACTGTGATTTGCCGGTTCGTCTGGTTCCAGAGATTGGACCTGGCATCTGCGTCGGCGGTGGGTCTGGCTGTCGGGGTTTCCCGGTTTGCTTCAATCACGAATGGCCGCGAAGGCGCGAACGAGTGTCGGATGGCGAGAAAAGATGGCAATAGGCCAGACTGATTTCACTGTGTCCTGAACCAAATGGCAAACCCCACCTCTCGGACTCCGATGGGGCAATCACCGTGATGCTAGGCGCCGCTGTCTTGATGACATTCGCGCTAGGGCTGGTAGTTCGAGTAAGCGTATATCACTTGTTATTATTATTATCTGATAGAATCCCTAACAGCCGAGCTCTGCGATGCCACGCCCATATTCCAAACAAAACACTCCTACTATGAAGGCCAAGACGGAGGCGCATACAGATACGCCAGCCAAGCAGCATTAAAGCATAAGATGTCCGATCTCGAAGCCGGCACCGATACGTCAAGCAAGCCCTCGGAAACTCGGTACGGGAGCATCAACCAATATGTGCGCGATGTCAACGGGATCCAGAAATGGCCCTGACTAGCGACGGACACCGGTACAGACGTGTCTCATCCGCAGACGCGGCTCGGGACGATTACGCTGCACGGTATGAGTTATGGAGACAGCGCTCCGGGGGGACTGGGGGGAATTCCGAGCTCACACTGAGACTGTTGGTTATACAGATACTACGACGGCACGGATACAGGTCCGGGTCTGTCCACAGTGGGACCTCCGTGCACGAGCCATGAACGCTTGGTATATAGTATATCCCCGGCGCCTGCGCTTGATACCCAAGTGCCCTGCATACCGTATACCACTGCCCCAATACGAGCGGGAATAGAGATATAAATATCAAATTAGTTCTGAAACGGTGCTGCTTGTGGTAGAGAAACAGTGTATTAGGGTTTCTCAATAACAACATTCGATGAGGATTCTATTTAAATTCCCAAGGCTTTAGGTACACGCAGATCAATGCTTGGCCTCTTTCCCCGCTCTCCTGAACAGCCGATCTGTTCTCTCCTCCCTCTTCATCTCCCTACCACACCCGGGAAGGAAGCAGAATGCGCGACCCTATCAACCTGCCCCCAGAGCTCTTCACAAAGATAATAACGCTCGCCCTCCAACACCCTCCACCCGCTGATACAAACACGAAAAACCATGATATAGCACGCGAATACGACTTCAACTCCGGAACAAACATCCCGCACCTCTCCCAACTCACGCTGATAAACCGACAATGGCACGACCTGCTCCTCCCAAGACTCTACGCCCGCTATACACACAATGGCGCACGCCACTCGTACACATCGCTCTGGCGATTCGTGCGAACGGTCATCTCGAATCCGCGAATCGCGCAGCTGGTGCGCGCACTGAGTATCGGGAACTGGGGATTCTATCCGGATGTCATAGCCCACGATAACGGTGTTATTGGGGATAATGTTGACTTTACGGAGGGGGAGGTTGAGATGATGCGGCGGGTTTTCACTCGGGGTGATGTGCTGGAAGCGAAAGTGCTTGACCCGGAAAGTTTGGCAGAGAGGGATTGTCGGCCGTTGGTTGCACTGTTGCTGGTTTGTCTGGCGAATGTTGAGACCGTTTATCTGCATCTGCCAGAGGAGTGTTCGGTGCTCAGGTGTGTTTTCGAGGAGTTGCTGCGGCGTCAGGACGAGGATGGTAAGCTGCCCTGTCTGCGCTATCTAGTGCATCTGCACCTGCTCGCTGAGGTGCCGGTCTATGGGCCCGACAAAGATGTTTCCCTTGAGTGGCCTGAGCCGGCGTTACGGCTAGATAATGTATGGCCGTGTATCTACTTCTCCGGGCTGCGTACGCTGGCTCTGTATGACCTGGAAACAGAGGGGATTGCCGCGCTTCTGGCAAAGAACCAGGGCCGGATCTGTCAAGTTGAGAGCTTGAGTATTGTGGTAAAAGCTACACCGACACGCTCTTCTGCTGATGTTCTAGCCCTGGTCAATTTGCCGCAGTCCCTCACATCGTTTTCAATATACTGGGACCACAATATACGCAACCACATTACACGCCAGAGAGATCCAGCCCCAGTTATATTAGTCACTGAACTCTGGGACGTGCTACAGAAGCATCGAGAGAGTCTGGAGGAGCTGGCCGTCCTCTACAAGGTGCACCAGAACGACGAACCACCACCAGGCCATTTCGGCTCTCTGCAGGCATTTCCACGCCTGAAACGACTAGACACGCAGCTTAACATTCTCCTCGACGGCATGACACCAGACCGGTTCGCGCCATTCCGATTGAAAGATACTGTCCCCGAGAATCTAGACACCCTAGTCCTGCATCCCGGCTGGGTCGACGAAACAGATCTCGACTTCCCGGACACTGAGTTTCAGGCCCTGGTATGCGAGCGAAGACGGCCTTTGAAGTGTCTTGCGATAGATGATTACCTAGCAGTGCCGTACTATACCAAGGCTAAGATCACTGACGAAGGTGGGGTCCATGTAGGAATAGAGCCAAATGGTCCAGAACCATATCCAGGTCTTTGGGAACTGTGTAAACAAGCCGGCACCCAGCTTCACGTCGCAGTTGGCTGTATCGATACATGTTTCGAGGGCCCTTGTGAGTTCCATCAGGGAGGGGCCTGTCAGTGGCTTTGGCGCAAGACTTGGAATATCCGTGTCGATGGATTCCAGCGGAACAGGGACAGCGTTGAACGGCTGCGGAAGAAGAAAGGGACACGTTGAATATAGCTTCATACTATATATAATAAATACATGAGCCCTTTCCCGTTTTATTACCAAGTGGATGTCTCAGAATACAGGCCTAAAGAGTTGTAACCCCTTCCTAGAGCCTCAACTACCGCATGGTGAGACTCTTCTCCCTGTATAGGTGGAGAGTTGCAGGCTCGCTTCCCAACCGGGCCCTCGTTACACTTATAACTGATTGACAACCGAGACATCGTGGGAAATAGTGGGGTTGCAGGGTTTACATTGGTAGACTCTCTATCAGACGGAGGGATCTAGGTCTGGATTCCAGACTCATGCTTCTCCAAAATGCCAACCCGGACACGACCCACTAACGGATTTGGGGGAATCTTCAAGACCACCCGGCGATTAGCCAAATACGTGGTAAGTCCTGGAGCTGGATTTAGCAGTGACTCATACGGTCCCACTCCTTTCAATCTAACTGGAGAAATTCGGGTGGAATGTTTCATGGCAAGTCCAAGCCGTCCTTCCTCTCGGACAAGGCAATTGGCCCGGTACAAGCAGCCCCAGGACGGTATGTCTGACATTATATATAGTCCAAAGCCTTTATATTGACAAGGTATTGGCGATGGGGTGCCTAGGATAGGTTGATGGATAGTTGTATTATTCACTACATCGGGACACAACGTTATCTAACAGAGACTGGTTTACAGAGGGAGTGAAAGGGCCAGATATACAACGCAGACAGTTCCATTTGTGCATTTCGGTTTCTAACTACCATATTTTGATGGAAGCTAATAGCCAACAACTGCTTGATAATGTCTTATCATCTCCGTTCACCTGGTCTGTAAACACTCATCTCAAACCCATTAGCAAAAGGAAGAGTCATATTCTGGAATCCATTCTCAGGTTCTCGCAAATAAGCCAGTAGATCTGCATAACCCTTGGCCCCCGAGATTGTGTTGTCAGTAAGCACAACAGCTCCCGGTCGAAGGCGCGGTAGAACAGTCTTGAGCGTGGGCAGCGACAGTGCGGACCAGACTGCCTGAATTAACAAACGGCATCAAGGTTGGCAGTAGACCAGACTTACTATCCAGCAGGAGAAGATCAACTTCCGGTAACCCATCCTTGAGAGTTTGCAGCAGATCGCCCTCTCTCAATTCAATCTGCCGCTCAACCTCTAGCCCACACTGTGCCCAGTACTTCCTCGCAATCGCTGCCTTTTCACTCTCCTTTTCAGTCGCAATTACAACACCCGGTTTACCAGTCGCGGCTGTGGTCCGGGCAACAGCTAGGGCTAGATAGATGGTGCTGACGCCGAAACTCGTCCCTGCCTCGACGATATTGGTGGCGCCCATGGCGTTGATCAGTTGATATGTGAACTGGCACTTATCCTCATCCAGAGCAATGAATTTGTCGAGCATCAGGCGGTCGAAGTCATCCTTTGGATAACTATTGGACTGTTTGTCCTCGAGCTCACCGAGGATATCCGACGAAAAGACCTTTCCTGTTTTCGAGACGTCGGCTTCTTGCTCGAGAGATATTTTATGTAGCTGCGAAAGGAGTTGTTGGATATGAGGGGCAGCATTTATCGGAGAAGGAGAAGACATGTTGAAGTTATTTTGAGCAGTAAGAATGGAGAGTGTTAACCAAGAGTTGTTATAGCAAAGCACCGAGGAGTTGATCATACTTATATATACAGCAGACTTGGCATTTTGGAGAAACCCTGGTATACTTGGAGAAACACTTCCAAAGAGAATTACACATCACCCTCTCAATATTGAATATAATCGATGATCTCTATATAGACCGCCCATCCAAGACCTTCGCATAGACATCCAAGACCTCCCCCACCAGCCGCACCACATCCCAATGCGCCTTCCCACTCAACATCACCGCCCAAATCCGAACAACCCTCGCGCACAAGTCAATACAAGACATCGAATCCATTTCCCCTCCAGCCTCAGCCTCAGCCTCAGCCTCAGTCACCATATCTACGATATACGCATGCAGCCTCGCCTCTTCCTCGTCCATGGCCCCTCCCGTGACACGGGGCTGTATAGCAATCAGCCACTTGCTAATAATGAATGCACATTCCAGCGCACAAAGTGAATGCTGAAGAGACCACGAGAACGCTTGATTGTGTTTAACGATATTAATACCGATTTCACAGGGATGCTCAGCGCATGCGCGGAGTAGAGCACCGCACGGGTAATCCTGCGGCTCGTGGGGAGAGGCGGGCTATTATACATGGACAGCGCAATCTCCTCTGGGATGTGGGTGTTCAGAGCACGCCACGGTCCAAGGTCCACGTTAAGTCGGATATACGCCATTCGGAGCAAGGCTGTTGAGTTGAACGATATAGGGCCGAGTGGGCTCCCCGGGCCTAAGAATGACTCTGGGTCTTGGTTCCATCCACTCTGCCAGTTTATCAATGCTCGTTCGATGTTGGCCGTATCTTCGGGGGTAATCGTTTGGTTTCCTTCAGACCTGGACTTTGCTATCGTTCGCAGGAAGTAGATGTGCTGGATCAAGGCGAGAATCAACGTGTAACCACCTAAAGAAGAACAATGCTGCTGACGAGCCTTTTCCGTTTGTGGAGAGAATAACAACGAAAATACAGATTGAAAGTCAGGCTCAGGACCGTGTTTTCCTCGAGCCTGTTGCCACTGCTCTTCACTTTCTGCCTCCCAATCCTGTTCGCGCGACGGTAGACGAATATTAAGCTCTGAGCTGAGGAGCGGCGGCGGCAGATCGTAGATTATTGTATGAAAGTTGAAAAAGCAATAAATGATCGCAATCGTTCTCGTGAAGCCCTCCTCTTGTATCCATGTATCCCACTTCAAACTTCCAGATGGTCGTGGCTCTAACATCTTTTCGGCTCTCATATAGTTGACTAGGATATTTTGAATCCCGACTGCCTCGTCATATATAGCTTCAGAATTCCCCCATGTGGCCATTGCCATAAGGATAAGCAATGCCTGAGCAAGGGGAAGCGGATTGAAGCGGGACTCATGTCCCATCTCCCGGGCGGGCTCTGGTTGTACTATTTCGCCAGAAAGGGCAATGTCATACGAGGCCTCTTTTGGTTGTAGACGTGCTGGAGACGATGCTTTAGCTTGAAAAGTCACCCAGTGCCGCTGCTCCTTGCGTTGACGAAGGCGCTCTTTGCAAATTGCAAAAGCAGCTCGAAATAGCATAACAGCGTTGTTGTTATCAAACGCTGATATCGCACCGATAGTTGCCATTGACAAGATCAGCTCAACAGGGGATTCCGCAGTGGAGAATGTTGGGAAGTGGATGAAAGGAAGATGACGGTGAAACCCTGCGAAGTACGTTGAAATATACCGGGTCATGGTATGCCGAGAAGGGAGAAAGAAGCCCTGAAGGGTGATGGAACCAAATTTCTGAATTTCGGCAAAAAGACAGTCCCAGTCCTGCGGCGTGATCATCTGGGGCTCCCTCCCTGCCTTTGCTTCGTGGGACGGCTCGAATGAGGGCAATGTAGACGTGAATTTATCAAAGAATCGAGGTTCTAGAGCGTATACTCTATGCGATGCAGGAAGCCGGATATCTGAGTTGTTTGGTTGAGATGATTCCATAATAGGAAAAATAGCAGATGGGGGTGATTGTAAAAAGGTTGGATCGACATAAAACGACGATAGATCCCCATGGTATGTCCCATTTATGCTGTCGATGAATAGATCAAAGTCGCTTATGGTGTTAGCTTGATGAGGAAGTCCCACGCCGAGTGTAGGGATTGCCGATGGAAGAGGTGCTGAGAGTGACGGGCTTCCAGTTGCAGACGTTGGGACAACGATCTGGTCCGGGAGAACGCAAGCTGCCATTTGGTGTGAAGCTTCTTGATTGGATCCACTGTCCAGGATTTCTGAATGGTCCCTGTACAGCGATGGACAATCGCTGTGGCCAGGGTCGTCCGGTTTCGGATCCCCACGAGGCGTTACATCTTTTACATGGGTCAGGCGAACATGGCGAGCGAGGAGGTCTCTATAGAATGCCGTCAGCCAAACTATATTGGAAATCCTGTATCATGGGAAGACCAGGTGTACCTTCGAGCGAAGCCAGCAGGGCAAATTGTGCACTGGAAAGGTTTCTCCTTCGTATCTTGAACAGTCAGCTCACTGCAACGTCCAAAAAGAGAGAGATTTCACGGAGTCTTTCATGTCGCTGCAAATGCTCCTTTCGATAGAAGGCCTTGGTACAGAAGCTACACCGGAATGCTTTTTCAACATTCAGATTCCTCGAGCCATTGTCACTTGGTGCGTGGGTCGAGTTTCGTGATGTTTGTCTTACGGGGTCAGGTCTGGTCCGTCTCCTTGGAGGCATGGTATCGAATGACGACAGAGCAATTACTACGGGCAAGTTATCACAGGCAAGTCATGGTTGATTCAAGAGAATGTCACCAATATTGTCTGGATATCAGATCAACCCCGCGAATGAGTCAAGCGATGCAGACCAATGATTGGCTGCTGCTGCTCCGCTTGTAACCGCCCACTCTAGGTATTTTATAAGGAGATGTATAACATACGTTTAGGGCAAGTATAACATTCACGATGCTTTCCATCGCAGAATATTGTCATTACTGCCTGCTCCTCCAAGTAAATAAGGGCTGCCCTTGCTTCAACCCAATTCCTTCCCCTTACTCTCTTCTATTCTATTTGATACGATAAAATCCGCGATAAAGCAAAGAATGCATTGGCGTCTTCGGACAGTGACCGTCCTCGGCTGTCATAGTCCGAGCGAATGCAGGATATAAGTAGTCTCCTGTACAACAAGCTGGAAATGAGTCCACGCAATATAGCTGTCGCGTTATCGAGATTCGGGTCCGTTTTCTGGCAGAAAAAAAAGAACACTAGACCTGAGAGGGCCCGAAACTTGCTGAGGCTGAGCGTTCAGTGTTGATTCAACAATCAACATCAGACTCGAACGCTTCGCGGGTGCAGAACAGTGCTGCGAAACACGTGGGAATGTCAAAACAGGGACCACAAAGTTGGATCGGCTCGATCGTCAAGGGATTTCAATTATTGGCTCGGAAAAGCCTAACAGTTCACTGCTTAAGGCCATCTATTCTTCAGCCAGTGCCCAAGAAACGGTTCGCAGATCTGGACTTCGTCCCAGTGCGGACAGCGAACTGGGTCTCATTTCCCCGACTCTTCGACAATCAACTTCATTTGCATGCTGGATAGTGTCTGGCTAGCATGGCATATTCAGCCTGGCCTCGCAGTTGATCGGCATGAACCGCGTCTGCCAAAAGTCAAAACACAGCCCTCTGGAGATCCATACCAATAACGTCACCCACGTCCCTTGCTGTCTGCCATCAAACCCCTTCATTCAGCACCTGTTATTTGGGACAGCTCTGCACCGAAGCTGCACAATTAAACTTGCCTCAATGTCCGTTGTACAATTGCAAATATGGCTGTCCTTGTCACCACTTGGGTAGAAATGTTGGGTCTGCTATGGGTCCTTACGACATTTGTTCACGCCGTTGTATTAGCCCTACTAGCATGGCTTGTGTGGACGATATTCGTCTACCCCCACTATGTATCTCCCCTCAGACATCTGCCCACACCCGGGGGAAACCACTGGTTATGGGGACACGGCCTCAAGCTCATGCGCGAGCCGCAGGGCCAGGCCTCGCGAGAATGGTAGATACTCCCTACCCAGAAATAGCCGTGCATTGCTAAACCAGGATAATGACCAGGCTCACCAACGTCCCCCATGATGGCATAATCCGCTACTTCACCTTCTTCAACCGCGAACGGTTGATCGTATACTCGCCCAAAGCCCTCGCAGACATCCACACCACCGAGTGCTACTCGTTCCAGAAGCCGGCCTTCCTTGCGAACCAGATGCGCGTGATACTCGGAAACGGACTGCTGCTCAGCGAAGGCCATGACCACAAAGTCCAGAAAAAGGGCCTCATGCCTGCCTTTACGCGCAGGCGCATCGATGCCCTTTACCCGCTTTTCCTGAGCAAAGTGCAGGAAACAGTACACGCCATGACGGCTTCTATAAGCAATATCAACAATAGCGGACAAAAGGATATGGAGATCACAAATTGGGCATCGCGGTACGCCCTCGACGTGATTGGGGTCGCCGCACTGGGGAAGGACTTTGGCGCCATCCAAGACGACGCGAACCCGCTTGTCAGGACGTATAATGCTGTATTCAAGGTCTCGAAACAGCAGCGCATCATATTCCTCCTCAATTCCTTTCTGCCCTGGTGGCTGCTCAACAACTTCCCGCTCAAACATAACCGCGACTTCTCCGGTGCATCAAACCTCGTCCGTGCAGTCTGTCGGAATATCATCACCGAGAAGCGAGTCAAGTTCGCCAGGACCCAAAAGCTAAATGCGGAAGTCGACGTCGACATCCTATCAACCGCCATCCAAAGCGGCCGCTTCACAGACGAGGGCCTCATCGACCAAGCCATGACCTCCCTCGCCGCAGGGCACGAGACAACCGAATCGTCCATCGTCTGGGCGATATACATGCTCTCCCGAGAACAGACACTCCAGCAACAGCTCCGCGAGGAGATCAGGCAGAATCTGCCCTCTATAGACTCCTGGAATGCGAATGCACAGATCACCAGTGCTGAGATCAACCGCCTTCCTCTCCTACAAGCAATCTGTAGTGAGACGCTGCGATTCTTCACGCCTGTTCGTCTTACTATGCGTGAAGCAACACAGGATACATACCTCCAAGGTATACCCATCCCCCGGGGAACGAAAATCATGATCTCGTCCTGTGCAACGAACACAGATAAAACGCTATGGGGGCCGGACGCGGCCGAGTTCAATCCCTACCGATGGGTTCACAGAAACAGCGACGAAAAGCTAGAGATGGTGCCTGCTGGCGGTGCATCGAATAACTATGCCATGTTAACATTCTCGCAAGGCCCGCGGAGCTGTATCGGGCAGGGTTTTGCGCGGGCTGAGTTTGCGTGCTTGCTTGCTGGGTTGATTGGGAGGTTCGAGTTTCGGCTGAAGGATGAGGCGTTGAGGGATCTGGCGAATGTCGAGGTTGGGGATGGGATTACGGCGAAGCCGCGGAATGGGTTGAGGGTTGTTGTTAGGGCTGTTCCTGGGTTTTAGGCATTTCCTATATGTATTTTACCCGTGGGCAGATTACTTGTGTTGAGTAGCGGGGCCCTGGAAAGCGATGACACACTTGGGCAATTTGGTTGGTTCGTGCGGGAGGTAATTGGTGACATGCCAATTATCGACGATTTGCCCCACAGCAGACCCAACAAAGCCATCAGGGATTCTGGTCTGTCACCACTTATTGATAATCAGAACCATTTGCGTGGATATAAGAGAGCTTAAACCCACCATACCACCAAGCCTAACCCGCCCTGGATTCACTCATACCAAATATACAAGTACAACCAGGCCCTGAATTATTGGCTACTCGACTGGATTGGAAGCATCCCCCAACGCAAGATGGCCGACGAAACCTATAATCTCGTGCAATCCCGCTATGGCGATATCGCGAAACAGAGTAAGATCACACAGCAGCACGAAAAGGAAGAGGGCATTGCCAGGGCATTTGGCTACAGCGCGGAAGATCTCGGCTCGCTGCCAGAGAAGACCAACCTCGGATTGAGTTGTGGTAATCCGGTGGGATTCGCGAATGTGAAGGAGGTCTGTTTGGACTAGTTTGTTTTCAAGACCGTGAGAAATCCAAGGGCTGAACTTTAACTACCGTAGGGAGAGACTGTTCTCGACCTAGGCAGCGGCAGTGGTATCGATGTCCTCCTGGCTGCTCGCAGAGTTGGACCGAGTGGCCAAGCAATCGGGGTCGATATGACCAAGGTAATTGTTTCCCAAGCCCGCTTCCTGTCGAAACCATTGCTGATAATATATACCCAGAGCATGATCGAACTCTCCAACAAAAATGCCGAGAAATCAGAACTTTCCAACACGAAGTTCATTGAAGCAACTATCAACTCTATCCCGCTGCCAGACACTAGTGTTGACTGCATCATCAGTAACTGTGTTATCAATCTTGTTCCGGCTAGCGACAAGGCAGCCGTCTTCAGAGAGATTGCTCGCTTGCTAAAGCCTGGTGGAAGGGTCGCTATCAGCGACATTTTGGCCAGAAAGCCACTGCCCGATAATATTACTGAAAATATGGCGCTGTTTGTTGGCTGTGTCGCTGGCGCTAGCCAGATCAAGGAGTACGAAGACTATCTTAAGCAGGCTGGATTCGAAGGTGTGTACACCGTTGTGAAAACGGCCTTCTGTACTAGAATACTAAATTGGCGGTAGGAGTGTTCATTGTCGATGCCAAGTCGGACCTTAATCTCTACAAGGGGTCTTCATATTTGCCTCAGAGCTCGTGTGGTGGTTGTGGGAATAAGGAAACTACCAGTGATATTGCAGAGTTGGATTTTAACGAGTGGGTTGGTCAGTTATTGTCCTCCGTCCTGGATTGATTTCGCTGCTAACCCTTTTTTCAGGTTCTTTTCAGATCTATGCCATCAAGGCTTAGGTAGCTGTACTATTCTATAAGAGACGTATATTCTCAGAACCCGGCTTTGGTGGGAACAGTTGCAGAGAACAATCCAATGTAAACGCAATATTTCGCTTCATCGTCCATCCAGTAGCTGAAAAATATCCATATTCCTCACCATACAGCTAGAATTCGACTGACACCCTAGTTCCGACCGCACATCCTGTGCGTCCGGGTAGCTTCGCATAGCGGTTATGATGCCGGCTGCAGTTTCACATGGTGTCGATTGCCCTGAATCTTGGTTCCTGCTGCGTGATTGTAAATGAGAGGGATCATTGGTGGGAGGATCATTGGTGGGAGGTTCAACTGCGACAGGCTGCCCCGTGTTAGAGGATTGAATCTGGGAGATAGCCACCTGTCGGCTGGCAGCCGGACTTGACGGGGATAAGGTCGGCACAGGAGTCGCAGTCTCGTTCTCGAGAAACGGGCCGCTCCTCTCGTTCAATGAGATCAGTTGCGAGGAACTGCTGCAGACCGCATTCCCGCATCTCCCTTGAGACAGCTGCGGCTTTGGCCCTGGTAAAGCTTCTGAGTGAGAGGTAGATGAAACAATATCCCGGGTGTGCGCTGCCAAGTATCCCTCAATATCATGGTCAGAAACGCCATGTAGTCGAAGCAGCGCCCGGAGAAGAGTGTTCTCAACAGCGACCTTTCGCCCCGCAGCTTGGATCTCTTGTGTCACTTGAACTCCGTGAGTCTCAAACTTTTGCAGGCGTTGCTCGAGATCTTGAATATATTCTCTGCGCCGCGCACGTGAACGCCGCTGATTGTCGCGGATTCGCGCTGAAGATGTCACTTGGTCAGTCTGAGTATTGTTAGTCGGCAAATAGTGTGTCAAATGGCATAGCTTTCACTCTCTGGCGTAACTAACTGACCTTGACTGTCATCATAGTTTTATTTGCATTCTTAGTGTTCATGTTGGTTAAGGATGTGAGATTTGGCCTCGGGTAGGCCGGCAAATGCCAATCCTTTTTGGGTATGAAGCTGGCCTTGATAGCTGGCCTTGATGGTCCACCGTTATTAATGCCCTACAGGCCACAAAAATGAGGTTGATCTTCGGTGTCACCAACAGACTGATGGGTGGCAATCGGGTAATGCAAGGATAAGGTGCGGGAAAGTTGGTATAATACTTATCTAAGCAGGCTTTGTGCCCGGAATAACTGTTTCTGTCAGGATTTTCCGCCTTCCATGACGTCGTCCAATCACAGCTCACTGGTGACAGACTCGTCTGGCTTGGATGTATAAATAAGCAGCAATTCACCACCTCCCATTACCAGATACCAATACAAGCTCATAGAAATCTCCCCGATGGTCGGTCGTTTCAGACTCCCTTTGTCGCTCCCGCCCAAGCCCGCATTTCGCTCCCAACTACTTTTCCCGCGCTGCCGACACACCACAATGGCCCATCCCGCTGCCGCTCAGCCGGGGCCAACTGTCCATGGGCTTATTGATGGGCTTTCCTCTGAACACCCTTCTCTGGCCATACCCAAGAATGAAGATAACGCGGACATCCGCCAGAAATACCGCCCATTTATTCTCAAGGAT
This sequence comes from Aspergillus sp. 2663, assembly GCA_016880755.1. Lineage (NCBI taxonomy): Eukaryota > Fungi > Ascomycota > Eurotiomycetes > Eurotiales > Aspergillaceae > Aspergillus > Aspergillus sp. 2663. The sequence continues at coordinate 431,374 of WOYA01000023.1, read as the reverse complement.
GATGCGGCTGAGGACTGGGTCAGTACCTTGGAGCTGACAACCGCTCTGGACATGGCGGCGAAGGAACTCCAGGTGTCGCATAACAGGCTAAAAGTTCTCGTTCTGTACGGCAGTCTCCGTCGGAGGTCCTATTCTCGCCTGGTGGCGCTGGAAGCCAGCAGAATTCTCTTCCGTCTGGGGTGCGATGTCCGCGTGTTTAATCCTGAAGGGTTACCAGTGAAGAATGATACCGAGCATGGCCATCCTAAGGTGCAAGAGCTCCGAGAGCTGAGCAAATGGAGTGACGGTCATGTTTGGGTTTCGCCCGAACAGCATGGTAATCTGGTTAGTATTCCCCTCCCTATTCTTAATTTCTGATTACTGACAACGTTCAGACCGCCGTGTTCAAAAACCAGATTGACTGGATCCCGCTTACCACTGGGAGTGTGCGTCCCACGCAGGGCAGGACCCTTGCCATTGCGCAGGTGTGTGGCGGATCACAATCGTTCAACGCTGTCAACTCCCTGCGTATTCTCGGCCGGTGGATGCGCATGTTTACTATCCCAAATCAGTCCTCTATTCCCCAAGCATATACCCATTTCCCTGACGAAGGTCAACCGGGAGATCAGAGACTTATGCCTAGTGGGAACCGAGACCGGCTGGTGGACTGTATGGAGGAGCTTGTGAAATATACTATCCTCATGCGTCCTCACTTCGAGCTTTTTGGTGATCGGTTCAGTGAGCGGGAGAAGAGGGTGAAATAAGAGAAGCTAAGGGTAGCGCGCACAAAGACAAGTTTGGCGTAGTAAGGAGGGGTGGGTGGGCTTTGTGTATATTGTGTGGCATTGGAGAGGCCCAACTCTGATAGTATATACCTAGTCGATAGAATAGATTGTTTAGAATAGCCCGTTCAGTCTGCGTCTTTTCGTTTTGGCACAGAGCAAACATGTATGATATTGATATGAACTCTTTTACAGTTAGTGAACATGTATTTTCAGAAGCAGATATATACAAGCAGTCTAAGGGGCTTGTAGGCACTCCGAAATATAGAACCAATGAGCCTATCCCTAGAACGAATCTTTATGAACAAGAAATATATCCCTCCACATATCCAGTTTCTGATGTCATATGAAGCTTTTCGTGCATAGGGAGTATCGGTAACTCTAGAGGAGAGGAACGTCCCATTGCTCTTCTCACATGGATTGAAAAGCTATGCTCCTCTCTCTCACAGTCTTATACCATAACACCAATTTTCAAAGATTTTCTATCATTTCTTTTCCTGCTGAAGCTCGGCAATAAGCTTCTCAACGCGGCCACGGATTTCGTTGCGGATTGGACGGACAGCATCAAGTCCATGCCCGGCAGGATCGTCAAGCTGCCAGTCGAGGTAGCGTTTACCGGGGAAGAAGGGACAAGCGTCCCCACACCCCATGGTAATCACGACATCGCTAGCTTGGACAGCGTCGGCATTGAGGATCTTAGGTTTCTGATTGGCAATGTCGATACCTTCTTCACGCATGGCTTCGACGGCCATAGGATTGACAGAGTCGGCTGGGGCCGAGCCGGCGGAGCGGACTTCAATAGCGTCGCCTGCAAGGTGCGTGAGGTAGCCAGCGGCCATCTGTGAGCGACCGGCGTTGTGGACGCAAACGAACAGGACGCTGGGCTTGTCGGTCATTATCACCATTTAATGGTTGGTCGGGCGGTTAAGCGGCTGCTGAAGCGTGACGAAAGAGAATATTTTGGGGTGTTTTTGTAACAGTCAAGGACTACCAGGGGGGAAATCTGCAAGCGTCTAATTTAGTGACCATTCAGTTCGTTTGGTAAGACTCATTCTCACTAACAGCGTCTAATGAGGCTGATATGACAGCAGTGCTGGCTGTAGTTTCAATATATCCAGTGCTGCCGGCGCTCCGAGGGCCATGATATAGTTGTACTGGATTCGAGCTAGGAACCAGCCTTGGATGTCACTCCCGTGCGCCGATTGGTTATAAGAGGAATCTACTTCCCAAAACCAAAAGGGTAAAAGACAAACTTGGTGTCGATGATTTGTTTGCAACTTGTGCCCAATAAACGTCTGGTAGTGACATCCGAATGGGGTCTGTCCGCTGTCAACCAAACCCCTCGCCCAAAAAAAAAGGAACACTACCTCGAAGTTTATACAGCATAAGCCTACGAGCAGAAAATCTCTGCCGGTCTGTTTGCCTGAGCGAAATCATTCTGAAGGTCCTGGCGAGAAATCCGTTGCTACGCAGAAGAATGGGAGTGATTGCATGCTACTCGACAATCTGTATCACATCAGCTGTCTTTGAAAAATAATGTGCTGCAAAAAGCATGTTCAGGAAAATCGTGGTTAGTCCAGACCACGATAGCTCGCTAATCAGGTCGATAATTCAGGAGTGAAGTTGGTCAACACAGAGTGATGTGGAGGCGACAGCCTGGAAAGTTCCCAGTCTGTCACTCTGACTATATGATTGGTTCCTGGATTGCATTTCTGAGGTGCAAGCCCTGCCCCGGGTGGGCCAAGCCAAGAATCACTCATCATTCAGGCTGTTCTTGACCAATCAGAACTTGCTAGTGACATCCGGGTCGATCATCGAGAGATAGACAGAGTATCAAGGACGGTTGTTCACTCAATATAAATCCACCTCTCACCCCTGCAAATATTACTAGATATCAAGTCAGCATTAGGTGCGCCTCATACTCTTTATTTTCTCGCGGCAATCCCAAAATCACCGTCCAATACAGTTATCCTGTGTCGATTTACTTTACATGCCCCTGTTGCCCGGCGCCGCAAGCCATTTATGAACGACTTTGTGCCAGCCATCTAGCTTCACTGCATTTGATCCTGGAGGAGAATTATCCCAGGATGAATCAAAACCAAACTGCAGCCGATGCTGCAGTTCAGGCGCCTTCCCCGGCCAACGCCAACGACGTTGAAAAGCAGGCCGAGGCGAACGCGTCAGACTCGCCGCAACAAAAGCAATCCGCCTTCAAAAACATGGGTCTATTAGACCGGTTTCTTGCTGTCTGGATATTCCTCGCCATGGCTGTCGGGATCATCTTGGGTAACTTTGTTCCCAGTACTGGCCCTGCGTTGCAAAGGGGGGAGTTTGTGGGAGTTTCAGTTCCTATCGGTAAGCACTTCTGCCGCTTCTGATGCGTTGGACTTTAGATGGGCTGATAATAGTCGATAGCTGTCGGTCTACTTGTCATGATGTACCCTATACTCTGCAAGGTGCGGTATGAGAGCTTGCATCATGTTTTTCAAACCCGTCAGATATGGATCCAGATTGCATTCAGTATTGTTGTTAATTGGATTATTGCTCCGTTTTTCATGGTAATCCATCCTTTCACTAGCCCACCAGGTCATGAATAAGCTACTTACATGGAATACTATATATAGTTGGCATTAGCCTGGGCTTTCCTCCCGGACGAGCCAGAGCTGCGCCAGGGACTTATTCTTGTTGGACTAGCGCGGTGCATTGCCATGGTAAGTTCCCCAAAATTCAAATAATTCTGTACTCGACTATTCTAACAAAGCCCTAGGTTCTAATTTGGACTGGCCTTGCAGGCGGAGATGGCGAATACTGCGCCATTCTCGTCGCCGTCAATTCCCTCCTCCAAATCGTCCTTTTCGCCCCGATGGGCGTCTTTTTCATCGAAGTCATCAGTGGCGATACCATCACCTTCGAATACTCCACGGCTGCCAAAAGCGTCGCTGTCTTCCTCGGCATCCCGCTGGGTGCTGCGATCCTCACGCGCTTCATTCTCCGCTGGGCCACGAGTCGCCGATGGTACGACGAGGTGTTCCTGAAATGGGCCAGCCCCTGGTCTCTCATTGGCCTTCTGTTTACGATCTTAGTCCTGTTCGCGTCGCAGGGTCGTCAGGTTGTCCATCAGATTGTCTCTGTGGTTCGGGTGGCTGCGCCGCTGATCGTTTATTTTACGGTTATTTTCTTCTTGACGTTGTTTGTGGCGTACAAGTTAGGGTTCGGGTATAAGCTCTCGACAACGCAGAGCTTTACGGCTGCGAGTAACAACTTTGAGCTGGCGATCGCTGTTGCTGTTGCTACTTTTGGGGCAGATAGTAACCAGGCGCTTGCTTCGACTGTTGGGCCGCTCATTGAGGTTCCGGTTTTGCTGGGGCTTGTGTATGCTGTCAAGCTTTTGGCGAAGAGGCTTGGTTGGAAGGATTAATGGATTATTGATCAATTACCTATCTAATCAGAGGAGTTCGCTTCCCTTGGCATTACAGGTCCTCTCCTTCTGCCTCTTCGCTCTTTGAACTCTCATCTTCCTCGTCCGGGTTTCTGCGGTGCGGTTCCAGATGCAGGTGAGCCCCGAGCTTCACCTGGCGGTGATGCTGTTTCGCTGTATATTAGCAGACTTCTCACCACGGTCAGGAATGCCTATCGCTTGGTGGAGTGCAACGAGGGGGAGAACGGGTATCCCCAATCGCATGATGGCCCACTTATGGGCTGGATGTGATCCTGGCCATTACTCTGTTTTGGTACTCAGCTGATATCAACGAGACCCTCGAGGTATCCTCGTACCCACTGATCTATCATCAGGGAACGCGCTGAAATTGCTTGCCCGCCCGAGAGGATATCAATTATTTTGATCCTACTGGTCAGGAGAGACTGGGCTTGAAAGTTGATTAGTTCGAAAACGTGGGCAATTGTACAATAGAAATAAATGACTGTTATATTCTCCGTTAAAAATACATATCACATTCGCATAGATATTCAGCACTGCCAATACGTATACCGTAGACCGCCACGGATTCTGTGGATCTGCGTTTGGCGTTTTCATCAGTCAAGTTCGGGAACCGGCATGAGTTCACAATGGCGGATACCATTGCAGAGATCCCTAACGCTTAACCATTGAAGAACCACTCTAAACCCCCCTCCCAGCCAACGCCTCCTGCGAATTCCAGAACGCGCACCTGGCACCGAGATCATCATACTTGGTCTTCCTACTCCCACTGTCTGGCCCCCCAAGGACATACATGAACTGATCCTGTGCACCACCACCAGAACCAAAAGCATCAACCCACCCGGTGATAGTCCCATTCCCACCTGAAGGCCGGCCAGTATTCGCAAACGCAGCCCAGCTCCCACTAATCTCACTCGAAAGCCTCAAATCTTCTTTCGTGGCATACGGGGCCAAGGCCTCCGCAGACGCCTGGTTAAATACGTACGGAATGTCGCTGAAATGCGAAACACCGAGGTATGATACATTCGCCGCTGCATATGCGGACCGGTATACGGTCTGGTTCAGGGAGAAGAGATAGTTCGTTGTATCCGGGGAGTACTTGTGGTTCAGCTGCGCCGTGTACAGACTCGGGCATGTAAACTCCGCGTCACGCTCCATCCGGCTCGTCCGGAAGTAATGCGCGGAGATGTTCTCGGATGGAAGATCGGGGAAGGACGAGACTGGGTAGAGGGCCATGACCTGTTTGATTGTCTTGTTGGACAAGGCTGGGTACTCGTATTTGAGGTATGCAAAGACGTCCTCGTCCGATGAGAGGGTAGGGAGGGTAGAAAAGGACCCGTCGTCCTCGTTCCAGCCAGCCAGCGTGTCGATATTCCGCGAGAACCGCCCTGTAGCTAGCAGTTTGGACGGGCTGTCCGGGATAAACGTGGATGGGGCAACGGGGACGAACACACCCATGCCCGAGTTGCCGCCGACTTTATTCTCGTACGCGACAGCGATGGAGTTGAGCTTGGCCATGGGGATACTGCGCAGACATTGCAGCTCGGCCTCGCTGGTGGAAGCGGTGCAGTTGACAAGTTTCGTCAGTTCTTTAGTATGTCGCAGAGACTTGGTGCCCGCGGTTTCTTTGTCTGCCATCGGGCTTCCAGATTGCATGATGGCTCGTTTGAAGGGCGCCTTCTGTTGACCACCGTATGCTGTGATCTGGAGCCCGACACCCGTTGCTCCATCACTCTCGCCAAAGATGGTGACGTTCTCCGGGTCGCCGCCGAAAGCCGCGATATGGTCTCTAACCCATTCAATGGCCAGACGCTGGTCGAGTAGACCTGCATTCAACGAGTCCGTTGCATTCAGAGCAGGCGAGGCGGCAAATCCAAATACCCCAACTCGGTAGTTCATCGCGACATAGATGACTGGGAACCCTTTGCCCGCGGCACCGAGCACCAATCCCGTCGGGTCGTATGCAGAGTCATAGATCTGGCCGAAGGTGTCACCCCCTCCATAGATCCAAACCATGACGGGCAGCTTTGCGGATGCCGGAGTACCAGCTGGTCGATCGACTCGCAGCGTCAGGCAGTCCTCGGACATGTGTGTGACGTTGTCGAACAGGGGCATGGTTGATACTGCCTGTTTCGGCTGTGGACAGGCAGCCCCAGGTGTTGTTGCATTTACCAGGGTGCCAGGGGGGTAGTTGAATGGTTTCGGAGGTGTGAATCGGTTGGCACCAGAGGTGTCTTCACCGAAGCGGATGTTCAGGAAGGACTCGACATGGTTTGCTGTCGTTCCCTTGAAGCGGACTGCATCTGAGCTGGCACAACTAGCTACGGGATGGGAGTCATGAAGAGGTCTTGAATGTATAGGGGATAGAAAAGTGGAAAGGACAAGAAGTCCGAAGGCATAGTACGCCATGTCGTTAATATTGGCTCTATTTTCACAACTGAATCTTGGAGTAATGGCTGGGAAAATCGGAGGTGTATTAGGGGATTATATAGGATGAAAACATCTAACGGAATATCTAGTACGGCAATGGGACTAAGGATAACAAGGCAGGCGAGAGACATTGCAGTTCAGCCCTGATATCTCCACAACGAGGCTGAGTCTGCGTCTTTTAGTTGGCGATATTTCATTGGTCGAACATCTCGATTGCCGTTCTGGGAATGCGATACGTAGATCTATCCATGGTCCACTTCAATTCAATGCCATGTGCCTGGATGTTCTATTCTTGTATCTAGTGCTCAGACGAGAGCAGTTGCTTCTTCACAGTGCGTCATACAAGTGGTGCAGCTATTATGGCTGTCCACGGTGTATTGTGCCCGACCTGGAGCTCACAGGGTGTTCGTTCTCTCTAAATTTCACCCAAAACTGTCTAAACGAGGAAGAGATAATTAAAACAATTCGGATTGAGTCTAAATACATCTATAACAATATTTCTTTTAGGTATTTATCGTAAAGAACAGATTCATATCCTATCTAGCCATTACAAACGTCGAGAGCATTCAAGGGCACCAATATATATATCGCAACAACACCCGAACCAGAATTCAAAAACAGGACTATCACGATTAGACACCCTCGACCTTCCGTCCGGTATTCTGCTCAGGCAAAGTCACCCGTACAAAGTCCGACTCACGCACAGCCGAGACACCAAGAACCATAGTTACAACCATGGCAACAATTTCCTCCAGCACACTCATACAAAGCAAGACAGTCGGATCACCCACAAGAACTGTGAAGCGTGAGTCGTGACCGTAATCACTGATCGCAGAGTAGACCAATCGAACAATTAGAAAGGGCATTGAAAGGCCAATAGCAAGGAAGAGTTTCTTTTGGAATGCCCGTAATCTGCCTTGAAGCTGGATGTAAAGAAAAGCCGCGAGAAGGAGGACAAGCGCGAAGACGGCGAGGAAGATGCCCATGGATGCCTTGACGATTTTGCTTGGGTGATAAGTCCCGTTCTGGGTGTCTGCTGTGCTGAATCCAGCGATACCTAGAATCAGGCCGATGATGCATATGATTGTTACTGCTGGAATGAACCGGGGAGGCATCCTTTTTTCGGTATCACTGATTGTTATTAGTTTACATTCGAGTGAAGATGTAAAGAGTGTCGTTACTTACATCTGCCTCAGTATCCCGATATAGGTCAATAGAAGAGGAGCAATGCCAATGAGTTCGCATACTGCGACGGCGACTTCGGTGTCGTGGGAATCATGATCGATTGACACCAGCGAAGCAATACAGCCGGCGATGCGGATGAGGGAGAGCGTAACGGGGTATCGCCAGATCTTGCTGCCAACCTTCCAGCCGGCTCGACTCCAGATGAAAATACCAGCAACAAGGATGAAGGGAAAGACGATCAGCTGGAGGATAGCGATGCCATGGCGGTAGGTTACGATGCCCATTGTGATAGAAGTGTTGATAGACTGGTGAGAAAGTCGTAAGTAGAAAAGGATAGAGATTATCTTGCTTCTTTCAAAGACAGGAGAGAGTCCCTTTTATGTTTACGTTCATTGCCTCCGTGTATCCAACACAGCCCTACTGTCCATCCAGTTCAACGATGAGCGTTGATTGGCCGGGCATCCAAGATGCCTAAAGCGGACTAGCGGCGGGATGACAGAGCGGGTCGGATCGGGATCGTCCGACCAACCACAACGGGCCAGTTTCAGCCCACAAGAGGGGCCAAAGTGAAGACACGGGCCTCTGGTTGAGAGTCACTGACGACTGACGAGACAGCTGGGCCTCTCTGGCAGCAGATCTGCAAATGCCTGACGAAACTCCAGCTGAGAATGCTTAGCGTGTGGGGGCCAGAACTGCGCCACCAGCAGCCTCGTGTGCGCGAGTATTTCTTGTCCCCGCGCAAACTGCTTGGGAGTCAACATTGGCAGGAAGTTTGATTCGTCTTGTCTTCACGCACATTCTCTTGGCTGTTCTATCCTTTATTGTCTATATCTGGGCTTCGCGTTGTCAGGTAGCAATGTCACCGCCCGTCATTCGTGCTAGAGCCTCCCGCAACTGCGGCAACTGTCGGGCTGTCAAACGTCGAGTACGTGAAGCCTTCCTCTTTAGTCGTTGGTTCATTCGAATAAGCACTAACGATACACGTGGGTAGTGCGACAAACAAGTTCCCTCTTGCGGACAGTGCACCCGGCTGCGGGAAAAATGTCCCGGATACCGGGACGAGTGGGAGCTGGTCTTCCGCGACCAAACCGGCCAAACCATCCAACGATCCAAGGAACAGCAACAGAGTAAGAACGGGATATGCCTTGAGACACGGCATACCAATGCCGATTTGGTTCTGCCACCCCGCAGCCTCAGCCCCAGCGTGGGCCAGAGAGGCGTCAACTACTTCTTCCACCACTTCGTCACCGGCGACCACAGCCCAGACCGCGGCTATCTCAACTACATCCCCGCCGTGCTTGGCGCTGACGGGGACCATCCAACCCTCGTGGCAAGCATGGCAGCCGTGGGTCTGGTGGCGCTAGCAAACTCCACGCAGCAGCCGGAGCTGGTGCGGCATGCGCGAGTCAAGTACTCGCAGGCGATTTGCAGTTTAAACGAGGCCTTGGCGTGTCCTGCTGAATCATGCAAGGATAGCGTGCTAATGTCGGTGATTTCGCTGGGCGTCTTCGAGCACTTTTCGAATTTCGAGTCTTGGGTGCGCCATGTTCAGGGTGCGGCGGCGCTGGTTGTCGTTCGTGGCAGGAGTCAGTTCCGCAGTAAAGTCTCTATTTTGATGTTCAATCAAGTCCGCGCGGATATGATAATCGCTTGTTTGCATACGAATAGGCCGTTCCCGGAGGATATGCTTTCGTTGCAGGAGGAGGCGTGCAATTACACTGACCCGATGAGCACATTCTGGCTGTTGGGAGTATATGCAACCAGGTGTGTAAACCTGCTATTCGGGGTGCATAATAAGGTCAGTGACTTTCCATTGTCGCACTGGATCGAAGAGGCATCAACCCTGCAATCCGACTTTCAATATATTTTGGGAATCCTGGGCATTCAGGAACCGTATACCACAGTCCGGCAATCAGCATTCGAGCCAGCAGTGGCATATAATGGGCGGTACGATGTGTACAGCAGCCCGTGGGCGATCAGGGTCTGGAATCATGCGCGCATCATGCAGATGATTGTCAGTGAGATAATGTTTTACCTACTCAACGGGGTTCTCAAGGCAAATCCGCCTCCACCTGCCTCGGCCGTAGCAGGTGCAAAGGTGAAGCTGCAGGATACCGTGCAGATTCTGTCCGGACTCGGAAATGATATGATAGCCACCGTTCCGCAGGTCCTAGGCATGGTTGGCCCAGACCGTCTGTCCGCTGCCTCCTCGGACGCAGGGGTTTCTGGGGGGTACCTACTGATCTGGTCTCTCTACATGGTGGGGAAATGTCCAGTCACAACAGACAAAGCACGGCAATGGATCATCGGGCACATGCGACAGATTGTGGGGAGTTCAGGCATTGCGATGGCGGTGCGGTTGCTGGATGACGTTGTCAAGATAGACAACAACGCATCCTCTGAAAGGACTGTCTCCTATACACCATCGGAGCTTGAATTATGAGCTTAACCATAGAATATGGAATGATATATGCAGATTACGAACATGAGTGGAGAGCTGAATAATCCAAGATCCTAGTTTCCCCACGCCGCCCACTGTAACTAAGCCCTGGGGCCAGATTGGTAAGCGAGGATTAGTTATGCCGAGCTTGGCAGCTTCATATAAATAAACCCAATCAACGCAGTCCTTTCAACCCAGTCAAATCAAAATGGCTCGCGGTGGTTGTTTCTGCGGCAAGATCCAGATCGAATACATCGGCCAGCCCGTCGCATCGGTTCGTCTACATTTCAACTAACGACTCGGGCATGTGTTAAAAACTAATTTCAACCGTTCGCCAGGGACTCTGCCACTGCAACGACTGCCGCAAACAGACAGGAGCAGTATTCAGCTTCTGCCTCGTTATCAACAGAGCAGACTTGAAAATCACCGGAACGCCCAAGGGAGTCCCCAAAACAGCAGACAGCGGCAATCACATCATAAACTATTTCTGTTCAGACTGCGGTGCGTCGTATAAAACATCGATTTAACGAGTATCAGTATCTGACATATCCACAGGCACACCAATCTACGGGCAAAGAATAGAGAAATCTGGAAAGCCTGCCAATAGCGCAGTCTTTCGCGCGGGCATTTTTGATGATCCTGAAGTGCTGGACCAGAGGAAGCCCGTGGTGGAACTGTTTACGAGTAACAGGGTGAGCTGGCTCAACCCTATTGAAGGCGCCGAGCAGTTCCCTGGGATGCTGGCTATGCCGTAGATTGAGATATCATGTTTTGCAGATAACAACGTGCGATGTGGTTGCACCCTCTGCCCTGCTCGCCTTGAACCATGTCAATAGGCAATCCCGGGGTCATTAGCCTATTGAATCGGGAATCCTCTAGAAAGCGAGGACTTCCTGTATGTTTGACATAAAGCTAGGAGCATTTGCCATATATAACACTTGGTTGAACCACCCTGCAAAGGCAATGATCTTTGAATTCACAGAACTGTCTTAGGCTACAAACATCCATCTAAATATTAGATCTTCTCAACAGACAGAGTTGGGTGAAAATGCGGACAGGAATTGATTGTAGTGCTCAGAACCCCCCTAACACCTCGAGGAAAAGATCCACCGTTTCATCAACCCTACTCAGAAACGGACTGTGGCCGGATTCCAATAGCTTGGGAGTGATGGAGGCCCCAGCCTTCCTTGCCGCCTCAATCAATGCTTCCTGGAATTGGACGGGGATCGCATGGTCCTGGGTGGCAACAATATAAGAGACTGGCACATCCATCCACCCAGCGTAGACATTCTCGCGATCTGTAAAGCAGCCAGTGGACTGCTTCAACAGGCGTCCTTTCCAGCGATCGGCTACCGCGGGAGAAAGATCGTTATAAAACAAATCATTGGGGTCGGCGTTGGTTTTGATGTGCTCCCAGCCATCCGGACCTGCATAGTGAAAGCACGCGCCGGAGTCGATGACCGGACGGAGGACGTCATACTGGGAGGTTTTGGACGGTGGCATGAAGGCGCAGAACTGGATGATGCCAATGACTCTTCCCGAATTGTTGTTGTTTAGACGTGATGGATCCTTCTCCGTGAAGCCCTTGACAGCCGAGCAGCCCACCACGCCGCCAAAAGAATGGGTAATCAGAACAGCATTGCGTCCATTTCTCGTCTCGTCGGTAATGATGCTTTGAATCTGACTTATACTTCCAGCGAGAGAGCTGACTGGGGTCTCTGTACCGCAGAATTCAACCTGAGGGCTGAGACAACGATAGCCGTGTTTCTCGAGTGCAGGGATAACGTTGGACCAACAGTCGCGGCTATGCCACGCACCGTGGATAAATAACAGCGTCGGGGTCTGAGCCATGGCTGATAGTAAGCATAACAGGGAACTTCAGCGGAGGACTGGCTTTTTAAACCTCCTGAAACCCAAAGGCTGATTACCGTGGTCGCCTAACATGTCCCCACTTTGTTAATATTTGGATAAACGGACAAATAGGATCGCGCTGGCCAGGCAGAGTATTAGCCTATTAGGATTAATATATATAATGAGCTTGGCGGCCAGGATTACCGGATGCACTTTAGGCGTCCTGGGGTCCGCCTGTCGATGTCCTCCCCTGTTTATGTGCGGCTGAAGGTCGTAAGGGCGAAGTACCAGGCCCCCCGAGATGCCACCTCTGCCGAGACAGAACAGGCTGGTTATATTGTTCAGGGTCAGGACTGCACGTTGCGTTGATTGTTCTTCATATGCATTCTAGCAAATAGTAAACATGAGATTCGTCGTCAAAGATTATGTATTCCTTCTTCCCAGAGGCATACAATGGGAGAATTGCAAGGGCTGTGCAGCCATACAGAAGAGGTTTTACTGAGCGTTGGGTTGCGAATGGTACCATGGTCTCTCAGTATGAATACTGCGGACAAGTTCAGAGCGCAGGACGCCAGCGATGAACATTTACTTCTTCTCAAGTTGGCTTAAGAGTCACTTCTGAACTGCCAGCCCAGGAAACTGGTTACAATTTACAATTTCGAATTGCTCGGAACGCCGTCTCTGATAACTCTTCGCAATATCTTTCCAGACTACGACACTGGGCGTCAGCATATACCACTGCAACCATGTTAGCAGCACTTACAGGGGCTCTGGGAATGGTATCAGTGAAGACCACACCGCCAGTGAGTCTTTTGATCGTTGATACCTTGCTGTTAATGAATTTCACGATCTCCTCAGCCGAGACGGAGGTTCCTGGAGCTGCCACGACGTACGCGCGGGGATGCTCGTCGTCGCCCCTGTTCTGTCAGTGCACAGATCGTGATACAGCTAACATAGCGGTGTTCAGACTTACTTCCTCACGCCAATCACAGCAGCGTCATTGACAGAAGGATGATCGAGAAGAAGTGCCTCCAGCTCAGCAGGCCAGACCTGGACGCCCTTAACCTTGATCATTTCCTGGCACACTGTCAGTCCTTACTATGCAGATGCGTTTGTGCTTTGACTCGCCTTCTTCCTATCCACGACATAATACCACCCATTTCCATCCTGGCGAGCTACATCCCCTGTCCTCAACCACCCATCTTCAGTAATAGTCTCATCGGTAGCCTTTTTGTTCTGCCAGTATCCCTGCATAATGTTTGGACCACGAAACCATATCTCGCCGCTTTGTCCGCGCGGGACCTCATTCTCGTCATCGTCCACCAGCTTGATCTCACAGTTCGGCATTGGCTCGCCAACAGAGCCAGCCACGGCCGTTAGGGTGGGATCCCAGCCGAGAGAGCTGCAACAGGATCTATACCCAGTTAGTTCCTCAGTACTACCAGGTACAAGAGAAAGGACTCACTCAGTCGAGGCAAGGCCCTGTTTGACATTTAATTGACCCCTTGGCCAAAGCGCCTCGTACTGTACAGTCGGCTCTGGACCTAGCGGTGCCGCACAGGAGAAGGTCTTGTTAACACTGCTGAGATCGTACTTCCTGCTCTTCACCGCAGGGTGTTTGGTCATGGCCACGATGATAGGAGGTACAAGATGTAGTTCTGTGATCCGAAACCTCTGGATACTTTCCAGCATGCGGGTAATCTCGTATTTTGGCATGATATACGACGGGATCCGTCTCGCGATAGAGATGGTGCAGAAATAACACAGGGCCAGGCCATGATATAGCGGAATAGCACACAGCCACCTAGAATTTCTCGCCGCTAAGTCTTTCGTGGAAACGTTCGGATCAAGGTTCATGACAAAATCCGTCTGAACGCAGTTCGCGATTATGCTGTGGTGCGATGCCTCTGCTGCTTTGGGCAGTCCAGTAGTTCTGGCAGCCACTACATCAGTATTATGTGGGAGGCGAGCAGCTCAGGATAACAAACCCAGATGTCATTATCGTGTATACCGTTGTAGACTTCGATTCGCTCGGGGTGAGCTTCTTCCACGCGAATCTGCTTCCAACCTCTTTTGGCGCGAGTAAATGCTTCCAGTGATTTACTCCAGTATTAACATCGTCATCACCACCGCCATCCTGGATTAGAGGGCCATCGTTGAAGACAAAAACGCGATCCCGGGGTATATCAACCATGGCAGCAGCCTCAAGAGCACAGGCTAAAGTTTCCTCACTCGCCAGGATAAATCTCGGCTTCGTAAGGCCCAGCTGGTATGCCAGCTCACGAGGATTAGAGTGCGGATTGCCAGACTGGTAGATGCCACTGGCCATAATAATACCCAAGTTGACGACGGGGAACAAGACATCGTTGCCGCTGAGGATAAGGACCCGATCGCCTTCCTGCAGTCCAGCAGCTTGCAAACCGGCAGCGAAACGCTGCGACCAGAGACGGAGCTCAGTCCAGGTCAGACGCAGTCTCTCTGGGTCTTCGGCGTCAGCAAAGGCCAGGGCATCTCCTAGCGGAGCAGTAGGGCTGCCGAAGAGATAGGTAGGAATGTCAACCTCTGGGACGGGAACGGTCCATCGTGATTTCTGTGGCATGATGTATTTTATTATGATAGAGATATACGAGGGGGTAGAATGATGAAGAAGTGACGAGGGAAGTGTCAGGGTGTGAAGGTCAAGATGTCAGATTTGGTTTCTGGTTCACCGCACTCCGCACTCCGCACGGATCCTGGTGCTGCAGCAACCAGCAAGCAGGGAATCAGGAATAAGCAACATAAGTATAAATACGCACATATAGCTTTTCCAGTAATCGTAGAGTCGTGTTTGTCAAATACTGCGCCACCCCAGTCAGCTGGACGCCTTAAACGTGGACGCGGTAAAAATTATATATGGGGCCCTAATGATATACTTTTATCTATGTCAGAGTATATCAAAAGGGAGTGTTTAGGTAGAGCATATATGACGGAAAGGTACAGGATTCATAGGGATACTTATATTAATATTAACTGAGTCTTGCCCTTCCTTAATTACCATGGGATTTATAAGACAATAAGGGAAGCGAAGTACTCTAAACCTTAATAATAATTATAAAGTCCAAAGTCATGAGGTCACTGTAGATCCAGGCCTTAGTTAATGAATCGACGTGATAATTATAGTGCACGGTATTAGCGATTATAAGATAGCTTATAATTTAGGATCACAGGAACTAGTACCTAATTCGTGTTTGTTATTTACATATCTCAAGTTCCTTGCCATGGCCTAGGTCACAGCTCACTGCACAGCTTGCTGACTCTCTTGACATAGGACTGAAAGTATCACTCTTCCTGTATGTCCACCAGTAGAGGCCTATGTGCACATACCAGATAGAATACGGGAGCTTCGATGAGTAAGAGCGGGAGTTGGTGACTTGGTTGTAGGTATCTGTGAGAGCCTCTGCTTCACCATTGCCGTAATCAACCCGTGCATTGCAGCTGTGGGCATTATCACCCCCACCGACGATATTCTGCATAGATTGTAGTAAGATAAGGTTGATAAGAGGAATAGACTATAAAGGATGGTCATAAGTATACCTGGGTACTGGTAATGCTCGGTCTAAAAGAGCAGTCAGCAGCAAGGATGCTGGGTACCAGGGCC
Source organism: Aspergillus sp. 2663 (assembly GCA_016880755.1). Taxonomy (NCBI): domain Eukaryota; kingdom Fungi; phylum Ascomycota; class Eurotiomycetes; order Eurotiales; family Aspergillaceae; genus Aspergillus; species Aspergillus sp. 2663. The sequence goes on along the minus strand of WOYA01000023.1, from coordinate 415,634 downwards.
GCGAGGGCAGCCAACATCGGAATTTGCGTAAGAGAATCATTTTAGTGACAACTCAAGAGATATCTTGAACAGAATAGATAAGCTGCGTGATTATCTGTCTGGTTGAAAAACCCCATGGGGTTTGAAGGGTATCTTTATACCTTGGGTTGCCTGGTCATTCCCTGGCCATTCCTAGGGATGGAAATTGACTGAGAGCAGATCGTAAGCCAGTGCTGCATCATTCAAGTAATCATTGCAGGCCAAGAGCCAAGGTAGCATAGCTAGCACTCGTCCCTCGCCACCCCAGATCTTTCGGCTACGAGCTCGGTCCCAACGGCCCGTCAAGAGTCAGACTGAGGGATAGACCCCCGTGGGGGCTGGGTGGCTCTTGTGGATCAAACAGACCGCGAGTATAGATCAAGCGATGATGACGCCTTCTTACAGTACTTAATATTTCATCAAAATCGGTGAACCTCTACTGAGATTGCACCTGAGCAATAACAAAGAAGACCTACGGTGTCCCCCACTCCGTCGAGGTAGTCCGCGGGCCTAATGGCTTCCTGGGCAAAGCTGTGCCGGAGACTGATATTTTCGCGTGGGAGAAACGGATCGAAGAGGTACAGAGGGACCTTCGCACCCGACGGGCTTCTATTGGAACGGGGAAACACTGCATCGACATCCGCCTCATGGCTGATCTCCGGATCCGAGTCGCAGCAGCCCTAAGTCACCCCGGAGTCAGGAAGGTGATAGATGTATATATCGAATTAGAACCACTATATTCAGTCCATATACAGAGTCCATAAATTAAACAATAGAGGCCTCCGCTCTTTTATGATATGTATCGTCACCCCTCACAGAACTAGATACATCTCCCGACTTCTCAACACCGTCAATAACATCCTCCACCTCAACAAAAGGCCCAGTCTGATCGATACCCACCACAGGAAATGCCCAGTTTAGCCCCAGGAACACCAAGAAGGCGATCGCTAGCCCAACCAGGAAGGTAAGGTTGTACAGGCGCACCCATCCAACCCACTGTGGTGAATTCCAGCCATTCACGTTTCCTGCCAAACCAGCTGCCGTACGTCGTTAGTAGCTATATCTCTTCCGTTTGTCCGCGGGAATTTGTATGAATATACCAGAGGGCAGGATGGAAAACTCACGAAGAAGCGGCCACATCCCCGCCGTGAACGCTGCAAAGGCACGCCAGTTCACCCCGTGGCGGAACCAGTAGATGCTGGTGCTGTCGCCGCGGTACAGATCGGAGAGCTTAAGCCTATACTTCCGGATGAGGTGGTAGTCAGCCAGCATTAGGCCCCTATAAATACATTTTAGCACTGCCTTTTCCCTAGAGTAAGTATTATATGAGCCGCCATACGTTGCAGGAGCCATAAACACGCCAAATCCACTGAGCACGGAAAGAAATTTGTCCGCCGTAGAGAGGAGCTGCCATGGTCTATTGTAATGTTAGTCCGACAACAGAAACGTGGATAGTGTGGCTTACTGAGTGGCGATCCCAATGACGGCCATTATATACCCTCCTCGTCGGATATTGATATACTTCGGCCATAGACCGGCGAGATCCATGCCGCAGCTGACGCTGTTCAGGACGACACTGATCTATCTCTTGTTAGTCGCTAAGAAGTTAAAGATAGGTATTTAGAGTGACTCACTGAAAATTGAGAAGCGACCATGCCTAGACTTGCAAAGAACACACCCGCACGTACCCGAGGACTGGAGCCGTAATACTCCTGGATATCAGCAAGAAGGTAGATCGGATTCCATTGGATATCGCCGCCCATCAATGTATTGCTGGCGCTCGTGACGATGATCCCAATCGTTGCCGTGATTGCAATCGTAGCCGGGCATGCAACCAGCTGCGAGAGCGTAGGCGCGTATCGCCTCTTCGAATAACGCACCCAGTCGGATTGGCCTAACGTACCTGAGCCCCAAGAACCTAGTATAGCTGTGACACCGAACATAAAGGCCCATCCTGTATTAGGGGCCGTGCCAGGCTCATAGAAGAGGTTGCCGGGCCCATGAGCTTGTGAGACGGCCCTGGTCTTGTTAGCTGATTTCTGTAAACAACGCAAGGATATGTACCAGATTAGCATTCCAAAGCAGGATCCACAGAAGAAGACGAAGCAAATGAAGAATGGAATCTGAAGCTTCTCAGGCCGGATTAGAACGGCGGGAATAAACCCGCACATCCAGATTATGAGCCCGATGAAGTCGTTCGTCTGGAGGTGGGAGCTTTCAGCAAAGTAGTTTTTCATATGTGCGAAACCTTCCTTGTTAGTATATATTCACACCCTCAACGAGGTATAGGGGCCTGTCTACCTGGGATGATTGCACCGATCAGGACGCGCGTTGCTTGTCCTCCCCAGAAGGCTTGCATGCCGAACCACATACATGCGACGAAGCTGCGAAGGATAACGGGGACTGTACTTATTAGCAACCGCATAGTGTGCGATATCAGTGGATCAGCATACAGTAGGAGCCTCGCATCCCCCAGGAGAACCGGCTGGAGACAGTGAAGCCAATATGATGTATTTCTCCCATCCATCCGCAGAACACGGCCAGGAGACCGGAGAGAAACCCGCCAAGAATCTAACATCATCAGCTTTAAGCTTAAAAGGAGAAGGGGAAAGCGTACAACTACACCAATAGCCTGCTGCGGACTGAGTCCAAACGACAGAAGTGTGCTCCCCGTGGACCAGGCTGAAATGCAAGATCCGGATACCGTCCAGTATCCTGCAGCTCGTTAGCTAAACAAAACTAAAGAAAATAGGCCAAGAATAAGAGACGTGCCGAAATACGACCAGACTCCATATGTCCTCCGCTCTGGGGGAATTGGAATCAGGTCTCGATTGCACCAGGTTGTGTTCTCATATTCTGCGTCCTCATCAACAGGGCTGAACAGTTAGCATAATAGCGCATTAAACATTTCAAGCGAGTCAAACCATTGAAGCCGTTGCTTAATTTCAGGCCACGACCAAGGCATTATGATCGACCACTGGAACAGTAATAGGCAGAACGTGGGTGACAGCGCAGCTCACGTCGCTGAAGAATTGGGATGCATAATGCCGGCATTTTAGAACTCCCCGCTTATCGTTACACAAAGCATTCCAGCATTCCTCATTGGAGGTTTATTCCCTGTTCTACCTGTCCCGTGTCTGGGGCGGTTACATATCACTATTCGCATCAGATAGAGTTAACCGATCATGTTGGCCGATCTTTCTCCGCATGACATGTTGGCCTGCGCTAGACACAGACTTGGCCGACAATGAGCTAGGGGAACTGTGATAAGAGGATTTGGAGAAGCCATGTCGAAGATTGGCCTATCATGATCGGCAGACGTTGGCTTTTGTTAGCCGAAAAGTTGGAGAAGCTGTAGTTGCGGAGACGATAAGGAGCCGACATAGATATGAATGTCTAGTTCTGAATCTTCCACTCGATATACAATATACAGATTGCAATTATGACCACTAAGCAATACCCCCTTCCCAATGGCACCGGTGCCATTCCCGCAATCGGCCTGGGAACCTGGCAATCCAGCGAGAGCGCAACCCGAAATGCCGTGAAACACGCCCTGCAACATGGCTACAGGCATATCGATACCGCGCTAAACTACGGCAACGAGAAGGAAGTTGGCGAAGGAATCAGAGCGTCTGGTGTACCCAGGGACCAGATCTGGGTAACTACCAAGCTAGATAACCACTGGCATCATCGGGTGCGTGAGGGGCTTGATGCGTCGCTGAGGGCTCTGGGGTTGGAGTACTTGGATTTATATCTTGTGCATTTCCCATGCTCAACGGATCCAGAGGATCGGGGGAGGTGTCTTTCCGATTGGGACTTCGTCAAGACTTGGTATGTTATGCATCGGTGTTCTGGGGAGGGTTTATGTACGCTGACTGACAGCGCTGCAGGCAAGATATGCAAAAGCTTCTGGACACTGGAAAGGTCAGGAATATTGGGGTCTCGAATTTCCAGATTACGCACCTGGAGAAACTATTGAATGACCCATCCTGCACGGCCGTCCCAGCAGTTAACCAGATCGAGGTATGTCGTTCATTGCTCTGATCTGATATACCGTTGCTAACATCTCAGCTTCACCCATACAACCCGTCGTAAGTCTGTCCCTGAGGCTTGTCTGATCTTGTCTAACAATTCAGTCCCAAACTCCTCACATACTGCAAGTCCAAAGGAATCCACTGCACCGCATATTCCTGTCTAGGTGGTCACGGTGACTCCGCTATAAACGGGCACACGGAGCTACTCAAAGATCCCATCATACTGAAGATCGCTGAGGCGAAGAACAAAACACCTGCTCAAATATTGTATGTCCACGTCGTGCCCTCATCTATACAGACCACGATACTGACGGCGCAGGTTAATGTGGGGACTCCAACGGGGTGTGAGTGTTATCCCAAAAAGCATCACGCCCGGGCGGATTGAAAATAACTTTGACTTGGATGGATGGAATCTCACGGAGAAGGAGTTTGGGGAGATTAGTGGAATCCGGACGAGGGCGAAAGTTGTGGGAGATGCTTGGATGCCTATTAGGGTTTTTGTCGGAGGTGATGAGTAGATGCTCAGCTTCGCGTCCCTTATTCTGATAATGAACAGGCTCTTAGATATTTGTATACAATCTCTTGAATGGAAACGGCTGGTTATACAAAGTCAGACTCCAAGTCCTAGATCAGTACGTCGCGTTCATCCGCATCGCAATATAATCACTACTAGTAATCGGCTCGTACATCTTCGGCCGGCCCCCCCCATGACAATTCGGCAGACATTCAATCACCCGGTCTCTATCCGGACTGATAAAATACGGAATCGAATACCGGGGTTTCGTCATCCGGCCCCGGCAGCTGCCCTCCAGGCCTGATTCTTCACCAAGTTCATCAGCATTGACGAGCGGCGGTGCGCGCACGCGGTGCATTGTGGACTTCAACTCGTGGTTGCTCCACCGCATCAGAAGGTCGCCGATATTCACCACCGCCGTGCCGGGAATGTACGGCGCGGGGTTGAATTTGCCCTTTTCATGTATATCTTCGACTTCGAGCCCACCGACTGTGTCTTGAAAGAGAATCGTCATTGTCGCAAAGTCGGTGTGTGCGGCGATGCGTTCGGCCTTGCCGTGCAGCCTTAGCTCTTCCTCAACAGGTGGATAGTGCAGGAGGCGACACTGGTTCGTGCGGTCTTTATGGTAATCCAAGAAGAATGCTTCATCGAGCCCCATCCCAATCGCAGTCAATCTCAACATGAGCGTCTCCAGGCCAGAGCATGTAGTGAAGAATTTCGCAAAGAAGCCTCGAAACCCTGGGAGGGATTCCTCCGGGATCCAGATATTGCGCATCCGCTCGTCATTCTCGTTGCCTAGCTCAAAGGACTCCTTCACGTCGGGGGTCTTGCGGCGTTCTGCGATACCATCGGAGTCGAAGACCATCTGGACGACCTTTTCTCGCCCGATCCCGCTGTATCCGCGGTGGTACCAGCCTTCTGGTGGGTGAGGTGCTTTGTTCTTCTCCGAGTCAGGGAGGGCGAAAAATTTCGAACTCTATCGGGTAAAAGATGTTAGTCGACATTGAAATCCCATTGAATGGATATGGTTACCCAGGTGAATGCCTCGTCCACAAGGTCTTGAGCGACACCGTGATTCTTGATATATGCAAATCCAACGTGCTTGAAAGCCTGATACACCTCGTGGGCGACTATGGCCACATCTTCAGGGCGTCCAGTGCGCGCTGGCTCGAGGTCAATGATTGGGATGTTTGACACGGTAGGCACCATTATGTCTGTCTTGCTGTACATGCGTATTCAGCAGTGGTGAATTCCATATCGGCGACTTTAGTGGTGGTGGTTTGGGCACTTTGTATGCCGCGAAGCCGAGGCTCTCCACTTCTCTTCTTTTCATTTGTAGCTGTTGTCCTATTGGTCTGTCGGTCAAGAGAAGTTGTTGGCCGATCACGATCGGGTGACTTGGTTGGAGTAACGCCATCCCGCCTAACCAGACGCCATGGTGTCTCCAACTGGGAGGTAGTTATATGACATCCCCGCAGTCAATGCATCAGTAGTCATTACACAGGCATTGACGACAAGGACGGAAATATGGGGAGCCACTCAGATCAGAGGTACCGCATCGGTGTTGATGTCGGCGGTATGTCCCGAAAAGGTCAACAACTCTAGGACGCAGCTAATCCTCTGTGTCGCAGGTACAAACACAGATGCAGTTCTTATCGACCTGCACTCGATGAGCATCATCGCATCGCATAAATCAGCTACAACACCCGATGTAACAACCGGGATCACCAGCGCCGTCCGCAAGGTCATTGAGACCGCCCAGGTCGCTCTCGGCGCTATCGGCTGCGTCACCGTCGGCACCACGCACTTCGTCAATGCCGTCGTCCAACGCTCGTCATCCCTACGCCCAGTCGCAGTAATTCGACTCTGCGGTGGACCGGACGACGGCTTTGGTCGCGGAATTCCACCCTTCATCGACTTTCCTGCTGATTTGCGGTCCTGCATCCAATCCTCCCCTTACTATTGCCACGGGGGTTACCAAATCTCCGGCGAAGAAATCAGCGCTGTTGACCAAGGGGAAATTCGGAGCGTAGCTAAACAGCTCGTCGCGGAAGGAATCGAGAATGTGGTTATCTCTGGAATGTACGCCCCGCTCAATCACTCCCAGGAGGTCGCTGTTCGGGACATCCTCCTCGAAACGATAGAGCAATCCGTTAGGAACGGCCAAGATGATTCGTCCTTCAAACCACGGATAACGCTGTCCCACGCGGTCTCAGGCCTGGGCTTCCTCGCTCGGGAAAATGCGGCTATACTAAACGCGACGCTGCGCCCTCTCGCGGAAAGAACGATCTACGGATTTAAGAAGGCGATGTGGGAGATTTTCCGGGGAAGTCCATGCATGTTGTATCTCACACAGAACGATGGCAGCGTACTGAGCGCCGAGGACGCAATCCACTACCCTATCCGGACGTTCAACTCTGGCCCGACAAACTCCATCCGAGGTGGGGAGTTTCTCTGGCGCGCTGCTGGCAAAGCGAATGGCGAGGAACGGGATGAGAGGACAGAGCCGTTGGTTGTGATTGATATCGGCGGAACCACCTCGGACGCGGGGCTACTGCTCCCAAATGGTCTACCCCAGATGAGTTCCATTACAGGATTAGTTGGGGGTGTGAGGACAAATTTTGCGCTGCCAGCGGTCGAGAGTATCGGGTTAGGTGGAGGGAGTATCATTCGGGGAGCGGGTGAAGACTTGACTGTCGGCCCTGAGAGCGTTGCGTTGGAACTGCTGCAGAAAGCGAAACTCTTCGGTGGTGGATATCTGACGGCAACGGATATCGTGGCAGCGTCTGCAATTCACGCCCCCAGCGAGCCAAATCCTTTCCGGGATATGGGAGATCTGTTTCGGCTAGCGGATGTCACGCCAGAAATAATATCCCAGGCACGCGAAAGGATGAGGGAGATGACTGCGGCGCTGGTCGATCGAACCAAGACGCATAAAGGAGACGTCGATGTCTTAATCGTCGGGGGAGGAGCTCCAATCATCAAGACCGATGAACCATTGACTGGTGTCCGCAGCCTCCGAACAGTGGCGGGTGCAGAAGTGGCCAACGCTGTTGGAGCTGCCATCTCTCGAGTTTCAGGCGTCATCGATACAGTCGTCGATACTTCAACTCAAACGGTCAAGCAGGCGCAGGAACTTGTCTCGCAGCTGGCGATTCAGAAAGCTGTCAGTAATGGCGCGAACCCTGGTTCAATTCAGATTGCCGAAGTGACTATGCTTCCAATCCAGTATGTTGATGCGAAGGCACGAATTGTCGTTCGTGCTGTTGGGGAGCTGGCCGTTGTTTCTCAGGGGCCTGCAACAGAGGCGCTTCCCAGTTTCGAATGGCATGACGCGCCGCAGGCTCAGAGTAGGGCTATACCTTCCGGCATTGATAAGACCGTCGATAAACCTGTCGACGTCCATACCTATCGCCCATTCATCCAAAATCGCCAATGGACCATCTCACAGACCGATCTCCAATTCATCGCCCAGGGCTGCAAAGTCCTAGGGTGCGGAGGCGGCGGCGACCCATACCAGGAGTATCTCAAAGTCAGCGCAATTGTCCGGCAGAGCCCAGGTTCTGTCAAAGTGGTGTCACCTAGCTATCTTGCAGACGACGCCCTCGTCGGCTGGACTGGATGCATGGGCAGCCCAGAAGTGAGCATGGAGCGTCTTGAGAACGAGGAATGTCTGAAAGCACATGAAGAGCTGATCCGTGCCACTGGTCTCCCGCCCGTCTCTGGGTTCGTGGCCCTGGAAATCGGCGGAGGGAACGGTGTTGTCAACCTAGGTGTTGCAGCGAAATTTGGAGTGCCCTGTGTTGATGCCGACTACATGGGTCGCGCGTATCCGACAGCCTGGCAGATCACGCCAAATGTTTACGGAACGCCCCGTGGCGAAGCACTCGTTCCTATGACGATAGCCAGTGGGGATGGCTCCGTTGTGACAATGACGGCTTCGCGCACGGATAAACTTGTTGATAAAATCCTACGCGCCTCCTGTGTGGAAATGGGCTGTCGCGCCGGGAGTGCAGGTGCTCCCAAGTCGTCCAGAATCGTCCGTGACCAGGCAGTCACAAATACAGTATCCCTCGCATGGTGGATTGGCCGGGCGATTGCCTTGGAGAAGAACATCGCTGACAGAGCCAACCGGATAATTGATGAGGTTGGTGGTTCTGGCAGCGCTGCGATCCTTGGGGAAGGGAAGATTACGAGCGTTGAGCGCGTGCTCAAGACCGGGCACACTTATGGAGTGTTAGAAGTAGACGGAAAACTCCAGGATGGAACCAAAGCGATTCTCAAGGTCCCTTTTAAGAACGAGAATGCCTTTGTGGAGGCGCTCCTGCCGACTGGCGCAGCCAAAATACTCGCCTCAGTGCCAGACCTCATCGCCGTTCTTGATGCTGAAACAGGTGCTGGCTTGGGAACACCAGAATATAAATACGGTTTGAGAGTAATGATCATTGCCATTGCTGCCTCTCCACGGTGGACCGACACACCGAGGGGTATGGAAATAGGAGGACCAGGGTCTATGGGATTTGAGGGAATAGAATATGTGCCCATTGGGAAATACAGTGAGCCACGAAGTGTTATTGACGCCTTCGCTGATGTGGAGCTGTAAGGGGCATGACCTTGGGATGCTTGTATATAAACCGCAGTATACTCGTAAACTATGCCATTGTATAATTACTCAGAGAGGACCCATTCCATTCCTCATAATTCGCGCTGCGTGAAGGAAGAAAGAATCAATGCGGAGGGCAACGGGGCGTAGGAGTGCAAGCGAGGCATCATCGTCCGCCCATTCCCGCAACCGTTGTAACGATCCATGAAAACTTCCAAGAAGCTCAAATGCAGCATGAACCTGTTCCGGGCTTGGGGCCAGCAGAAAGAGGTAGATTAGAAAATTCCCACACAGTGTCATCTGAGAGCGGGCGTCTATGACTGGTCAGCACAATCAAGCACTCGGGAAACAATACGTACGACCGCCCCAGAAGGCATGCAAACACGCGCTGGTAATCCGGTCCATGAACACAGTGAAGTTGCGGAACTCGTTGACGGCCGAGTCGAAATACCGGCAAAGGGAGGAGTTTGGGTCGGATTTGGCATACATCCGTGCAGGGCTCATCAACGCGCGGAAGAGAAGGGCCTGAACCGCGAAATAAGCTAGATTCAATGGACCTATGTTTGTTAGTTTGTGTAGCATAATTAGAAAGCTTCAGTCGTACCATTGTTGCGAAAGGCACTAGCAGTATCTGTATTGTATGCCATGGTGACACAGTTGGGAACCATCGATGACCAAGCCTCGAGATCACGCTGGATACCGAGAAGATTGGCTTCTCTGATCTGTGGCTGAGCCATTGTTTGTTGGTAAATGGAATCCAGACTACATACATCAGTACTGGGCGCGACAGTATCCAAGGCCAACCTACTAGTAAGAGTCAATCAGCTCGTGCAGGATCCGGCTGAGTTTGACCATCTCCAAAAACCGAGCACTCGTAGATATGTCAACAGTGTGGCTAGAGGAATCCACCAGGCTCTGGAGATCTGCGGATACCTCTTCATCAAATGCGAGGTCGTCCATGGCTGGCAGAACTGTGGTAAAGGAGCCTGGGTATACTAGCGGGGGATTGCCATGGCAGACGGATGACCAAATATCGCTGGTGTAGGTTGCCCACCATAATTTCTTTCGCACCTTCTTCTCTCCCGGTACAAGGTGCCACGCGGACGAATCTCGGTGAAGTCCAACCATCTGTGCACAAGCGACAAGACGGGACGTAAATATCCATGTCCTTGGCGTTTCAATCGTAGCATTATCCGCTGGCCGTTCATACAGAAGAAGCAAGCAAGCCTGGATTCCCCACAAATTCGGGGCATGTAGTTCCCGCTGCAGACATGATTGGGCCGCTTCGAAAAGGTCATGCAAATCGAACTGCAGAGATCCCTCGACGTCTGGGTCGTGCTTCCAAAACGTTGAACCCAGACCGTACACAGCACCTCGCAGTGACGCCGGAATCTTCATCCTGTCTTCTAGATATGCCTTCAAGAATCGTCCTTTGGAAACAACGCAATAGACCGGGTGGACATGTTTGAAGAAGAGTCGAACCAGTGTTTTGCTGTGTGGTGATACCATGGACTCGATCTCGTTAGATATTCTTTGCTTTGCCACATCGTCGGCCGGCTGGAACTCGTCCATTAACAAGTTAAAGTGGACTGGAAACGCGGTATCCAAATCTCCTGCGCTCGCCTGGATAACATCTGCGCTTATACCATCTCTCTCGTTGGTGATCACGGACCTGAAAGATGCCAGCAGGTCTGTGTCTTGCTCGCCGGCGAGGCCTACAGAGTGCGCGGTCCGGTTTTCATTGTCTTCAAGGGTATCAACTGTAGGACCGTTGTCGCTGAGGTATGTTGCAGGCGACGTCTGCGAAGCTGCCTCGGTCCGGCTCCCAGGTGAAGTTATATCAGTAGTTAACCTTTCGGGAGATGAAAGTGCCGGTATGCTGGTGGAACTCGTGTCGACGGCTCTGTTTTCAGTCGTTTCGGTGTCGCGCGATCTCTGGCGCGATGGGGCAATGGAACCGCCATCGGTCGACTTGCAGGCCTGGCCTTTTGATCGACAGAACCGACCTGAACTGTTAGCTTGCGAAACGACGGGGATTGGCGCAACACACATGGCGGAACAGTCTCGATAATGCAAGCAGTCTTGCGCCGGCGGCAGGTGTCACAGGGCGGATTCTTGCGGCTTCTCCATTGGCGGGCAGCACCGAACCTGGTCTTAATCTTGAATCTACGTCGTCTCTGGGGGATAGGTCGATCCATGCCAGGGAAACAGATCTGCCATCATCTTGCAGATACGGAATGCAGAGTGAGACGAGAAGTGAGGGGAAGACTTCGAGGCAGTTCATCTGGTGTATTGAAGCTAATCCCAAGGAAGACTAGCACAATACCCCTGATACCACACCCATCTCCAGTAAACAATTAATTCAACTGCAATGCATTTTGGAAATTCGTCACGGTCCAACCGGATAAAGCTTTAGAAGATTTTGAAAATCCGTGCCAGTCGTGATGTGGATAAGTCAGGGTTGCGTTTCAAGCAGAAATATATATCAGGCGACGAGTGCTAACTGTACGCCAACAGAACGTCCGCACACTTTTTCACTATATATTAAATCAATGCCGCAATCCTCGATGACCGATTAAGAAAAACAAACATCGTTTCATGACCCCCAAGTTTCCAATACATTATCAAAAAAAGTGAGAGGAGAGTAGAAACCGGGAGGAAAATCTGCTGATTATTTTTGTTAGCTTCAATCGGCATGAGCGAGGACCGGTATGATTCTCACATTCATTGGTAAACGTTGCGCCAAATTCATTCAGGGGTATGATACCAAGATCGGTCTGAAAGTCATAGGAAACGGGCCCGTCTCTGTCATCGGCAGTCGCTTCTGTATTTTCAAGGACGATGCTCAGTGCTTTCGCCACTTTTCCAGCTTCTGCAGCTGTCGTGCTCATTTGAAGCCAGATCTTATGCGAGATCGTTAGTTGTTGTCGAATCTCTTCAGCTCTAGGCAGTCGCGTTGTCTGTCCTGCCAAGTCATTCAATTCAAACTTATCCACGTCTTGGAGGTAGAGACAGAGCACACTCGTCGCTAGGAGAACATCCTGGTTGAAAATATGGGTGACCTTCCATCGAAGCTGACACAAACGACCAAATGGCTGAGACTCTTCATGGAGCATTTCTTGAAACGATAAAATTTTGAGTGCCGAATCTAAGCAAATTCGCACCGACTCCCTGTCCTGCTCGTGAGCCTGTCGACCTGGGTAGCTGATCAAAGATCTCCGGTACAGGAGGATGCGTGATTTGTAGTAGGTCGTTTCTACACTGACACGCTGCACCACAAGATTTGGGCTATCCGTGATTGCGTTTGGCTTAGCTCCCCAGCGCAATACAGGAGGAATAGCACGATTGTGCACGTCTTCAAGAAGTGCGTCGACCCTGAGGACCTGCTCGTAGGAAGGGGGGTTAATATCGGTGTTGACGTCGCAAATCAAGCCGAGAGCTGTGATCAGTCGCCCTCTTGCGATGAGAGGGAGGATAGGCGTCCATTCTGTTTCTGGCCTCGGCGGAGGCATCTCGCTCGTGTCCTCGTCGAAGTCACAGTCGTGCAGATTACTTGGCAGTTTTGTATCGATGTGCGTATCTGTGGCATTTCGAGGAAGGCCCATTTCCAAAGATAGACTGAGGTCTAACTGAAGAATTGTAGTCCAGATTCGTCTACGCATCTCACCATCGAATGGAGATATTCCGGGAAAGTGCTCTGGGTCCCGGTGATAGCCCATACGCATTGCAATATGGAGTATGGTGCTGATGAAAAGCCAACCATCGGTAGCGCTGTCTTTCAAGAGCACAAACTCTCCAGTAAGGACCGTTATGAGGGTTTCCAGAATATACGGTCCTCCCCTAGTATACCTGGCTAGGATCAGAGACTGAACGGCCTTCTCCCGGAAGGCATCCTTCATGGTAAGGTATTCCGCCTTGAGCGACTCGGCTCGTGCATCGGTGGAGTCAATGGTGAAGGTCTGCAACTGCGCAGCAATGTATAACATAGAGAACATTAGACCGATCCAACCGATGGAAGTTGCAGAGGAATCTTCCCAGAAGCCTTCGTACTGGTCAAATGTCAGACTGACTGTAATCAGCCAGGTTAGAAAGAACCCACCTCTCGGAGAAACTTCTTGCGATGAATGAGATCTACAACACACAATTAATGGCTCTGAAAGCGGAAGGAAAGTTTGGATATACTGACACGGAGTGACAATGTGGGAATCGAAGTGAAGGGCCATCAGGCGGTCCACAGCTGGACGAGATGGAACAGCAGCCAGGATCTCATCTCGAGTTGCATGACGGTTCGGGCCATAAAACAAGTGTGAACCGGGCGGATTGCTATCAGGGACGATGTCCTCCTTCAATCCTCTGATTCTGGCCAGAATGGCCTCCCAATGGACACTCTGGACATAGCTTGTTCCGGAATTGCGCAGCTTTAGGGTGCCAGGGTCTGCCGGGGTTGCAGCTGAATCCGGGGACTTATTTAGTCTCTCGGGGTGAGGGAACACATCAGATGGCCTCGGCGATTTTGGTGTGGGCAGGCTTGGGAGTGGTTGGCCTTCCATGAGCGTCACAACAAGGCTCTCCAGTTCAGAAATTCGTCCATGGAGGCTGGCGGACTGTCGCGGAGCAACGGACCGCTGAGCATCAGGGGTAGAAGATGTCTTCGCATAAATGCAGGAGTTGGTGATGCCACGCCTTGTGCAAGCTCCGCATGGGCGATGTCGGTCGCACCTCAGCCTAGCAAAGTTAAGCGTCCATGACCCTGAGATGGCTATTGAGCACGTACTTCCGGTGTCTACAAGGGTCGCACGAAAGCTGGACTTTGTCTCTGCGGCGGTTTGGCGGCGGACGGGGGCGTTGGGCATTGTCGGCCATGGTGATTCGATTGAACATACGACAATGCCGTATGTCCAGGCAGTGAGAATGGAGACGGAGATGGGGATGGACAATGGAGAATGGAGGATGGAATGGAGGATGGATGGAGAAATGGAGATAGGAACGACCGTCCGACCGTCCGTCCACCCTCCGCTTCGACCGTCCGTGCAGCAACGATGTCTCCTTGCCTTCACTCAACCAACCTCCACTTTTGCTCCGTATTTACGAACTATTTCTCGGTTTTAGTAGCTGGCGGAGTTATCCCACGCCCAAATAACTCTAGCTATGACTCGTCTACGCAGCCTTCATCCGGTCCTGGTCCGGCCGCCCACCCTGTCTTCCAATATATAACAAGCAGGGTCTGCCAATAGCCCAGAGATATACCACCCCCGACAAGATATCATGGCTGACTTGGAATCTGCCCCCAAAAAACAGGCCAGATCGCAAGACGGCCACGGCGAGCCCGAACAAACATCACTTGAACAAGAGACCAAGGACAATGTCGTCGACTGGGATGGGCCAGACGATCCCCAAAACCCGCGGAACTGGCCAGCATGGAAACGCTTGACCCAAGTCGGCCTCGCCAGCGCTTTCTTGCTCACTGCGTAAGACAGCCTGCGCTACTTTGGCGAAGAAAATCCGTACTGATTGTCTACTGCACATACAGAAACCTCGCCGCGACTATGTTTGCACCTGGGGCTGCTGCGCTTGCTCAGGAGTTCCATATCACGAGCTCCACCGTTTCCAGTCTCACTGTCTCCATTTACCTTTGCGGCTTCGCCCTTGGGCCAATGTTCATTGCACCTCTATCCGAACTGTACGGACGTCTAGTGGTTTACCACATCTGTAATATCATTTACATTGGCTTCATCGTCGGATGTGCGCTCGGCAAAAACACTGGCATGTTTCTCGTCTTTCGATTCCTTGCCGGATGTGCTTCTTCGGGTCCATTGACTGTTGGTGGAGGAACAGTCGCCGATGTTGTCCCGCCAGCTCAGCGTGGGAAGGCGATGTCTGTGTTCTCCATGGGACCGCTTCTGGGACCAGTAGGTGCTATCACCCCACGCAAACTGTCATGACACTGACGATCCTTAGGTGTTGGGCCCAATTGTTGGCGGCTTTGTTTCCGAATCAATTGGCTGGCGATGGACGTTTTGGATCATCGTGATCTTAGTGAGTAGAGCATCGCCCTTGTTATTCTCCAGTCGCTGACGGTTCGACCCAGGCAGGAGTATTTTTTGTCCTGTCAATCTTCCTCCTCCGCGAGACAAATGCTGTCGTGCTGCTAGAATGGAAGGCTGCTCGCCTGAGGAAGGAAACAGGCAATGCTGCTCTGGTTTCAAAGATGGATCGAGGCCTGACCCCCCGCCAGCTATTTATCCGCGCTATTACTCGACCAACAAAGCTTCTGATGCTGTCGCCAATCGTGCTTCTCCTCTCCCTTCTATGCGCGTTCGTCTTCGGCCTCCTCTTTCTACTATTCACCACGTTTCCCACGGTCTTCGAGGAACAATACCACTTCTCCGCCGGCGTTTCTGGATTGGCATATCTTGGCCTTGGAATTGGAATGGTCATATCTCTCGCAGCCTTCGCCAGCACCAGTGACAGGATGCACAAGGCCCTTGGAGATTCGCCCAAACCTGAGGGACGCCTGAAGCCCATGATGTGGGTCTTGCCCACCGTGCCCATCGGTATATTCTGGTATGGCTGGGCAGCCGAGAAGCAGACTCATTGGATCGTGCCCATCCTCGGCACTTTTTGCTTTGGATTCGGCTTTCTCTGGGTAGTATTACCGACACAGCTGTACTTGTTGGATGCGTTTGGCCCTGAGGCTGCTGCCTCTGCGTTGGCGGCGAATGTGATTCTCCGGCTTCTTTTTGCAGCTTTCATCCCATTGGCAGGGCCGTCTTTGTATGCGGACCTGGGACTTGGGTGGGGAAATAGCGTCTTGGGTTTTATAGGCGTGGCTTTTCTTCCGGTGCCGTACTTCTTCTATCGTTATGGAGGGTGGCTTAGGGAGCGCTTTGCTGTGAAGCTATAACCAAGCTACAGAGACAGACTTAGAGGGTATCTAAGTGAGTTCGATTTCTAAGAAAAGAATATGATACATAAATAAAGTCAGCCAATCACTGATATTCGCGCTCTATCCACGACGTTACACCAAGACAGCGATACTATGGACCACCGCGTAGGACAGCGCGATGGACTGATCAGCATGTTCAAGGGCACTGTGCTACTCTTGGCCTATAAATACGCGCAAGTAACAGTCAACGTGTTCCTCTACCAACTCGAATGATTCATTCCTAAACAGCTATTCCATCCAGATAGATACTGACCATGTCCGCAATAAATACCTTAGCCTCCCAACGCTACCGGGACACCGAATCCTCCACATTCACAGATCCAACAGCGTCATCTTCAAGTCCCATCCCAGAAGCCCTGCAGATAATCCTCTCCCACAAGTCCTGCCGTGCCTTTCTACCGGCCGCCCTTCCAAACGGCACCCTCGAAACCCTCCTCACAGCCGGCTCAAGCGATTCCACATCCTCCCTATACCAAACCTGGTCCGTGGTAGCCATCCAAGAACCAGAGCACAAAGCAAACGTCGCCGCCCTCGCAGACGATCAAGAGTTCATCCGCCAAGCGCCCCTGTTGCTAATCTTCTGCCCGAATCTGCGCCGGCTGCATACCCTCTCCACGCACTATGGGCAGCAGCCTGCGAGAGCGTTAGACAGCATGGACATGTTCATCATCAGCGTGGTCGATGCCGCAATCGCAGGCCAGAATGTTGCTATTGCGGCCGAGGCGATGGGGTTGGGGATTTGCTATGTGGGCGCGATTAGGAATAACGCGGCGGAGTTGTGTGAATTGTTGAATCTGCCCCCACTGACGTGGGGGGTGTTTGGCATGGCGGTTGGGTATCCGGATTTGCGGGATAGGGGAGCTGGGAGGAAGATTAAGCCACGGCTGCCGATGCGCGAGATTGTGCATATGGAGCGGTGGGGTGAAGAGGGGGAGCAGCAGATGGGGAATGTTGCTTCTTATTATGGGTCTCTTGGAGACTTTTATATCGAGGAGGGTAAGCATGGACGGATGGGATGGAGGGAGTTTGTTGCTGGGAAGGTGGCGCCGTTTGAGCAGGACGGTAGAGAGAGGATTCGGGGGGTTATTGAGGGACAGGGGTTCAAGCTTGAATGACAGTTTATACTAGAATACATGATATATTACAGTATGGGATTGCAATGACTAGGTTAATAGAACCATGCCCAACATCACTCTGAATTATACCAAACTTAAAGCATCGCTGACCGGCACAACATACTGCTCCCAGTCATTTATATCAGATATAGACGGCCTCTTCGGCTCAGAGGAACTTGATAAACTAAAGTCCCGCGCTTTCCAGACCTGCTCGATAACCACGCGCGTCCGAGAAACGCTTGAGACGCTGCTCTTGGCCATCTTCTCGAGCAATTCAAATACAAGCCTTCTCCCGTCCGACATGGATTGAGTGTCTGGGTGTGAAGATATCTCAACACCAAGCGGGTCCAATTCGACAGCAGCAACGAAAAGAGGCCAGATAACATGGCAGGAGGGTTCTAAGTCTAAGAGCTCAACAATCTCCTGTAGCATGTTCCGTACATAACTTTTGATCACAGGATCTGATGGCCGCCCGCCAAATAATGCGCAGTTTAAAAAGACGAGACAAGCGAGTTTCTTCAGTTCGGCGACTCGCTGAATCGTGTGATCCTTTTCATGGACATTACATTCTTGTTTGAGATACGTGAGTTTATTGTTCAACGCGTTGGCTCTGATGTCGAAGGTCATCTGGTCCTCGTCCGAGATCATGTCCCGCCGTGACCGACTGAGGTCCATAACTGAGAATAATATAGAGACAAGGGCCGGGCTACAGCCCATCCAAGGGTTGATCGCTGTATCGTTTTCACACCAATAGCTCGACCCGAAAAGGTCTGCTTTTGCGCAGGCAGTCCGGCCCATTACGTCTTGGAACGCAAAGAAAAGTTCCACAAATGAAGACACTTCATCTTGTTGTGTACCTTCATTTGGTCCTGTTAAGAGCTGCTGGCGCTTTCGAAGCCGAATGATATCTTTTGCTCCTTGGAGGTGAACAATCCATTGCTGATCACAGTGATCGACGATATCGAAGAGACACAAGAACATTGCAATAACCAATATTTCAGGGTCTTTTGCGGACAGAACCCCTGGGTCACGCTGTATTTGCTTTCGAAAGTCCATTAGAACCCGTGACTTTAGTCGTAGGCTGATGTTGATATATTGGGGGTCATATTGAGACCAATGGCAGGCGGCTAGTGCTTGGATTGCTCTTAACACCGTGGGTGGAGCTGATATACAGTAAGGAAGAATGACTGACGCAAACGGTGATTGCGACATCGGACCATGTCCTGTTCGAGGGCATATTTGATTGATATAGTAGTCGAACAGCACTCGGTTTCCTACTACACCTAGGGACGGGAACAGTCCGGGGGTTGATGGTACGCTAGGTGTGAACGCTTCGGCCATCCATATTGCCTGATGAGGAGATGATTCCGGACTTGAGAGTGACGATAATATAATCTCATTGGGCTGTTGCTCTCCAATAGCCATTTTGGCATCAAAGGCCGGTAGGAGATGTCGCTTGGAGAGGTCGTTTTCCTCCTCGCAGAGCCTTTTGATAAAGGACGTATCATTATTGACAAATGCCCATGAATGGATAGTTGGTGTTGAAAGCCATGTAGTGTCTTTGGGGAAGAAATCTCCCTGTCCCTGTCCCTGCTTAGGAGGACTTTTCCCCCAGACCCCAGACCGACCGAAGGCAACTCCACGATCACGGTAGGTCGATTCCCATCTCAGTTGTATAGGGCTTGAGCACTGCAGGTCTTTCCGCCAGCATCGGGTACAAGACGGTTTTTGCTCGTCGCATTTTACCTTGCTTCGGCGGCAATTAGCGCATCCATGTGGTGACCGCGTAGACAAATTCTTTCCTTGTCGTTGCATTTTTGCCGGTTCCATAAGATGGCTGGAGAATATAAAGGCTGATTCATTATTCACTGTTCTTAGAGCGATCCAGGGTACTCAAGTGCCGGATGAAGGTAGGTTGCATTATACCAGGCAGTTTCCTGTCTTTGCACGGCATTGAATGTGCAGAAGGGAAAGGAACATCAAAATGAAAGAGTCTCAAGTACAGATGGGACAGGATCAGCACTGATGTCAGCAATCTGGAGGGAGGAAGGTCGATGCGAGGGCAAAGTTTGCGGTGGGGCGGTGGGGCTTGCTTAATAGAGAGAAATATAGAAGTACAAGTATTATTACCATCGAAATCAAGATTGAATCCCCGCACTGCCGTATATAAATACCTTTATCAATGAATCCATTTCCACGTATCCTCTCGATCCATCATCCCGTTGCACCGTCTGCATACTGCAAATATTGCTCAACCAAACATGGCTTACAATCTTCGATGGGGGATCCTCGGTGAGTCGGATCAATACTACCTTCTGGCTAATACTGACCTTAATCAATATAGCTACCGGGGGAATTGCAGAAAGTGAGATATCCTATCTGCCTGTTCAAGGGTTGCCGAAAGTCGAAGCTAATCTTTTTATTTAAGCCTTTGTAAAGGACCTGCTGCTTGACCCAAGTAAGAGAGGAGTTACAGACGTTGCTCACACTGTTGTCGCTGTCGCATCATCCTCCTCCAAGTCTTCGGCGGACTTATTCGTCCAAAGGCTCCAGGTTCCCAGACCATGCGCGACATACGGATCTTACAAAGACGCCGTTACCAACCCCGATGTTGACGCAGTCTATGTGGCCAGTCCACACTCGCACCACTTCCAACACGCGATGCTTGCTTTGGAAGCTGGTAAGCATGTTCTTTGTGAAAAGGCCTTCAACGTGAACGCAGCCCAGGCCAAGATCCTGTGTGAGGTTGCCCAGAAGAAAGGTCTTTTCCTGATGGAAGCTGTCTGGACCCGGTACTTCCCACTCAGCATTCAGGTCCGAGAACTCGTGCAATCCGGAGCTATCGGGGAGGTTCTGCGTGTAGTCTCTGACCTGAGCATTGGAGTCGATCCTGAGACGGCTTGGAACAGCGACCATCGCATGGTTAATAAGGATTTGGCGGGTGGTGCGCTGCTGGACTGTACGTATGATGTCCCTTCAAGATCAAAGATAAGTGACTGACCGAATAATAGTGGGTGTATATGCTCTTACCTGGGTCTTCCAAATTCTTTACCACACCCTGCCTCGTGCTCAGCGTAGAGCCCCTTCCCAGATCAACTCTCACATGTCCAAATACCCTGGGACTGGATCGGACGAAGAGGCAACAATGATCTTAACATTCCCAACAACAACACCGTCCGCACTTCCCAATCGCACCTCGCACGCCGTGGCAATGACGGCCTTTCGAGTAGCAACCGACCCAGACAACCACGGTTCTGCTGGCCCCGCCATTCAGATCCAGGGAACCAAGGGGCATATCTTGGTATTTGGTCCTGCTTATCGCCCTGAGAGATACCGAGTTGTGCCTAAGGCCGAGGCAGGTGAGACGCCCACCGTTCAAGACGTCCATGTCCCTATTCCCGGAGATGCGCGGGGCATGTTCTGGGAGGCCGACGAAGTTGCCCGTTGTGTGCGTGATGGGAAGCTTGAAAGTGAAACACTTCCTTGGGAGGAGAGTGTCGTTATTATGGAAGTTATGGACCGGGTCCGTCAACAGGGGGAGTTGGTTTATCCCGAGAGCATCGAGTCGACAACCTACCCATTGGATCTCTGATATTCAGGCAGTATGCCTGTGGAGAGGAGCCGAACGTACCGCATAAATTGCCTGTTGTATTTCTAAAATTGGTTTTGGGACCGCGTAGCTTTGAAATATGGCGCCCCAGGCCATGGAAGTATATAGCTGACAATGTGACTGGTTCAGGGAAGCTCGCCCATTTTGAGTGAAACCGCTTAACCCTTACTATCTACCTGGCTAAACTGAATTATGGAAAATATGGAGCCATATTGTCTGAAGGGCTTTTTACTTGCAGCGATATACGAGCAGTACCATAACGAGACAGGTATAGTACGATGGATTTATACAGGCTTCGCAGGAAAATGCAACTTTCTATAGTAAGACCTTCTTATATAACATTTGGCCGAGAGTCTGATGAGACGCTAGACCTCTGCACTAAAACCCTTGCGAGGCCGGTTGATAGCCATCTATCTTCGGCAGAGCCATTGATTTGATCACTTCCATGAGTGTCCTCGCTCGCAAAGATAGGTAACTTGACAAATACAGCTGATGCGAGCGTTGTGTCGGGAATAAGCTAACACCACCGAAAACAAATCACAACCCCTTTCCATAATTAATGGGATCTTCATAGCCTTGGTTACCCCCACGGCGAACCAGCAGGAGAAGAAGCTGGCGCGTCATTGGCACCGGAGGTCACTTCTTTGGCAAACAATTACGCCCCTAGGGACGGGTCGCGATATGCCGGTTGGGCATTTGGTTGAGCACTTCAGTTGCCTATGGTATTAGCGCTGTTTATATATACCTACCTTGGAGAGCAGATGAATATCATACATCTTTTTTCGGCCTCGGGCCCAGGAATTGGAAGACTTCTCTGGGGTCCCGGTTGGTTTCCGGCCCTCCGGCGTCAGCTCCACAATAACGTCCTGGCTGTGAGTTATACAAACACAATTAGCCCTTCCACATAAACAGGCTTATTAGACCATGGACGAACCATGCTCGATACCTCTGCCACTTAACCATGCAGCCTGGCCCGAAGGCAAAGACCGCCGCCCAGATTTTCGTAATCCAGGTTTCGTCTGGGATATTTCCACTTGGCATATAGGGGGCAGCACCACTTCCAGACATGGTGTCGGACGCAGGTCTATGAGGTGAGGGTTATTGGTAGTATTCGAGGGTTATTCGTGTTCCACGGACACGTAGTATGTAGCGCTGTGAGATGGGGCTGTTGAGTATGCTGTGTACAAGCTATAGAGGCAGTGTTAGCCGTGTGTAGGATAAGACCGCGTCAAGGTCGTTGAGCAAGTCAGGAATGGATCTCGTTAATACCTTTGATATGTGTTGCTAGCGCTTATAGGCGTTCCAATTCGCCAAATCTCGGTGGTCCATGTACTGGGAAAGATTTGTTTTGGATGGCTGCTCCTGCTCGATTCAGATCGGTGCGAAACCGGTAAGCACGCATCAACGCACCTTCTTCTTTTACATCTGAGTAGAATACCACCCAGTAACCGGTGGTCCAATAATATCTCGCTGTTGCACTGACTGTATTACATGTTCTGACGCTTACAGTACTATATCGACCTGGTTCTTCTTTCCGGGCATTCCTCTTCCAATAATAACCTGAATTTTGAACGGATGTCCGAGCACCAGGGGCATCATTGTGCGATTCCTTGCAGAGATTGGCCTCACTGAAGGGTCTGATTAGACTGTGATAACTGGATAGAATGGCCCCAGAAGGAATCAGACAGCACAAAGCTGTTTGCATGGTGTCCATTTGGTTTACACAGCCTCGCATTTGATAAGCCGCCCCCTTTCTTATCCGGCAGATCAGCTTGAAAAAGGGCTGCCAGAAACCAATAGGAATTGTTTACCGTGGGGTCTGCAGGACTCTGGGGTGGCAATCCCCCGCAGATCGCTCTCATTCAGGGTCTTGGTTCTGCCTTGCACCATGCAATTAGGGTTACTACCCCGGTCGCAGGGAGTTGCTGGCCCCATGGTCGCCTTATTTGCCTGAGCTAAATTTGACATAGCCACCTTACATAGCCAGCCTTGGTATGAATATCATGACGAGCTGAATACCTGCAGAGATGCGGAGGATCAGCTTGATGTGGGGGTGGGGGCTAGGCCAAGCGAATGGCAGTGTTGTAGCCCAGAGTTTACTTACTGCATATGGTGCTTTGTTGCGCTGCGTTCAGCTTTATACCAAAACTTGCAGAACAGGCTGCGCATTCATACATGAGACTATTCAGGGTTGAAGTCTATATAAAGAGAGTAACATCCTCTCCAGTAGCACCATAATCAAAGCCTTTACTCTTCCATTACTCTTCTCCTGGCAACCAAAAGAAAGCCCACCAGAACTCCTGATTTGAATATCTCTTTACTTTTACCTCCATCCACAATGCGTTCCGTCCTTATCACCCTTACTGCAGCCTTGACTGTTCCCCTTGTGGCTGCTCTCCCACATCCCGACGACTCCAACACCGCAAAACTATTCCACCGAGGATCCCAATCCGGTTTGATCGCGCGTGCGGATATCCCGAAAGAGGACCAGGTCGGGCACTTAGTTACCAGCCACGGCTGCTTCTCAACCGGCGGTGGATTCCCGCAGTGCCGAGACCTGATCCTTATGTCCTGGGGAGAAGATGGGGACTACGGGGACTGCAACACTCCGTCAGTGGATTCAGCCTTCGAAGACCCCTGCGAGATCAAGGGGTCCGACGAGGTGAAGATCGATACGCCAATGGGCGAGGGCATTTTCCAGCCAGACTCGAACTGCGGCAAGGACGGGAAACAGGGGACTATTATCACGGCCTTGGATGATACCTCCGTGAGCGGGTATGAGTGTGTCAAGGACGACCATCAGTTCACGACGTGGTGTGGATTTTCCTGGGCCAATAACGCCGTTATGAAGTGCACTTATAAGGGGGAGTTCGAGTGAGCGTGGCTGTGGCGCTTGTATCCGCAGATTTGGGCTTCTGTTATTTTCTACTTTATCAGTATATAGTTATTCAAATGCATGAATCTACTTTGGTTCGCACTGAGTCTTCTTCTCAGCGCTGAGAGATGGCTACAGCAGTAGGTAGTCAGCAGTATGAATTGTAGGGATAGTTGGTGGATGTCGGACCGATGACCCGATGATGTCCGGACCGGGCATTGCGAGGGCAGCTCTCTAGCTAGGCAGTAGGACTAAAACACTGCTATAAAGCTGGATATTGGGCCCGGCCATTTTGTTTGATGTATCCTTTCTCTTTCTCAAAGCAGAGCATGGATTTTGTCAGCTCAGTTGAGCTTTCACGAATCACGATGACCCCGGGTATATCCAAGCAAACCAGGCACCAATAGTCCTACCACCTCGGAGTAGCCAAAGTGAATAGCCTAAGTGAATGGACTTAAATGAATAGGGAGTACTGAACATGGTAACTGATTAGCCTGTCTGCTTGGATGGCATGCCAACTTAATTTATCGTCGTCGACAGCCGGCCTGGTCCGTCGTCGGGCCGATGGCACATTCATCCCACAGCTGTTCCCACATAGAGGATGACCGGATCCGATGTTTAAGCTTGTCCAGTAAAGGATCCGAGTACGGTCCGAGCTCATACCATCCCCGTAAGCCTATTTCCCCCGGAATATGTCGTCGATCATACGGGGTATAATGACCCTGTCGCCCCTCCATTTCGGTCCGACAACCGATCTCGTCCATACAAAATGGGAGACGTGACGACGCACGGAAAGGCAATCACAAGCCTGGAATAGAATCATGGACTCCCCTGATAGCAGCTCTCCCCGCTCGGTGTCTGCGGAAGCCCGGTATAAAAGGCCGCGGTCCAGCATAGCCTGCAGGCTTTGTCGCGCGCGCAAAGTCCGCTGCGACGCAGCTGTGTCTGGGTCTCCGTGTACAAACTGCAATCTCGATCAAGTCCCTTGTGAGATTGTTCCTGGGAGGCGGCGTCCTCGGTAAGACAGAGATATCTAGTCTACATCCAGAGTACAGCTGACGAACATAATACAGGAAGCCCTGCCAGCAGTCACACTTCCAGTCACCACTACCAGAATACATCCAGCCGATTCCCTCCCATATCGGCGATGACGAGCTCACATACCTCCGTGCAAAGGGCGCACTACGTTTACACAGCCCGGCTGTCCGCGACAAGTTATGGCAAAGCTACTTCGAGCTGGTACATCCCACTCTGCCTGTCCTGGACCGCGCGGCAACGGTCGCATCGTTGAAGGCTGCAGAGGGCTCATCCAAAATCAGCCTTTTGCTATTTCATTGTGTAATGCTGAGTGCTCGACTATTCCTCGATGCCCACGAAGGCAGGCATACCAAGCCAGCAGCTCTTCGGGCCATGTTCGACCGCGCCCGTGTGCTTTTTGATATGGGCTATGAGACTGATCGGACCGTTTTGGTTCAGTGTCTGCTTTTGATGTCTCTATACCCGCAGCCAATTAACAGTCCAAAGGGCGCACTCAACCTCGTCTCACAGGCAGTTTCGCATGCATATGTGCTGGGCTTACATAGAAACCCGGCGAGATTCTCGGAGGATATTCGTGACAGAAGTCGGCGCAAGCAATTGTGGTGGAGTCTGTATATTCGAGAGCGGATGGTACTGCTTGACCAAGGTTCGCCTTGGGTTATCAACGAGCGAGACCACGATGTCCCAATGTTGACACTTGACGACTTCGCCCATGACCCTTTATGTAGCGAGATGAACGCCAAAGACATATTTACGCCGGAGCACAATGCCAGTTACCAGCGAAAGCTGGCGCTTATGCTCATCGAACGATCCAAACTAGCAGTCATTATTGGAAATCTCGCTCCGATATCAACCAATATTACACATAAACACGACCAACCCTGGCCATCTATCCACCCCGGAGTATCAGACTGTGAAGAGGTGCTCAAAACCGGCCAACTGCTCGACAAATGGGTAGCAAGCCTGCCCATGGAAGTTGCCTGCCTACAACCGAACAGCTACGCCAACGGACAGAGCGACATGAACAGCCTGCTCTCCGTCCACATCACCTCCCTAATGCTGCTCTACCACCTGGCCTCAAACCACTGGGCCGTGCTCCGCTGGTTCCAAGTCTCATCCCCAACTCTAGATGTATCCGAATCCGTCATCAAAACCCTCTGGACAACGACTTGGCCGATAATCCACTTAATCGACAACCCACCCGCCCAGCAGCCGTTCGCGCATATCCAGCTCCTCGCCCCGTCACTGGTCCGCCCTTTGCTACTATGCGCTATGTTAAGTCGCAGTACCCCGTTCTGGCTACGGCTATCCTCTGATACCGGGTACATACCCTCGCTATTTGAAAGAATCGGGGACGCGGATCCGTACTTTAAGCATGCAGTCGATTATGCACGCAATGGATTAGATCAGGCTGCGACCCCATTGTCGCCTCCTGATTCGCGTATCGAGGGTGGCTCTGAAGACCTTGAGATAGATACTATGAGCCCGGATACCGCGACAAACGTGTTTGATGAGTTGTTTGCCAGTTGTCCGTCTGATGTTGATATCACCGGGCTAGAGGTCCCGTTTTCCGATGAGCTGCTGCTTGCCTTGGAGCCTGGAACAATCACCTGAAAGGTTTTGGCGTAAAAGGGAATTAGAAGGACCGCGCAAGGGATATAATATGGCGAAAGTGATACATTCTAGAACAAATACAAATGGCATCCAACGTGCGCGGTTCCCTCTTTTGTCCACTAGATCAAGCGTCTTCATCTGATGTATCTGGTTCTACAGGTGTTTAGTAATTGGAGCTCTGTGTGCCCTTGAATTAATCATTGCCCCAGCATGGGTGGTGATGTGCCCGGATATGGAACCCCATACTGACCAGATATATATCTGGCGACGGACCACAAACATAACCCAACGCCACCCCCGCAAATAGATAGAGAACATTTTGGCACATCTAGACCAAAAGATTCATTAGTCAAGAGGTGATAGCTCAACCCCCCAACAAGAAAGAAAGCAATTCCCGTGAAACGATCCATCAACGTCGTCGGCTGCCACTGCGCCGGCGAGGTTTGCGACGTCATCGTCGGCGGCGTACTCGACGCCCCCAGCAAGTGCTCGACCATGTACGAGAAACTGGTACACTTCCGGGACAACGACGACGAGATCCGACAGCTGCTTCTAAATGAACCCCGCGGGCGTCCGGCCATGTGCACGGATCTTGTCCTTGCGCCGTGCGATCCAGCTGCCGATGCTAGGTTCCTAATTGTGGTAAATGTAATCGACAATGCTTCCGATGCCAGATCCACAGCATATCAGACAGTCGGGAGACAGCACGGGCAGCTTTCACGTCTGTTCTTTGCGTGGAGATGTATTTGAATAACAGGGTATACTTTGTACTTCTAATGTTGAGTAGAATGAGTCTATACTTTTCCAGGTCTATGAGTGTAGATGCCATATTATACATTACGCTTCCCCTTTAGATGCTGTATCAAACGGAAGTCTCTCCCTTCTCTTCATCCTTCACCTTCCCACTATCACTCCCCTTAGCATCGACATCCCCCTTCTTCTTCCTCAAATCCACCCATCCCATCCCCCACCCCGTCGCAAACGTAACAACACAAAGCGCCGCAACAAGATAAAACACCCACCCCACAGCCCTCGCGTACCCCTTCAACACACCCTGCAGGTCATCACCGCTGACGGTCTGCCGGAACCCCGTCGCCCCAGCTGCAATCACCGCATCAGGGTGCACATTGGGCGCATACCGCGGGATCTGGCTCTTCAGCCCCTCGCTGAATATCACATTGGCCACGGCCAGGAATACGGATCCGCCGAATGTTTGGCAGAATGTGAGAATGGCCATTCCGGTGGAGAGGTCGTCTGGTGCGATTCCGTTTTGGACGGCGAGCATGGGCTGGAGTACTGTTAGTGGGTTGAATATTAAAAAGGTGTTTAAGTAGACGCACTGCTTGGGTTGCACAGCCGCGGCCGAGACCGACCAGGATCTGGTATCCTGCCCATGCGGCTGTGGAAGTTCTAGGTGTGAGAGTTGAGAGCAGACCCGCGCCGACTGCGGCAATGACTGCACCGCCGACGGACCAGGGGATGTAGTAGCCCAGTTTTCCGACTGGGGTGTTAAAGTCAGCAAGCAACGCAGACACTTGAGATGAGGGAATGAGGGTAGCAACGTACTGAGAACACCAGAAATAACCGAAGCAACAAGCTGCGACAGAATCTGGGGAAGGAGATTCACGCCGCTAATAAGTGCCGAATCATCCTTCACAGCCTGGAAATAGATGGGCAGATAATAGGCAATGACCATAGTCAAACCAAACAGCGCAGCAACATTCGCATAACTCGTATACGCCACGCGCTGGGTAATAAGGTGGAACGGAATCATGGCGTCACGGCCTTTATAGTACTCCCATCCCAGAAAGACAATCGCTGTGGCGCCCGCGCCGCAGAAGAGACCGATGATGCGCGAGTCGTTCCATGGGTACTCGTTGCCGCCCCATTCGAGGGCGAGGAGGAACATGATGGCTGCTGGGGCGAAGAGGACGAAGCCTACAAGGTCGAAGGTTTTGTAGAAGGTGGGTAGGACTTCTAGGGCTGGAGGCTTTTTGCGCTGTTCGGGAATGCGGGTGAAGACGAGGAGAAGGGCTACTAGCCCGCCGATTGGGAGGTTGATATAGAAGCCTGTAGTGAAGTAAGTAAGATGAATGCTAATTGATGGTTCGAGGACGTACACCATCGCCAGGTTGTGTATGTGGTGAGAGCACCTCCGACCAGTGGACCTATTACCAGGCCCAGCTGCGTGAAGCCCATCAGCATTCCGATAAGGGCTGCATATATTAGTTCTGCATATGAGAATAGCTATTTCGAGCATACCTGGTCTTTTGTGCATTGGAACAGCACCTGCAATAATCGTCAAGGCACCGTTGATCATGCCTGAAGTTCCCATCCCTGACACGGCGCGCCCTACAATCAACATTTTGGAAGACGTTGAAACACCGCAAATGAGTGATCCAAGTTCAAAGATGGCGATGAAACTCATGAAGACGATCTATCACCATTAATATCGCAGCGTGGTAAACAGCGACTGCAGACGTACCTTGGACTTGAAATGGGTATAGAATTTGCCCGTCAGGGGTTGCAGAGCACAGCTAAACAATGTCAACAATGAACGGCAATTGATACAAATAGTCACCATACCTAGCCAGTGTATATGCACTGCCATACCACGCAACATCCTGCAGTGAGTGGAACTGGTTTGTGATTTTGGGAACAGCCTGCAACAGTCAGCCTCAATCCTAAACCCGTACTATAACAGTCAAGTGCAAGCATACCGTCGCAACGATGGAAGTATCCAGTAGCATCAAAAATATAACTAGCGTAATACCAGCCATCACCACGAAGAGCTGGAATCCTTCAATCCATTCCTGATGTGTTTGCTCGCTGCCATCTGGTGTAGGGCTCGTCGCATCGTCAGGCCCAGCCTGTGGCGCCAAATGTGCATCCTTAAAACCTTCTCCCTTTATGGATGGCGTCTCCTGGCCGGAAGATAATCTATCCTGGATTTCACTGGTGCTATTTGAGTGTGAAGAGGCTTCTTGGTGTCGGTCGGGGTTAGAGGCCGCCCCCTCTATCGCATATTTTTCGTCCATGGATGACAATAAGGCTGATGAATCGAGAATTCACAGAAACGAGAAAAATCCGATATTTCAAACCAGGAGACCCAGTGCTTAAAACCTTTTAACGATGATCCCTGTGAGTCGCCAGGCTTGTTTTGCTCCGTCTTGTGCTCTAAACTCCGAGACGGAATCGGGATCGGAGCGGAGTTGGCCCAATATCGTGATGACTCTTCAGCCCCCAATGCCGCATCTGATTCGTGTCTCCCTTGCGCCTGTTGCTGTTCACGGAAGTCAGGTTAATGAATACGAACTGGCTGCTTGCTAGGTCTTATGTGGCGGATGTCATGAGATACGCCGGAAGAGAATTAGTCGCACAATTAATATTGGAACCTAGTACCACCAAGCACCTCCAAACGAGGGTTCCGATAGGAAAGCAAAATCTTGAGAGGATAGCCAAGTGTCTATAAGCTCCTGATTGATTTCCGGTAGCGGTGGGACCTTGTCTGCTGCGGCTGTGGTCTCTATATTGGGTATTTCGGGAAGACGAGACGCCCACCCAGCTCGCAGCCCTAGTAGTATTCGGGACGCCGTGGTGAAGCAGTCTGCTGTTTCGCTGTTGGGTGGGTTCTGGATGCCTACTACTTCCGCGGCCTTGGAGAATTTGTCGGCTACTTGCTGGGTGAGGAAGAGGAGGTCGGCTGTTCGGCGGACCATCACTGGGTCCCAGCCGGGATATTCAAAGGTGGATAAACGGAGGAGTGAGATTAGGGAATGAGCAGTGGGGAAGAGGATAGTTGACGGGATATATGCGAATTCAGATGCGGGGAGGCTGAGAAGCACATCGAATCGCTTTTGGACTGCATTGAGACAGGCGTAAAGATGGTCGAGGCGGGCGAAGTCGATTTCGTCGGTTGCGGCGGATTTCGCCATTGCCGTTTCATAGATTGTAGTTTCAGCGTGATACAAATGTAAAGGTAAAATGTCTACTAGTGTCAGTGTGAGTATCTAGACAGTGCGAGAAACACTTACTGTTCTGGAACAGCTCCGGTGGCGTGGAATTGCGCACATCGTCGATCTGCGCCTGCAGCCCCTTGACGTAGACAGATAGCGGTGCCTTGCGCTCTGCATCACCTACTGCCTCGAAATCATGGCCTAGTTCTTTTATTACCTTGTCGACAACCAGCTGGGCGCGGACCATCTGCGCCAGCACAGCGTCGCCGGGTGCTTCTTTTGCTTCCTGAAGGACATCTAGACATTCTTTCATATGCGGTGTCCACCGGAGTGAGTCTGTGCGCCCCAGAGTATGTGATAGACTATCAATATTAGATTTAGATTCGACATAGGAGAGAAAGGCGACTCACGCGGAGCAGACAACAAAACAGCCAAGAACAGCCCGCCGCTCGTCCATACTGCGAGTTAAAGGCACCCACGGCCGACAGGACCCCGTCCCGGTCCTGATAAACTGTGCGCCAGGGATATCAGGGGTCTGCGGTGGAGGCCTGTTGAGGCCTATGTCCAGGACCAAGCCAGTGACCATCTGCATGTACGGGCCGAGGGAAATCTTGCGCGGCTGGCACTCAAACCCGATCCTGGGCGAGTCAGCAAAGGGCTCAGCCACGAGGAGCGAGGACATACCAAGCAAGGTATACGATAAGGGACTGCAGCAGGTCAAAACTCCGGTGACACTCCACAAGCAGAGCATTGGCAGCCGCGGTTTTAAACTCCGTATGGAGGGCCATCCGCCGGACCGTGTCCTTGGAATACAGCGTAACCATACTGCGCCACAGGAACGGAGATTCGCGCTTAATCTTTTCGACTGGGGTAAGAGGCGGAATATAAATGAAGGGCAGATAAGGAAGTCTGTTTGCACAAAACTCATCAAGAATCTGTTGGTCATCCGTCGCATGACTATCACCAGCGACAGGATGAGCAGGGCCAAGCTGTAGAACATCACCCGCATACGCCTGTATACAAGGTGGAGAGCAACCAGGCGCCTGAGACGCACTGCTGAACCCCGAATCCGACAGCGGAGCGTCCGGGGCAGCAGGAGTGGGATTAGACGCGGTGTTTGGCTGCACAGCTTGGCTCGAGAGCAGGGTGGTGAGTTCGTCCAGTCTGCGCTCCAACTGCGCCGTCTTTGCAGCGACGGATCTCCGCATGGGATTCATCTTTCGTGTTCGCCGAGCGGGTATGCACTCTCGATTCAGTCGGCGACATCTATTCAGTTAGTTCGGTCAAATCCGACTATACCGCAACGGCTAACACACCTGGCACAGCTCCCTTCACCATCCGCAACCAAGCATCTGCATTTTGCCTGCGCGCAACTGGCGCAAGCGCGGCCGTATGGGGCAGTTGTCCAAGCGGAGTCGCTCATTTCGGGGATAATGATGATAAGCCTGGAGTTGTAGAACGGGGTTGGGCTGAGGAAGAAGGACTGTTGATGTGAGAGAAATCCGGGCGGGATTCGGTGAACTCCGGGCCGGTCTCATAGTAGAAGAAGTCCCGTGATCTGGGCGGATTTCGATTAATCCCGACGCGGATTCTGGAGTTTACGCAGTTAAGAATGTGGACGAGTAACAAATGTTTATTGTTCATAATACTACGCTGCAAACATGCGTAAAGTACCTCACAATGCTGCCCGGGCGATAATATCGACCTCGACCAAGCCCAGCGCCTCGCCCGCAACATTGGTGACATCCTCGTCACTGACTTCCCTGCCCAACAGCCAACCCACACCAACAGGCGTGTCACGACGAAACTTCTTCGACGACTCCAGCGCTGGAAATAAGGCGTGGTGGCAGTGTGGAGCACCAGGATAAACATCCAGACGGGTCTTAACCCCGTGGTCCCGGAGATAACGCTCATAGATCAATCCGTCGTCGCGAAGGGGATCCAAACCCGCAACCTGGATATAGGCGGGCGGGAGCTGGTGCGCACGGTCGGGATACATGAAGGGTGTGAAATTGTCGGAAATACTGTTGGGTTTGTATGCCTCTTTCGAGAAGTTGATGTCGGCCACGTCCAGGATAGGTGCGTGTTCGTTTTGGGTTCGGGATACCCAATCGCTGCGGTATCGCGAGGGGATCCCTTCTTCTGTCAAGGTTGTGACGGGGACAGCCACCCAAAGACCCGTTAGAGGCGGCGAGAGCTTCTCTTTGACGGCGCGCTGGGCTGTAAGGGTAGTCAAGTGGCCGCCGGCTGAGACGCCGCCGAGAATGAAGCCCTTGGATGGGTCGGCGCCGAGCAGGGTTGCGTGCTGGGCTATCCACTTGACCGAGTCCCAGACGTCTTCTGGAGCAGTAGGAAAAGGGTGCTCTGGGGCCAGCCTATAGGAGACAGTGATGGTGGTTGCGTTGTACAAGGCAGACAGGGCTCGCGCGGACGGAGCGAGCTGCATGTTGCTGCCGACCAAATACCCTCCGCCATATATCAGAACGATCACAGGACCTCCGTCGTCGGGGAGAACGCTGGGCCTGAATACGCGGATCTCACTTTTGTATCCGTCTCGCATGCGGATCCTGCCTACTGACTCCCTGGTTCCGAGGGTCGGGCCAGTTTCGTACAATTCCTTCTCGATGGCTGTGTGCTGGGTGCGAAGGTCATCGAGGGGGGCGCTGGTGAAGAAGCCACCAGAGGGCAATGGCAGTTGGTCAAATAGCTAGGTCGTCAGTATACTCTTGTGAGATCGTGCTATTAACGTACAGCAGCGAGGTCAGGGTCAGGCTTGCTCAGCGAGACCAACTCCTCTTTGAACTGAGGCTGAAGGACCTCGATTTCGGCTGGAACAATGTAATCATCCATACTTGATGCAACTTTGGACGATGTTAGTGAGTAGAATTAGAAAAACAGGAAGAGATGCCGTAGGAGGCGACGGCGTCAGAAAGTCAGTTTTGCTGTGCTGCTTTATAGTTCGGCTACCGCAAAATTCAGCCTCCCCAGTAGTGATACAAAGAACGAATGTGAAAATCAAGACCGTGTGTTCATCCCAGAAATCCAACGATCATGATTGGACAGTAAATTCCAAAATCGGCCAGCCTTGCAAGCGCCTGCGCGTTGCGAGCCCATCACAATATCACATACACCGAGCCAGCCCTATGCCAGCTCCCATAGGCCACCAACCCAACATCCAACCCAACACGCCCAACACCAAGATCACCCACCGCCAATCACCATCCTCTAGAGCGGTTTCTGGGCGCTGATAATATGGAAATCAAAGATCGGATGGATGTCATTGCGCAGCGACTCCGCGCGCACACCGGCGTTCAGCGCCTCGATCTCGTCGCGCGTCCACCCCAGCACATCGCCAAACAGCACAGACGTAAAGCCCGAGACGCCCTCGATAAAGTTCACGCGCAGCAGCGCCCCGCACTCCTTGAGCCTCGCATCCTTAGGCCAGATGCCCACAGGCAGCTTGAGTTTCTCCGTCAGGATCTGACCCTTGTCGAAGCCAGCCTCGCGCACCCACCGCTCCATCTGCGGCGCGGGGTCCATGGTGCGCCCGATTTTGTCGCAGGCTTCGATCAGGCCGTCGATCATCCTGTTTGTGGCGCTATCGTCTTTCAGGCTCCCGTCCTCGCTGTAGAGCCTGTTTGCTGTCTCTTGTAGCTCCAGCCAACCGCCTGGCTTCAGGTTATCGAAACACTGCCGTATTAACGTCGGCCAGTCTTTAATACTCCCGGCCATATACCGACAGTGAATGAAGTCATACTCCTCTCCAGGGACCCATGGCTTCTCGACATCATCAACAATAAACCGTACATTGGGCGGCACCCAGGCGGACTGGATTGGACTGAGATCATTCCCCACGATCTCAGCAGCCTCAGGATACCAGTCCCCGAACTGGATTGCCCAGATGCCCGTCCCTGTGCCGATATCCAGAATCTTTTTCCCCGCCGGATCGAACGGAGCCAGGAAGAGCCTGTTGTTCAGGGCGCGGTAGTACACGTGGTGCACCATATCCAACCGGTCCTGCTCGGGCTCGTCATTGGGAAACGCATAACTGCCAGCCTGATAAGCGTGGTAGCGCCGGCCGTGCTTGTATTCGTATTGGAGCACACTGTCGGCCAGTGAAGTTCCAGTGCTGGAGATGTCCGTGAACGAGTCGACATCCTCGTCGATGGCGATCTCCACTCGAGTTGTGGCCGCCATGCTGGATTCACTTTCTGATTACAGACCAAGTCAAGGATCACGACTCGCCAGTCGAGGCTGGGAATTGGCAATTAAAAAAGAAGCCAGAGAACAAAGAAGCCGGCTTGCGAACGCGGGGGGCAGGGGACACTTGTCGGGCGAAGGATTCACACTAGGCGACGCTAGGGGCAGCTGTCGGTGCTGGCTTACTCTTGGCTGTGCAAGGCAGGTGGAATCTCGGATCATTCGAGGTTCTCTCCGTTCTGAGTCTGACTCGTGGATGACTGACTCGTGTCACCATGTTCATGAATCGAGATATTGCGCTTGGATCGCGATCACACAGACATCCTGCAATGCGTCAGGGGGGTCCTGCCCGAACAGGCAGCTGGAAATCTCTGAACGGATTCAACGGGATCTCGGCATTCTGATTTCTGACCTGACAAGAGCAGACTAATGGACTAACTAATGCAGGCTGCTCCGCCCATCACCGCATCTCGATCCCATGATTGGGGCAGATAACCCGCGCGATCCGGAGACGGGATGCAGTATAAAAATCACAGGAAGTGTATTATTTCTATTACTCGATTCTATGAATTGCCACATCTACAGGAATTGCTTTTCGGACTGCCTCCTCCGCTTCTCCAGGATTCATCACTCACACCCACCATCCCCGGCCACGATGGACCACTGTCATTCACCGATCTGCCGCTGGACGAGGACCCCTGCGCGCCCGTCGCAAACACCACCAGTCTCCCCAGAATCGCATACTCCAGCCTCAACTTGATACTATACGCAACCGGCTTAAAGACAACCTGCAGCGCAAACAGTCCCGCGTACTGGAAGACAACGACCACAATATCCAGCGCCAGAATGACAATATTGATAGCCAGCAGCTGGACCAGAATAATGCGGTGGGCGCGCTGCGGGCGCAAATACAGCAGCTTGGCCGTTTCCCAGATATATATGCTCGAGAGGAGCGATTCCTGCAGACAGAAGACCACGAGCTGGATGCGCTCGATGATGTTGTACCCTTTTGTGAAGGTCTCCTCGACAGAGGGCGAGACGGCGCCGTACAGGAGGACCGTGGTGGGTATATACAGCACGATTCCATCGATTATGATCAGGTAGAGGATTGCGCGCAGGATGCGAGGCTGGTGGAGGACGAGGTGGAGGCGCGACCAGAGCACGATCGAGTGCCCTGTTATCATGCAGTACCACCCGATGAGGACGATGGTGACGGAGACGTATGGGGTGACGTTGACGAAGAAGAGCAGGATGAAGCCGAGGGTGTTCACGATGAGGCTGCATGATGTGATGAACAGGCTCCAGAAGTAGACGCCGTGGTAGCGCTTGAAGGTGGCCAGGCAGAGGATGATCAGCTCGATGGAGTTGTAGAGCGTGATGGCGGAGAAGGCTGTGAAGGCATATTCCTGCGGCTGGGTGAGGGTGACGGTCACGCTATCGGAGAACATTGGGGGGGCATCCCTAGTGAGTCGGTGAGGTGAAGGAAAGACGTTGAGATGTTACTTGACATGTATCATCGAGAGGCGATGCAATGGCAGCCATCCCCGCCGGTTCCAGCCGACTTTTCAACGGTTACATGGGAGGCTGTCAGTAGAGTTTGTATAGCCCTGGCTCGCTGGAGCTTCGGGCCCAGCTCCATGGAACCGGAAAGCCAAATCGGCGTGCTCCCATCGTGAGATGCCATACTTGTGGTGTCTATACTGGGTTGTGTAGGGATCTCCGGGTGATTTCACACAGTGACAGAGAACCAGCACCATGCCAGAAGCATTGCCCCCAATTCAGTTCTTATGGCCATGTTGATAGTCACTTCAATGTCAGTCAAACGTGAACAGACCGTTAATAGACCGTTAGACGATCTCAGCTGGCCAAGACAGCAACCATGGGTCAGGCAAGCCCTCCGCCGTGGACCAGTGAGCCTAGAACCCTAAACCGCCATCCGCAGCAAGAAAACTCGTAATTGGAACATGAAATTCGGATCCGAAGACACTTTGACCATATTCGCCTCATTCTTCCTTTGCAACAAATGCCAATATTGAGGCTAGCACTAAATCCAGCTGATTATGTGGCCATTCACGGAAATCCCAGGGCCATCTACGTACGCGGCTGCCGTTTAATGCTAAAGAGCCACGGTCAGACGCTCTTAGCTAGACTTCGAGGGATATACTGTGTTCCTCTGGTGGCCTCTCTAGAACACAGACCTCTCCTCACTCAGTCCAACTACAGTCTCCAGGTTGTAATTTCAACGGAAAATCTCCGGTACAGCTGGGCACAGTCCGAAATGGTTAACAAAACTCGATATACGGTTGCGAAAAGAAAATAAAGTATGTTTTGAAGCATTGGCAGATAAGGATACAAAGTACATAAATTTATTCTGTACTTGTTGTCAACACTTTCATAATATAACGTTGCTAGGGGAAAGGGTTCAGCGAAGAAAGGTAGCCCGGATAATTTCCGATGCCTTCGGACCAAATGAAACTATATAAACTATTAAGCAAGCTCCGGAGGCTTGTCATCCTTAGTTAAATTATCATTTTCAGCAAAATGCCCGAGCCTAAAAGTTCAACCACACCCATCACCGTCGCTGACTTCAAGGAGATTGCTCGACAACGCCTTGAGAAACCAGTATGGGACTACTATAATGCCGGAGCTGATGGCGAGAATACAATAAACCGCAACGAGGAGATTTACAAAAAGTGCGTATTCACGGGCCGGGGTTCTGCTTGTTGCTGAGGTTTGACGCCTAGGGTACTATTGCGACCTCAAGTTCTCAGAAATGTCGCCAACGTGGATACAGCCACAACAATATTCGGAAAGCGCTACGATATCCCAATAGCCGTTGCTCCTACTGCATATCAGAAACTGGTGAGCGCCGACGGCGAGATAGACGTCGCTCGGGCGTGCCGTACTCTCGGCACCAACTTCATCCTGTCTACCAACGCCACAACAACCATGGAAGAAGTTATAGAAGCCCTACCATCCCGCGGCGGTAATTACGCCAGTCCCTGGTTCCAACTGTACTTCCTAGGCGATCGAAACCTGACCGCAGCGTTGATTAAGCGCGCCGAAGCCGCGGGCTATGAAGCCCTAGTCCTGACGGTGGACACGTCTGTTCTAGGCAACCGTTTGCCAATGAGGAAGAATCCCTTCAAGCTTCCACCCGGTCTGAGTATGGAAAATGTCAAGTCGAGGTCCGCGGGCGGGGTCAACAAAGCCCGGCTACTTCTGGAAGCGAGAACAGCTGCGGATGCGAAAATGGTGGCCCGGGAGCATTCTTCGTCCCTGGTCGATGCGAGTCTATGCTGGGAGGAAGTCATCCCCTGGTTGCGCTCTCAGACTGAGATGAAAATCATCCTTAAAGGTATAATGACCGCTGAAGATGCCGTCCGAGCAGTGGAAGCTGGAGTCGACGCCATAGTCGTTTCGAACCATGGTGGAAGACAGCTGGATGGCGTGCCATCCACGTTGGAGATGCTACCAGAAATTTCTGATGCAGTCAAGGGGTCCATACCTATTCTATTCGATGGCGGGATCAGCAAGGGCAGCGATGTCTTTAAAGCCCTGGCACTCGGGGCGGATTTATGCCTTATAGGCCGGTCGGCACTATGGGGATTAGCTTACGACGGGCAAGCCGGGCTGGAGAGTGTTTTTCATATCTTGGAAAGGGAACTTTCGCGCACTATGGCTCTCATGGGGGTGGATTCTTTGGCAGGGATATCCAGGTCTATGTTGGGGCGGGCCAGAGAGAATGGGTTTGGAGTGTCAAAGCTGTAGTGACACGCGGATCGAATTTCTGTTCAATGCAAGTGCTCGTCGGAGCCACTGTAAAACGGTCCTACTGTTGGGCCTTGACATCGTTGTAGCTGTAATCATCATATACTAGGGTATATTGATGCTGATGGAGCCTGCGGAGTGGTTTGGCGGAGTAGTCCAGCCAAAATTATGACGCTGGTGAAGCCATTTTGAGAATTCTGTGAAGAGCCCGACAACTATGACGATAAATTATTTTCCTGCATACTATTGACTCTTCATAAACGGCTGTTTGATATCATTGACGATAAGCTACCCCACAGGGGCGAGATTGTCATCGGCTCGGAACCGTGTTTCCCGCCGGTGAATCCTGGAGCAAAGATCGAGCCAAGAGATTCGATGCTTTGAATAGATGGGATATCCCGCAGGCTAAAGCTGCGTGCAAGACACTATGGTGTTCAATCAGAGGGCGTTGAATGGACCAGATTGACACAGCTGCCGTTCTTCTCCAGACACTCCACGGTCTCCAGCTGCCATCCCCGCATTCTGCTCCCCGGCGGCTCCGATCCGTTTTTCCGCCGGTAAAGTGGACTTGGAGACAGGAGTATAGACTACGTACTTGAATAGATGGAAGATATGAAGAGGGAGCCCTCAGAGAGTGGGTTCGTGGTTTCAATCCGTCTCCGCAGTGTTATCATGCCCCGCCATCCGCGGGAGTATCCCTTCTCGTCAGGGGTTTTTGATTTTTTGTTATTCCTATTTCATTTTGGGTATTATTTTATTTCTTCTTTGTTTGTTTCTTCCCCTCATTCCTTCCGGTCCGGTGGGTGGTTGATAGAACTTCGTTGGTTGCTATTGCTATGCGGGGATATATATTGCAGTCATTATTGTTGAGCTATATTGACAGGACACCAGTTGACAAACAACTTACTACAACTAAATAACTCATACAACAAGATCCTTCCAGTACATTTTTACCTTACCCGGACCCTTCCGAATAACCCCAGTCCACTTCCCCAACTCCAACGGCAATCCCCGCACCATAACAAACCAATGTTGTAGGAACAAAGCCCTAAACAGCCTCCCCCTGGACAGGGCCCCTCCTCCCCCCATTCCCTCGTCTAAACACCCCAAACACCTCCCCCCAAAACGAATTCTCACTCTCCGTCAACAGCAACACCTCCTCATAAGCCGTAATCCTCGGCGCCTCCCAATACAGATCCAGCTCGTGCGGCCTCAACCACCGCGTCCGCTTAAGCACCTTCCACGCCGTAAACAGCACCGCACCCACAATCAGCATCGTATAGTGCGTAAAAAACCCCGTCGTATCCCAGGGTCTGAAACTCTCGTACCCATAACACGTTACAACCAGCGTCATCCACACGAGCCCGATGTACGCGCAGTACGGCTGGAAATAGCCCTTGTAGGGGAGAGTGTTGCGGTCGAACCCCTGTGCGACGCACGCGCGGTAGAAGCAGATATACGTAATGCACATGACGATGTAGTCGATGATGCCTGCGGCTGTGGTGAGACTGATCAGCCAGGAGAGCACGGAGGCGGAGTTCTTAGACAGTTGCAGGAAGGAGAGACAGGCGAAGAGCATTGTCAGGGCGAAGCAGTAGATGGGGATTCCCTGTTTGGTGCATTTGGTGAAGATGGCAGGGGCGCGGCCGTCGATGGCGAGGCCGTAGAGGGTCCTAGTTGCGCAGTACGTGTACGTGTTACCGGCGGAGAAGATGGTGGTGACGAGGAGGGCATTGATGAGGTGCGGTAGGGCGTGGATTTTGAGGTTGCGCATGGCGATCACGTAGGGAGACGCGGCGGCGGATCCGGACGATTCACCGGATAGGGCTTGGACAAGGGCTGGGTCGTTGTAGGCTACGACAATACCGCAGCAGAGGGCGCCGCCGATGAAGAAGACCACGAAGCGGTAGTATACGGTTTTGAAGGCCGTTTTGATGTATTTGCGTGGGAACTTGGCCTCGGCTGCCACCACCGAGACGTACTCGGGGCCGACGCAGGTGAAGGAGGCGGACCAGAGGGCGCCGAGGAAGCCTTCGAACTGGCCGAGGGTGCCTTGGGAGTTGTGCTCTGCGAAGGCGCCTGGGGTGTTGAAGTAGCGGAAGCCGTATGCGTCGCCTTGGGGATTGCCGCCGACCATGGTTATGAAGGTGAAGAAGAAGAGGATGCCTATTAGAATTACCTTACCGCTGGAGAGCCAGAATTCGGATTCACCGTAGGCTTTGACTGCTAGGATGTTGAGGACGCTGAACGGTCAGCATGCTACAGTCTTGACAAAATATAAAGGTGTCACGTAGAGATGAACTCACGCATATAGGATAATACAAGCGGCACAGATCGCCCCTACTGGGATATTATCACTCCAGAAACCAAGCACCAGATTCAGCGCCGTGATCTCAAACGGGACAAGGAGGGCTTCATAGAAGTAGAAGTTCCATCCAGCCATGAAGCCAAACGCCTCGTCAACCCATTTTCCAGCAAGCCGGATAAAGGCACCGCTGATGGGCATGTACGTGGACATCTCGGCTATTCCGTTGTTGACGAGAGATAGCATGGCGCTGTAGACTGCATATGCAATGAGAAGACTGCCAGGCCCTCCCTTGTTGAGACCCTCGTTGATACTTACGAAGAGGGCAGTCCCAATGGAGCCTCCGATGGCGATGAGCTGGATCTGGCGGTTCTCCAGCCTACGCTGTAGGCCCCCCTCCTCTGTCCCATGGTCGCCGACGAGTTCCGGGTGGCTGGCTAAGACTGAGGCAGGCTTCTCGGACTCCTTCCCCTGGGCATCAGGGGCCGGGTCATGTATAGTGCTTTTGGGTGACATTATGAGTTCAAATGACAAGTATAGTACAATCAAGTGCACCAAAAAAGGTACAACAGGACTAGGGCTAGGCTACACTACTGAACCCCCTGATATACCTCAGCTTCTACAAGATCTACCCATGGTGGATGCGGGGATTCCGCGGGAAGTCAGAGATAGGGCAACGGGGAAAGTCTGTAATTGAGGGATATTAATTGGACACTGCCTCCCCTATCGTCATGGACTTAGGGCAAGATATGCACTGGTATATCTCTCATGCCCTAAGTAAGTCTGGTGAAACTGGGGAAGGTTGTTATTGCCACGCTCTGGTGGGTCGAGTCCGCGGGAAAGCCCAACATCGGCAGCTCGGCCCACGAACCGTGTCCCGGTTCACCAGCTCCGTCACGGGCCCGGAGGGGCTGGAGATCCCTGACATGGACTGTTCCAGATGGGAGTGACTTTGGACGAACTAGGAAACTGGATGGCTCGTGGTCCGTCCTCCTGATTATGATGTTACGTGGCGGCCGGAGAAGAACCGTCTGGCGTGAAGGTTCGCGTGGATAATGGTCAAGATGAGGTTCTGGGGAAGATAGATCATGTCCGAAGCCTATATCAAGGGCCTCGTGTCCGCAGGAGATTTTATAACACATCAACCTCTACTCAAGAGACCATTCTTCAGTATCTCGCTTGCGAAGCACAACGACAAGTACAACGGCATTATGGCCTCACTATTAAATCACCTTGGCATCAACAACGAAGCCGCACAGGATGACGGTGTTGCCTCCGTCAGAGCCCTACCAGCCTCTTGGTATACGTCACAGGAGATGTTCGAGCTGGAGCGACGGGCTATCTTCTCTCGAAAATGGCTGCTGACGACCCACAAGCTGCGACTCCCAAACACCGGCGACTGGCTAAGGTACGATGTCTCGGGCTTCTCGTTCGTGCTTGTGCGCGACCGCCAGGGCGAGATCAACGCCTTCCACAATGTCTGCCGGCACCGTGCATTCCCCGTGGTGACGGAAGACGGCGGGACTTCGAGGATCTTCTCCTGCAAGTACCACGGCTGGTCATACGGGCTGAACGGGAAGCTGGCCAAGGCGCCTGGATACCAGGACCTGGACGGGTTCGACAAGAGCAAGAACGGGCTGCTTCCGATCCATGTCCACATTGACGCCAATGGGTTCATCTGGGTGAATATGGATGGCAAGGAGAAGCCGGATGTTTCGTGGGAGGAGGACTTCAAGGACATTGACCTGCAGCCCCGGCTCAAGGATATCAAGTGGGAGGACTACGATTTCGACCACGTCTGGGAGATGGACGGCGACTACAACTGGAAGGTCCTGGCAGACAACTACAACGAGTGCTACCACTGCGGCACTGCGCACCCGGATGTTTCCTCGATTGCTGATCTGTCGAGTTACTCGGTGGACACGAAGGATGGATCAATCATCCACGATGGCCACACGACGCCGGAGCAGATTGCGGCAGGGTTGAAGATTTGCAGCACGTACTATTTCCCCAACGCCTCGATGACTGTCTCGTAAGTGAATCCGCCGGTCATTATACCTGTCTTATGCTGACATTCCAGTCCTCACTTCTTCTTCATGCAGCGCTTCGTGCCTGTTTCAGCGACCAAGACAAACATGAAGTACGAAGTCTACCGCAATAGGAACTCCAACGACGAGGACTTTGAGAAGATCAACAGCATGTACAAGCGCATCATGTCCGAGGACAAGTACCTGTGTAACCAGGCACAGAAGAACCTCAACGCGGGGGTGTTTGTGAGTGGGGAGCTTCACCCGACGATGGAGAAGGGGCCGCTGTATTTCCAAAAGTCCGTGCGAGATCTGGTGGTGCAGCACTTCGAGAAGGAGCAGAAGGAGGGCCAGGAGATCTGGCCATCGCGCCAGTCGCTGCCCAAGGAGGCGTCCGTGAGCGAGCAGGACGTGCAGTTCTGCCAGAGTCTGAGCTGCAACCCTAATGGGGGCGAGTGCTGCTCGACGATTGGCAGCCAGCCGCCAGCAGCAGTAGCCTGGTGACGAGCGTAGATTACGAGTAGTTACGAGTAGATAGTGA
Source organism: Aspergillus sp. 2663 (assembly GCA_016880755.1). Lineage (NCBI taxonomy): Eukaryota > Fungi > Ascomycota > Eurotiomycetes > Eurotiales > Aspergillaceae > Aspergillus > Aspergillus sp. 2663. The sequence continues at coordinate 372,467 of WOYA01000023.1, read as the reverse complement.
ATTAGCGATATCATAAGAGTTGTCTTCGTGTATCTTTCACTGTCAGACTGTTATCTTCAGTGGCAATCATAGCCGGATCCATCACCAAGTGGCCGCTGTTATCGGGCATCGTCCGAGCGTACCAAGAGTGACTGTGAGGGGAATGTGCGCCCCAGTTAATTCGGCCTTCTTATTGGCAGCGCCCCTCGAACTGTGAACTGGAGGCAGTTAAGCGCATGGCACACTTTGCCAGACAGGGTGAACTGATCCTGAACCCCGCAGATGTTCCAGTCACAGTCCAGTTCCCCTGCCGTCATGTTGATGTCTCCCTCCTCCAGGCATTCTTTGGTTGCGGATCGCCCGTGTTTGTCTCTATCCCAACTGCATCATCTTTGCCACTGCGTTCTGTCTGCGTTGTGATTCCTGATAATGACCCCGAACGAGGGCGCTGGCACTCGTCGCCGCCTACGCTCAAACCATGCTTGCATCAACTGCCGGTCGGTCGCTTCCCCCGTATTTGCCGTGGTGCAGACTGACAGCCTACAGGAGGAAGAAAACACGGTGTCCGGGCGAGAAGCCGGCCTGCTCGTGCTGTGTGCGTCTCAACCAGCAGTGCTCGTACGCTGCTGCTGGAGGGTCTACCAGCGGCCCAAACGTATGCTTTTTCGTGGAATACAAGGCTGAGCGCTAACCGCTGCTACAGAGCGACCGTCTAGCGGAACTGGAAGAGAAGGTGAATCGAATACTGCGAGGGGCTGGGTATGAATAAACACCTTGTGGTTGTCTACGTACTGACTGTCGCAGGTCTGGACAGCCAACGCAGCAGGAGGTCCATCTCGACGACGCGACCGAGTTTTCCACCCAGACTTCACATGGCGATATCAGCTACAGCCAGTACAATACATTCCCGTCGATCTTTGGCCTCGACGACTCCAGCCCGCCGGCCTCGTCGCTCGCCGTCGCCAGGGCCGTCGACCTCTACCTGGAATTCTGTCATCGCCAGCCGGTCTGGTGCTTGAATATCAAGGAACTTGGAAATCTGGAGACTCACCCTGAGGAGCTCCTCTGCAGCATCTTTGCATTGACATCGCATTTTATGCGAGAGTCGGGGGACCGCTATGCAGACAGTGCGAAGAGCCTGATTATGCTGCGGATTGCCAACGGGACAGTTGAGCTGGTTACCATTGAGAGTATCTGTTTACTGGCCTACTCTGCATTCATAGGTGAGCATTGCGAGATGCGACTACGTGTATATGCTAACAATCATAGATGGCCAGTTGCAACTGGGACGATTCTATCTCGGCCTTGGGTCGCAGCTCTGTCGGGCGGCCATGTTGGATACTGAGGCGGCATATACGAGAGAAGACCGACAGGCAGAACGCAAGAAACGTTTATTCTGGAGTCTGCAGCTACTGGAACAGTCATACGGTCGGCAGACCGGTCTTCTGAACATCCCGACTGCTACCTGGAGACCCTCCTATCTGTCTAGGTGCAGCCCGGCAGATCACGAGAGGGACAACACCCCCAAGCCCCCTCCAGAGCCCAGAGACGCCGTTGGATGCACTTCTCCAGAGGACACCGGAGTCTGGAGCATGTCCATCCATTTTGGCTGGGTCTGGAGTAATGTCCGAGCATATGTATCTCACTGTGCGAACAATCGCCTCACAGAGCCTTGGAGACACGAGTCGATGTACGCTGTGGTTCTATCAGACTTGACTGAAATCGAGAACAACACGCCCTTATGCCATCGATATGATGCTGTCCAGTTCTATCGACGCACGGCGGAAGACCTGGCCATGAACCGGGCATACTGGGTCCCCTGGCTCAAACTGCAGTTCACATATCATGCCATTCTGACCGTGCTGAACCACCCCTTCCTGTATATTATGGCCTCCCAACACAACCCCAAGCTCGCAATTCCGAATACGTTCTGGCGCCGCTCTTCTGAGGTCGTCCTCTTGCACGCCACCTGGATAGTGCGTCTGATCGACATGGTGGCGGAGAAAAATGTCCGACTGGCAGACCCATTCTTTGCCCATGTCGCCACCATCGCAGCCACCGTCCAGCTGTACTTTTGCTGTGCTGATGACCCCCGGCTGAAGTTCAAGTCGCGGGCCGACTTTGCAAAGTGCAATGACTTTCTCCGGACGTTTGTCCCGTTCTCGCGTGCCTGCGAAGTCTTGGTACGTTTCCATGACTGTCTTGGAATCGTCTTACAATCGAGCTGACCATCCATAGAGCCGAAAGCTGGACGAACTCACACGCATCGCCTCTGGCTCCGACATTCTTGACTTGGACGACTGGGTCCCGTCGAAAATCCACCTAAACATCCCCCTAATGTGGGATATCCTCCAATTCAACGTCGCTGACCACTCCTCAGGCGAAGGCCTGCTTCACCACTCACTAGCACCGACTTCCATACCCCCCGGCCCTAATGAACTCTCTACCCTAGATATAATTGTCACAGCCTCACCAGAAGTCAGCGTGAACACAACAGACGGCGGACAGGCCGTTCCAATGCCTCTATACCGGAGCCCGACAACAGCGACAGCAGAGTCCCTGCGCACGACGTCACTGCGGGATCCCCTCGTCGCGCCAGTCGACAGCCTCATGCTCAACACGCCGTGGCTGTGGGCGGCCGAGTCGGGCATTGGGAACATGGACGACGTGGAATACCATGGCAACGGCAACGGCAACAACGGCAGCAATTCGGGGGCGCTGCCTCCAGGAGAAATTGAGGGCTCGGCGTGGTGGAATCTCGGGAATTTATAAGAATATCTGATCTGATCTGATTCATCCTGGAGCTTTACGATTTGACTATGGCCATAGCAGATGTTATTCTCGCCTCTCGTGCTTGCCTTGCTCGCTGAGAAAAGAAAAGAAATCTTTCGATTGTCCTAGCTAGATAGCTGGCCACCCACTCACCACTGGCAGATGCCACGATCAGCCATTCTTCTGCTTCAACATTGCAGAGACCGCAAGCGCCGACCCATCATCATCCATTGCGACGTTTCCCGACCAGCCCTCGAGGCAGGAAACTATGCCCACCGCGTATGAACCAGAGCCAGACGTTCCAAGCGCCATCACGCAGACTCGCCGTATGACCCGGATTATTCCAAGCGCCAACTCGCCCCATACTATGAAAATCCAAGCACCGGATCCTCTAACGACGGTCCCTCAACAACCGGCCCTAGGTAGCTAGCTGTAGCAGACCGTTCCACGCGTCTCCACCCACGCCAACCACCCCACTGCACTGCCGTCCTGTACAAACAGTATAGAATGATGTTGACTATATCTAGGGTTTCACGGACAGTCCGTGAATGGCAGTTGCCTACCTACCTGTCATACTGGAGTCTCCGATGAGACTTCACTGTTGACTGGCAACTGCTGTGCATCCGTGCAATACGCGATGCCAGGTAAGGCAACCTCTCCTCCGTAGTATGGATAATCCTACGCCCTGGTAAGTCTGTAAGTCTGTAAGCGCTGCGCGTGCAACAGTGGACTCAGCTCCGTTGGAGTGCATACAAGTCCCACATTCCTGACTATCTTCTTCTTCTTCCATCTTCGTTCCACGGAGTGCGTGGCATTGACACTACCACGCTTATCGTGTTTTGGATATAATCAATATGAACGTTGGTATTTCCAATCTCCCATCCGTATTGACTTAAGCATGTAATGGATACCTCTATATTTAGATTCGATTCTTCACCAGACACAGATACCCCTAGATTCATATCGGAACGCAGCCGAGTCCAATCACCACAACATTAATTAATTGAATAAATCTTAGAAGCAAGTTACTTCAAGTCATTAACTTCCCAGTGCAGTGCGGGGATCCCCACCAGCGCCACACGAACCACCCAGTCCCGGGTTATCAATATCGCATCATAATAACATAGCTGGGGATGGATATTCTTAGCAACAAAACAGGAAACCAGGACCTGATGCCCCAAACAGGAAAACGAGCAGCAGAGCTTAAGCTCCAGCAGCTCAAACATCTCCAGACTAGACACGTTCCAGAACAGGCAGAACCACAGGGTTTTGTGCGGGGACCGGAGTCGGACACGGTTCGCAGCCGTGCTGAGCCGTGTCTTATCGCCTGCCACACCACACCTCTCTTCACTGTCCCTTTTGGGAGGTACGCTTTGCCCTCCTTACTTCACTTGAGAGTCCGGTTCGGGAACGGCATCCGTTGGAGACGTCATTGCCATGCTCATTGCCATACTGGGCTGCGTTGCAGCCACGGTATCGGGTCCGAGGAGGGGTATACTGTAGAGGGGATGGAGGGGCAGTGAGTTATTAGTTGTTTTCCGGCGGGATTGTTCTAGATGTACGGTTTATAGGTGCTCCTACAGCTAGGTAGATCTTCTCTTCTCTCCTCTCTCTCCTCATATTCATACCTACACACACAAACACACACGATGACATCCCCGTCCCAACGCGTCGTGATAATCGGCGCCGGCATAGTCGGGACAAACCTCGCCGACGAACTCCTCAGGCTCGGATGGAATGCCTCAAACATCACAGTAATCGAGCAAGGCCCGCTCTCCCTACCGGGCGGGTCAACATCGCACGCCCCCGGGCTCGTCTTCCAAACAAGCCCGTCAAAAGCAATGACGCGGTTCGCGCAGTACACGGTGCAGAAACTGCTCTCTATCAAACAGGACGGAGAGGGGTGCTTTCACCAGCTGGGCGGGCTGGAGGTTGCGACGACGCCGGAGCGGGTGCAGGAGTTGAAGAGGAGGCATGGGTATGCGACGGCGTGGGGGGTTGAGGCGAGACTTGTTTCGAAGGAAGAGTGTTTGGAGATGTATCCGCATTTGAATAAGGATGTTGTATTGGGCGGGTTGCATATACCGAGTGATGGGTTGGCGCTTGCGGCGCGCGCGACGCAGATTCTGATTGAGACGACGAGGGCGCAGGGCGTGCGGTATCTGGCCCATACTGCTGTGACGGGGATTGAACAGGATGGAGGGAGAGTTACGGGTGTGCGAACGGGGAGTACGACCATTCCTGCGGATATTGTCATCTCCTGTGCTGGGTTCTGGGGCGTCGAGGTCGGTGCTATGGCTGGTGTATCCATCCCGTTGCTTCCGCTGGCACATCAGTACGCGAAGACAGGGCCTGTGACGGCGCTGGCGAACCGCGATGTGAATGGCAGGATCAATGGGTTGAATGCGACATTACCGATATTGAGGCATCAGGATCAGGATCTATACTACCGCGAGCATGGTGATAGATACGGGATTGGGTACTATGGGCACCGGCCTATGCCAGTTGTCGCGGGAGAGTTAGGGCCTACCGCTGCGCATGTTGATGAGAAGAACATGCCCTCGCGACTGGAGTTTACGGACGAAGATTTCGCGCCGGCCTGGGAGGAGTCGAAGAAGCTACTCCCTGCGCTACAAGGAACTGAACTTGACGATGGCTTCAATGGCATCTTCTCCTTTACACCAGACGGAGGTCCATTGATCGGACAGGCACCCAACCTCGATGGATTCTACGTCGCCGAGGCAGTCTGGGTTACACACTCCGCCGGCGTCGCAAAAGCAGTAGCAGAGATCCTCACACGCGGCTGGGCCAGTATCGACGTCGCAGAATGCGAGCTATCCCGGTTCGAAGAAGTACAGTTGAACAGGGACTACGTCTCCGAGACATCGCAGCAGAACTTCGTCGAGATCTACGACATCCTACACCCGCTACAACCAAAAGAGTCACCGCGAAACCTCCGGACAAGTCCATTCTACGAGCAGCAGGTCCAACTCGGCGCGGTATTCCTGGAACTCGGCGGCTTCGAGCGCCCATTCTGGTACGAGGCGAATAGGGACCTTGTCCGCTCTCTGCCTGCTCACTGGCGCCCTGTCGATCGAGACCCCTGGTCCAGCCAATTCTACTCCCCCATCTCAGCAGCAGAGGCATGGAAGACTCGCAACGCAGTCGCAATGTACGACATGTCCTCGTTCCACCGCTTCATCGTATCAGGCCCGGGGGCTGCGTCCCTCCTACAACACTTGACAACGAGCAACGTCAACACGAAGCCAGGAAAAATCGCATACACCCTCCTCCTAAACGCCAACGCAGGTATCCGCAGCGACATCTTCGTGACGAGACTCAACGCCTCGACATTCCAGATCGGGGCGAACTCCGCTAACGACCTTGCGTATCTCCGCCGCGAAGCACGATCCCAGTCGACAAAATCACCAAATACCTGGACCCAGGTGTACGAAATCACAGGAAACACCTGCGCCATCGGACTATGGGGCCCTCGCGCCCTCGACGTAATCCAGAACCTACCAGGGACGGTAGCAGCAGAGCTCAGTCCGCAGTCCCTGCCATACATGCACGCAAAGCCCGTCACGATAGCCAGTATCCCGACGCTTGTATTCCGCAAGTCGTACGTGGGGGAATTCGGATGGGAGATCCAGACGACGGCCGAGTATGGGCGTCGACTCTGGGATGCATTGTGGACGGCAGGGAAGATCCACGGTCTTGTTGCGGGTGGGAGGGCTGCGTTTAATGCGCTGCGGGTTGAGAAGGGGTATCGCACGTATGGAAGCGACCTCACTACAGAGCATGACCCGTATGAGTCTGGATTGGCGTTTGCAGTGGACGGGGGTAAGACGGGGGAGTTTGTGGGGAGGGCGGTGTTGTATCGGAGGCAGGGAGAACCGCTGGGTCGACGGCTGCGGTGTTTGACTGTTGATGATGGGCGGTCGATGGTTATGGGTAAGGAACCTGTGTATAGTGGGGGGAGGGCTGTTGGGTATGTCACCACTGCGGCGTTTGGGTTTAGTATCAGGACGCCGGTGGTTTATGCCTGGCTGCCGGCGTCGTTGGGGGAGGGGGCAGGGGTTGAGATTGAGTACTTTGGGAAGAGGATCAAGGCGAGTGTCGTTGCTGAGCCGGTGTATGATGCTGATGGGAGGAAACTCACTGGAGAGGGAGATGTGGAAAGGATCAAGCCGATCAGGGCTGTTCTATAGAGGATTCATTAATCATGGCCCATTTTATCGTTTGATATGGGAATCCATGTAGTCTACCAACCAATACGAATACCAAGACCATCAAGCCAATCACTGAACAGTATACTCCGCTGTTCCAGCCGTTGTAAACGATTCTAGGCAGCCATCAAGTGTTTGAGATACGGACGATCTGCAAGTGGGCCATTCATACGCGCTGGGTCCCGCGGGGATACGCACACGATGATCGGAGCTGACGTGGACTTTTTCAGGGTTTTGGTATCGTGCTGATCAGGGTGTCTTATGAAGTAAAAAAATACGTGCAGACTGCAGAATGATGCTTGTATGAATCACGTCGCTCAATCCATTCTACCGTTTACATGATGTATTTAAAAAAGAAGAAAAGGAACAATAAAGAATGAAGGGATAGAAAACAACAGGTCAATCGTCCTGCTCATCCACCCCATAAACCTCCATCAGCCTCTCCTTCTCATCAGGCACAGCCTCATCCGCCTCAATCCAGATCTGCTGTCGACGTCCAGCGCCTGCAGCCCTGCGTTCCCGGAAACAGTAGTACGTCGCAACCATGACCTTGCCCACAAGGAAGCCCGCAATGCACGCAATAATCCCAGCAACCATGCCCATCAGAGCCGGGACAAGAACCGGTCGCAGATGTCGCATGTAGTGCCTATCACCTGCCCAGTCCGAGACGCGCTGGCGGCGATGACAGTCCCATTCGGCGCCGTTCTTGACACGCACCGAGCCTTCCCTGCAGTGTTTTGACTTTGGCTTGGACATTCTGTGCAGATACCTGGCGTACGCCGATTTCCACGACTTCAGGCTCCACCAGTTCCCGCCGTTCTCGTTCTGGTGGTGGTGATGGAACCGCCGGTGCGGACGGCCCTGCTCGACGGAGATGATTTTGAGATTCCCGTCGGCATCGCGCACCAGGCCTAGCGAGACGGGGCTCTCTGTTGCGGTGCGGCCTTGCAGGTCGACGAGGGTGAGTACGAGGCGGTAGAGGTCGTTGAGTTCGGCGTCGGGCTGGTGGGGGAGGGGTTGCACGTCGAGGGCGTATGCTACGGGCACGGTGTCTTCGATGTTGCTGTCGGTGGTGCGTTTGGCGTTGAATTCCATGGGGAATGGGGTGGGGAAGATGATGTTGTCGTTGGCGAGGAGGGTGTCATTTTGCGTGTGGAATGTGATGGACTGGCTGGTTAGTAGGGCTTCAACTCTAGAGTGGTTAGGATGATGGCATACCAGGAATGAAGGCAGCTGGACGCTGTTGATGCAGTCGCCGTATGTAAAGGCACACTGTGCGCAGGAGAGGTTGAGGGTGTAGGGCTTGGTGACTGGCACAGCAGGTGAAGCGATGGAGTCGATATCCTCAGAGACAGCGAGGCTGCTCAATAGAGCGACAAGCAGTGGTTGCAGGGGACGCATTGTGGAGAGACGGACGGTATGTGATGAGGTATGGGAGACAAGAGACAGAGGGAGAGGTCCATATAAATCACGACAGCAAGAATGATGACGAGAGTGCTGCGCCAGGCTCCATAGACCCGGCTCCACCAGACCCTGGCCGTGAAACTACGAGCTGCATTCTGACTCGCCGCTTGGCTGTGCTCTTGTGCTTCAATGGGGATGAGAAATGCCAATCTTTACTCTTTTATGGCTGCCTGTCGCCACGCCCACTCAGCGCGCGTTCTCGCAGCGATCAACGGGGTTCGACCTGCTGGTTCGCCGAATTCGTCTGATTGTTTCAGAATCCTGCTCCCATTAGACCTCAGGACTGGCATTACTGATTACTGTCTGGCCAGAATCGCAGTGGGCCTGCAGCGTCTTGGATCCGGGTCCGACTGCAGGCCGGCCGGAAATGAGCGGAGCAGGGATGGGCACCCAAAGCTTAGCAGTAGTTTATCGCGCATTTCATTAAACATTTCGTTAAACATCAAATGAGAAATTCGCTATCAGTAGCCGGTTCTGGTAACCCGTCTGCCTGTCTGCTACCGTCCTACGTGAAGATGACCCCCCCGTCGACCACCATCGTCTGCCCCGTCACATAGTCCGAGTCTGGTCCAGCCAGGAACCCAACCAGACCCGCCACGTCCTCTGGCCTGCTCGTGCGCCCCAGCGCAATGAAGCGGTCCGAGTACAGCTTGAGGCTCTCCCCTTTTCCACGGCCCTCCAGCGCCCCCAGCCCGTCGTCAATCTGCTCCCACATCGCCGTGTCCACAATGCCGGGCGCGTACGCATTCACCGTGATTTTGTGCGGTGCCATCTCCATCGCCATCGCCTGGGTCAGCCCTCGCACCGCCCACTTGCTGGCCGAGTAAACGCCCAGCGTTGGGAAAGGCTTGTGCGACACGATCGACGCCGCCCCCAGGATCTTGTACGCGCCCACCCCGGCCGCTTCACCCGGGTCGCCCTGTGCGATCATCTGGCGCGCTGCTTGCGTGTAGCAGTTAAACACGCCCTTGACATTCACCGACATGACGCTGTCAATGTCCTCCTCCGTCACGGCCAGCAGCGGCTTCACCTGCGCGATCCCGGCATTGGCTACCATGAGCGTTAGGGGCCCCAGTTTCTCCACTGCGTCCTTTACGAGCCTCTCGATTTGCGTGGAGGACGTGACATCTGCAGCGACCCCAATCACGCGAGAGGGCGCGATTTCCTCTGGCTGCGCTGGCTGCGCTGGCTGACGGATGGCAGTGCTGAGTTCATTCACTGTCGCGTCGATCGCATCCTGGCTGCTGGGGATGTCATTTATGCACACCGAATAGCCGTCTTGCACGAGCCGGAGCGCAATCGCTTTCCCACTGATGACTTGTTAGTAGGAATATCTAATCTATGGATTTCCTGTCTATCTGCCGTGACTTACATGCCCCGTGCTGAGCCGGTGACGATTGCAGTGCGCTGAACCTGGGCCTGCTGAACCTGAGCCTGGGCCATTTTGCGAATGAGTTGGAGGGTAATCTGGTTCTTGATCTCGCAGTTAAGTCTACCTACAGAGCGGGGTAAGAGGGGGGATGATTACCCTGGTAGTGCAGCCAATATCATCCGTAGATAAACGTGCAGGGATTCTCCAACTACGCGTATTATGAACAGTGTAGACTGTCTGTTGTATACATCACGAACATCATTCGCCTCATCTACCGGGAAAGGCAACTTTGTGTGGTCGTGTCATTAAACCCTGCAGCCCCCACACGATTACTCTAATCAATAAGGGTTCGCGATAGCATCGAGTGTTGGTTGGGGCTGGGGGCCATGAGTTATAACTTATGAGCATCAGACTGCCCCAACTAACGCCGATAGTCCATCGCTGGTGCTGATGGTGATCGCCATTTTAGTTTGTCGGCTTATCCCAACCGAACGCTCGTCTCACCAGTCCAGTGTGCTAAGCTCTGCCGCCATGACTCGATATGACTCGAACGACTGATCCTGGCGTGAATCACAGCCACTCGGCAGTACGGCTCGTATATTTGGTTGATGTCCATCCAATGCCTTTAGAATCTGTCCACGCTCCGGCTGCTGACAGTTGACAGCACATTCCAGTTTGGGTTTTTCAATATTCAAATCTTGACACTTGAAATGAAAGTGCCGGTGAATGCAATTGGTGTATTGATTGGGCAATTTGTCGACTGGTGGCTTACCTGCACTGGCCTCATTCGACCCACCGTATAATGGAGGCAGCCTTGGAACCCTACGATTGCGACTGCACCCGTTCGAGACTGAAATTTTAGGTTCAGCTGAGTCTACAAAAGAGTGAACCGTGCCGTGTATAGTGAAGAAGAATGTTGCTACCTAGTGCCTGCTTGTCGGCGGTTCGACCTCCCGGTTCCAGCTAGACGGTGGGTCCTACACGACTATACATCAGCAGGAGCATTACCTGACTGCTAACTCTTATTGGACGCTGATTCGCCATTCTAATCAGATCCTTCGAATCAGCCTGCATACTCCAGAAATAGGACACTGCCGAAGATTCGCCTGTCCAATTCGGTGCCCTGCGTCTTTAAAATACTCTGAATCGGGTTTCATGTCATACCGTAGGTAAAGAAGAAACAGTGACACTTGTCAGTACTCTAATTGCATAAATCGATTGTATAAATTGTAATGCAATGTCTCACATCCAGGATCTCTTGATAGCGGCCGTATATCCTTCAACTGACAGCACCTGGCCATCCCGACCAAGTCGATGCGCACCAGGAACATCCGGTGGCGGTGGAATAAATAGCCATTCATGTCTGCTATCACAGGCATGGCCTTGTGTATCCCCAGTTTGAAGACCTTCGAGACATCCTTCGCAAATATCTGCACTGCACAGGCGACAGATGTTGCAACTCACAAAGTTCCCCCATGATCGAAGGCAGATATGACAATACCAAACGTGGTCTTCGCCGACAAAGGGCCAGGGCGACGCCATGCGTTCCTCTGCCCGAGGGGAAGTGCCAGCACGGATGCCGAGAGGGCTATGGATGAGCTGGAGAAGCGTTATGGCATACTCATCATCGCCAGTCATCGCAAAAAGGTGTCCAAGGATACGCTGTGCATTTGTAGCATATTCATCTCTTGAGTCATTGCACCCAGCTAAAGCCTGGATTACATATGGTTTAAAGTAATTCCTGGCCTCCTGTTCGCGCCCATGAAGCCGATGCCATGCGCCCATGTAAATGGCTGGCTGGCCATCGGCCAGAATGTTATCCGTCGACCACGATTCAATTTCCCTGTCGCAAAGCTTCTCTAGTTCCTGGACAATGAGAGCTTGGGAATCTCCGACTTCTCTGAGAGCATTAGCCAAGAGTCGGCGCGCGTAAGCAGCAACAGCACGATTCCTTGCTCTGCAGAAAACTGGATACTGGAAAGACTCGGGCACTCTATGTTGGGTTATGATACTCTTCCAGATCCGAATGGCTTTATCTTCGTCGCCCAGGAATCTGTCGTATAAGTGAGCTAGGGACTCCTTCAAGCATATAACCTCAATATCCTGCATATTTCTTTCTGTGAGAGCACTCTGGTACTTTCCCTCCAGCCACTGCAGTTGTTTACAGCGTTTTGCGGACAGGGCAAATATCAAGGGAAGCTGGCAGCTATCCCAACGGTGACGACGGCGCCATTGACAAAAGTTGTCCTCGAAAACTTTAACTAAACCGTTCTCACCGCAAGCCCCGGGTTCCCTGTCTACTTTCCTGGCTAGCTCCATGATTCTTTCGTATTGCAAGCATTGCATTGCAATGAGAACACGAATAGCCCCTGTCACAGCCTCGCCGAGGCGAATGGAATCACGAAGCTCGACGCATTCCATGAACCAGTGAAGGGCATTAGGGTAATCTCCCAGTTCAACATGAAGTACACCCAGGTAATACCGGATCGAAGAGAGGGGTCTAGCCTCATTGTTCTTAAGGCCAGACATTTTGTCGTCATCGCTATCCTGCACCAGCTGTTGTGTGTAATGCACCTCGCACTCGCTGAACAGCGGGATGGCATCTTCCAATCGACCCTGCATCGCATAGGCCACGGCAAGATTCTTTTTGATATCCCATGTTGCCTCCAGTTTCAGCGCGGCATTCAGGTGCTCGATGGCCTCGTCGACATGTCCCAGTTGTCCAAGACAACCCGCGACACGATCATGCCAGTGCGCATTTTCCTCAAGCTGCGCCCACCTAGCAACAGTTATGACGGTATCGGCAGACACGGGGCCTGTTACAATGTCGCGTGGGTTCTCTCCATTAAGTACAATGAGGATCTCCCAAACCACAGACATGCAGAAAGTTGGAGCCCAAAAGCCTGTGAACCATCTGCTAGCCACTTCACGAGCTAATGGCACGAATAGCTGAGCAGGCTCTTGAACACAGGCTCGAATCCATTCCCTCATATCAGTGTCCTCAATGCTATCGACACACTTCTCATCGGCGAAAAGAGAGACAATCAAATCTGTAGTCTCACGATCGATAAACTCGACAACTGGGAGTATTGAGGCGTCTGTGCGGAACATTTCCAGATTCGCGCTCCTGAAGATTTGGCAAAATAGAGTAATCGTTTTGTGCTTCTGCTTTCGATCAATATTGTCCAAGTGTTCGCAAACATGCCTTAATTGGTTCACCCACTCGCCAAGTGCGTAGTCACGCACACTCGACGTGGTAGGACCTTCAGATGCAGCTATTTTCAATAAACATATATTCAAGGCATCCACACTCGCGTGCACGATATCAACACCAACAGGTGTTGAGCAATCCCCTGCTGATACCTTTCCATGGCGAGGGTTCCGCAGGAAGTCGCGAATTGACGCGTGGCAGAAGACCACTGTGGTTCGTTCCTTGTTGGAATTGAATTCCTGCCCCAACTCGCTGGAAGAGTCACTGTCTTCAACCGAGTCGTCATTTTGAAGCTGTGTAAACCCTCTTGTTGACGCATCGGACAAATCTGCTGTCGTCAAGCCGTCCTCACGATTGAGCACGAAAAGCGACGCATACTGTGTACGTAAAGCGTCCTCCAAGCCTAGTTTACTATCATCAGTTCCCAATTCGATTCGAAGTATCTCGTCTAGGTTATTCAATGTCAGCGGTCTTTCTGCACATGCCACCCAGGCCAGAATGATATTGAGGTCGGTTGCATCCTCCTCGGTCAGTCTGCTGCTAAATGCCTCCAGGACGTGTTTCAGTATCGCATCGAGGCCTTTCGGGGCTTTTCGAAGGCTTTCAAGCATGCTGCTAGCTCTGGTTTTCCCGTTAAGCTCGGCTAGCATCAGGTCGACCCAAAGGAACATGCCCTCCGCCTTATCGATCAGGAATTCTTCGATTGTCTCGCGCTGTGCCCTCGATACACGGCTGATGGACCGGGACTTGCGGGTGCTCTTACGGACATAGGTTGTGATATCCGCGATGTTCTTGTTGGCGTTGACATGGATTGTTGGAATGGATTGTTCTAACGCTTCCACCAGGTCGTCGTATATTTCTGGTCTCCCTAGAAGAACAACTTTGATGGGAGAGTTTATAGGACCTAGCCAACCCAATATGTTAGCTTCCCTCCACTGCGGTAAATAATCCAGCGTTCCAGTTCTCACCTTGTACGAGCTCTGCCGCCAGCCTTAGAAACTCTCGACAGTCCTCTTCAAACGCTTCATCCACACCATCGAGGACCATCATCACTCTCCTAGCCGGACTTTTTCCTGGATTGAAAAAGTAATTCATGAATAGAACCCTCCATGCAGCGTGGATGGATTTTATATCGTCGGGCGAATGGCAGTGGCCATCCACATAATCCCTGTAGGAAGGGTCGCTCTGATAGACCTGAAACGCAATGTTCCTCAACGCACACTGAAACTTCCTGGTCTCGGGATCATTGTGTCTGAAAAAGAAATATCCGACCGAATTATGATCAGAAAACTGCTCCTCAAGGTGAGCGACGACGTTCTGCGCGATAAAGCTCTTGCCACACCCTGGACTACCGGATACCCACAATAACGGGTGATCATCTTTTTCAACCCAGGCCTGGAATAGCAACTCGTTACAGACCCAGTCTCCAGTGCCCGAAACCCGTCGCTTTCTAATGCTCTGATACATGTCGAGTGCATGGACGGAGGGTTGCAGAACTGCTTTGATGCGCTCGAGGTTTCCTGGCGATGGTGCTATCCAGTGGGCTCGTTCTTTCGCAAGATTACTCGCATTGTTGTTTTCCGCAGGTAGGAAGTCGAGGAGGGCTTTTGCGTAAGCCGCTGCAGTAAGAGCTGCATATCCCTGCCATTGTTTATTCTTATGCGAGTCGCAGTAGTCACAGATCCCCCGAATAACAAGACATGGTAATTGATCCATCAGGCCAGCGGCTTCCATTTCGAAACACAGAATGTCCATGTCCTCTGCTATAGCGTCCCTTCTCTTAGGGTCCTTCATTACCTGATTCCCAGAAGCAATCAGCCCGTAATGGATAAATGGCTTGAGGTCGCGCGGCTGGCGGTGTTCCAACTGCGTCTTGTCGCATGCTAAACAGTCGGTATCGTCACTTCTCTGGTGGTGATAATTGGGCTTAAACAGCCAGTCATCATCCGGCCGTGAAAATTGATCTCGAATTTTGCCGTCTTTCTGCAGTATATCCGATATTGTTTTCTCAACCGGATTGCCTTTGACCATGTCCTCACTCCGAATTTGGGATATCGCCGTCAACAAATACCGGGGAGGCTTGTTCAGCGACCCAGTGTGCTGAAAAGATCCATCATCGAGTATCTTTCCATAGTCATACTGGATGACGCCCCCAGAAGTTGAAGTAGAAGTTGGCGTACTAACGACTACATCTCCAAGGCGGACATCGGTCCTTGCACTGGGTACACCACCACCAATGCCCACCATGAGACCGAAGCGGACAGCAGGGAACGTCAACAGCATTTGGTCCAGCACAATCGCCGCGGATGTAATCCCATAGATTCCCGAGGGAAGACAGGCCAGGACAACATGGTGACTGCCAACACTCCCCAGTGTATAGACGTTGTGGTCGGTGAGAGGCTGGGATAATGAAGGATGTACTTTGTCCAGCATGAGTTTTGCAGCTGCCATCTCTAGTGGCAAGGCGCAGATCCATGCGACTGTGTAGTCGGCATGCCGGAACGAGGCCATTGTCGCCGGTGCGACAAGTGGCGAAGAGAGAATCCGAACCCCAAACTGCTCAGCAAGCCCATAAATCAAGAAAGGATCTCGAGGCTGAACAGCGCGGGGTAAAATGCCTTGAGGTGCGCCCAACAGCCAATCATTTGGCTACATCGAAATATGAGGGGTTCGAACTCGGAGACCACGATGTGCGTTGTGACATCTCAGTAAAAGCATAGAGACAATCAAGCATTGACAGTTGATGGATTGTCGATGGTGTTGTCGTTGTTGTCGTTGTTGTCGCTGATGAATGTCAACATAGCGGCCTGAGGCTTCAGTGAACATCCTTGGCATAGACCGATGGAGGCTGACTGCCACTATAGATTTATTCATCTTTATTCAATATCTTTAACATTATCTAAATAGTTCAGTACGGTAGCGGGTTTAATTCAATTGTCCAACCTGTTTAATCCCGACCAATGCTGCTTACGCAACTCTTGTTCGCCAACGGGATGTGTATATTGTTGTTCCACTATATATAGTTATACAGACTTTATTTCTAGAACCAATGTGACTTGCCCTGTTTGGATGGGGCTGCTTTATTAAGGGTACCCAGAGGATTATTTATAAAATATTTCTTATTATCGGTCAAGGCTCATGTCAAGGTACAAAGAAACAAATTGATTAGGTATAGGAGTATCGAAAAGGTATCGAATCGATGGTGATTCAGAATTGACATCAACTAATCCTTGCTCTTCTCCGGGAATTCGCAAGATAATAAGAGAATTAGAGTAGAGTATACTTAGTAATAATGAGATTATAAGTTTGAAGTCATGAAATCACATAAGGTCAGGCCATAATAGTGTTTTGCTGATGAATCGATATGACTGCGTGACAATCCCAGGGCTTCAAGACTATAATATAGTATTATATATCTTATAACTCTAATAAACCTCTCACATTTACTTCCGATTTAGTAAGATACGAATATAAACAGGCCTCGGTTTTATATAGAATAGAAATCAAAGCTAGGCTTCTTATTCTAATTAGATATATTACCTTCCTAACAGTGGTCTAGACGCTGGCCTGCGGACAACTATAGGGAGGAAAATGGCCCCGTTAAAAGCAGCAACCGACTAAGGTATGAGCCACGGAGCATAATAAATATTACCGTACTACTCTAGGGACGCTATTTAGATTAAGAATTACTGTGCTCTATTAGCCAATTGCCTATTCCCAGAAATCTGACACAAGAACTCTTGTTTCCCGTCTAATTAAGGCAAGGGAGGGAGGTGAGCGACAAATGGAGATAGCATCCATAGAATAGGCATCATTGGAATATACTTTTGGAAGAGGTTCGTGAAGCGAAAGAAAAGATAGTTCTGAATAGTTCTTGACGGAGATATTGATATCAAAGACCTTCGCTAATGAATGCTTGCTTGGTAATAGTTGGTTCTTGGTGTTGTTGACGAAGAGTTCTAGTAAACAGGCGGAATATCATGACGCCCCTCGCTGTTTCCTTAACAATACCAACTTAAGAATGAAACCAGTGCCCTAGAAACATAACCACAACATTAACTCCTCCAAAATGTGAAATCCGACAGTATCGGGGAACTCTCATAGAGATCTACCGTGGAACAGAAGAGTCCGCTTGGTTCCGCTGGTGACCGGCAGGTTCTGGCTCTCGCATTCCAAAGGGTCTTCATACCTGAATGCAGAACCCTTAGCCAAGGCGAGTTGAATGGATGATTATCATCGTCGCTTAGATTGGCCTTACATTGGCTCTATTCTTCGGGGCTTTGGCGCAGCCAGTAACACCGGCGGGATCATTCTGAATGAGTCGTCAGTTTGTGACACCCAATCAACCAATTGCCGTCGGCGGGTCTGCTGCCCCGGGGAGGAAGAACAACACTTGGCTTAAACTGTGGTTGGACACATTATATGGTGTCTGGCATTCAAGCTGGCCCCAGCTAGCTTTGACAAGTACATATCAGGTATATAGATTTCGCCGACCGAAAAACCGCCGTCCATTTGAATATCTTAAAACTTTTTTGGCGATAAGAACTCGCATATTTCCTTGTAGAATTTACTCATAAAACAATTATTCCACGTGCCTTCCAACTTGCCTGATCCTAGGGGCTGATAGATTATTCATTTATGCAGAGACAGTGCCAGATCCTGATGCAACTCCTTCCCCCCTACCTTTACAGGCTCAATGGGCTGGAAAACAAAAAACACACGTAAGACACCGTTATTGTCCTCTGAACGGGTAATATTCCGCCACGAGTGAGCGGTGCCCCGCTGGACGAAAACATCACCCTTTTCTAGAGTCTTGGTCTCACCGGAGTCAAGAACCAACTCTGTAGTTCCGTCAATGACAACGCCGTAGTCAAGGCTTGCAGTGCGGTGCATTGGGACGTCGATATTAGGCGGCACCTCGATGACTGTGCAGGATGTGCCGTTTTCTGGATTCAAAGGGCTGGGGTCATCCAGCTTGGCCGCGTATTGTTTGATGTCGAGATTTGCTTCCGCTTCTGGTGTGGCCGATGTAGGGGGGGAAAGACCTTTAACCGGAAATGTTGTGGTCGCGTAGGCGAGTGCATAGTCAGATGTAGTCGGCTTTCCTGGGGGCACTGGGAACCCTGCAAAGGGAACGTGGGCATCAATATCGTTGTCGAAAACAGCCTTTCCGGTTCGGCGGTCGTGGGTGGTAATTATTCGATTGAAGGGAACAGGTTGGTGCGCCATTTTGACGTTCTTGTTGCTAGATTAATTGAATATAATATGGATTGTTTAATAGACTAGATACTGGTCGAGAGTTCTGACTATTCTTATAACGACCTTGACAAGGTCGAGACAGATTCGAATACCAGTGCGTCATATACGCAAAGGCAGTGACGACAAGGGATAAACCGTGGTAACAAAGCTGTCTCGCAATACACCGGAGTTGCCTGACACCCAACCAGGTTCGAGTCCTCTCAAACGCAAACAGTATGAATGATTTCCGACTGGCCGGATAGTTTTGCCACAAGAAAACAAGGCAATTCTGACGGTTTCTACATGGCAGTCATGATGATGTAGAATTCTAGGCCGCATGGATACATTGGAAGCAACGTGAACAGGAAATAAGAAAATGGTCTCGGGGTTCTTCGGAGATCAAACGTCACAATGACGTGGAACGCTACACGGGCTGTACTGGGGCCAAGGGAGCCGCGTTTGTCTACATAGTCTTCAATCTACCACCCACGTTGAACGATAAGTTCAAATACTAGGAGTTTCATTGCCCTCACATATTAGTGACCTATCCTACCGCAAAAATGTCCAGCGAGAAGCCCGCAATCACTACAGACATCAGCAACTATGGTGATACTGGCTATGGAGACGACAGCCTGACCATGAAAGCCCTGACTTGGCAAGGAAAGAATCAGGTCAAGCTTGGTAAATATACCATTGGGCACCACAATATATAGCTATAATTGAAAGTGTGCTGACAGTTCGATTGGGCTGAAGTGGAGACAGCCCGACCAACTATCGTTGATGACGAGGATGTTATCCTGAAGATAACAGGAAGTACGATCTGTGGCAGTGATCTCCATCTCCTTCATTGTACGTGCCTTGCCCCCAAATCTAGCGGCATGCTGATACCGTCCACAGCGGCCATCCCTGAACTGCACAAAGGCGACATTTTAGGGCATGAGTTTTGCGGGATCGTAGAGAAAATCGGACCCAAGGTCAAGAAGCGCAAGATTGGCGAGCGAGCTGTGGCTTCTTTCCAGATCGCGTGCGGGAAGTGCTATTACTGCGAAAAGAAATTGTCGTCGTTGTGTGAAAGAACGAATGGAAGCGCCACCGCAAAATCGCTTTATGGACGCCGAACCGCAGGTATGTTGCCTGGAGGATTTTCCAGCCCATGGACTCATCAATAACCCAATATAGGTATGTTTGGATACTCGCACTTCACCGGGGGGTTTGCAGGGGGGCAAGCTGAATTTGTGCGGGTTCCGTTTGGGGATGTGAATCTACTGCCGTTGCCAGACAATGTCCCCGATGAACAGGGCCTCTATCTATCTGACGTGTTGGGCACGTCGTGGAATGCTGTTGTTGACACAGGCGTTAAACAGGGGGACACGGTTGCCATATGGGGAGCAGGCCCAATTGGGCAGATGGCAGCTGAGTTTGCCGTCGTGAATGGAGCAAGCCGAATCATCATGATTGACGGCGGAGATGGAAGATGGCGGCTGGATTTCATGAAGACGAAGGTTCAGAACCTGGAGACCATTGACTTTACCAGACTTCCACGCGGCGAAACAGTGGTGACTATGTTGAAAAAGTTGTGCGATGGGCGCGGTCCAGACATCGCCATTGAGTGTGCCGCTGGCGAGTACGCAAAAGGGTTCGGCCACGCCATCCAGAGATCGTTGGGCATGGAAAACGACACGTCGGAACTCCTGAACGAGATGATTGAATCGGTCAGGGGATTCGGGTCTTGTGGAGTGACTGGCGTGTATACCGGCTACGTATGTGACCAGGCTGATAGAGTCTGTTGGTGCTAACTCTTGTTTAGTGCAACCACTTCAATATCGGGTCCCTGATGGAGTCGGGGATTCACCTGAACGGAAATGGCCAGGCACCTGTGCAGAAGTACTGGGAGGAGCTACTTCGCCTGATACAGCAAGGCAAAATCTCTCCTTGTGATATGGTCACCCATCGCTTTGATCTCAGCGATATGGAGAAGGTCTATGAGCTATTTAACAATCGTGCAGATGGCATGCAGAAGGTCTTCGTCCAGACAAGCTTCTCGGCGCCCAGACATCCCTCGTCTCCCGCGCTGACAGTGTTGTGAACAATTACCTGCAAAGCTTTAACCCTACTAAGGGCTGGCGCGTGGTATTCGTGAATTGACTCCTTTAATAGGAAATAAGCAAAAAAAACAAACAATAGTACTGTTTGCTGCCATCTGCTTAAATCAATCTCTCAGGGCGTGTTCAATAAGTACTAAAATGGAAAGGAAAGGTCATTGACACCAGTATATATGTAGAAAAGCTCTAATGAACATTACTTCTTATTTATCATCCACCTCCCGAACCTCAAACGCTATCATCCCATTAGATTCCACCATGTGCTCATTATGGAGCTTACGGGCTGTATCTACACCAGCCGCTGGCACACGATACTCAAACCGCTTCCCAGGCCCCGGTAGTCGGCCATCAGCCAACGGATATGGGAATGGGAGATACTTTGGCAGTAGACCCAATTGAATCAGGACCGTCGCCTGGTCCCAGGCAATGTGTTCGTGATACAGACGATCGCCGCGGATATTTACCACCGACGTGAAGGGGATTCGTAGCGACTTGCCGGTTGGGGGGATGCCGGGGATTCTATCATTCATGAGTATACAGATAAGCAGTGCGATCAGTCAATACTTACAGCCAGTCGACGACCTTGTTATGGGTGAGGCAGAAGATAAATTCGTCTACCACACGATCCACGCCCACGGTCCGGCTGATGAGTTCCAGACTCGTATCGTCGGGGTTGTTGAAGATGAAGTGGTTTAAATAGAACTTGCTCAAGCGCTCTCGCCCAATACCGCCGGTTAACTGGAGATATTAGTATGACTGCCAGTAGCAGACGGTCTGCTTTTACTCACAGTGGGAACGTGGTTGACATATGGCTCCTGGACCATAGTGGCCATCGTCTTCTCGACCGAGCGATCGGCAAACTCAAAGTACGTGTGTTCTTCCCAAATCTTCTCGAGATCAAAGTACGGGCCATTCAAGTGTTTCTTGATGAATGTCAAGGAGCGCGTGTGAGCCACGCCAGCGGAGGACATATTGAAGTCCGCATGGCCGGGGATGATGAATCCGGAAGAGGATACCTCGGGGTAAGAATGGACTTTAACCAACTCCGAATCTTCTTTTTTCGGTTTTGACGCATCCAAATGCAGCAAAGATGGGGTCACTGCGACGTCCCAAGCATCGAAGAATACCCCGGCAGCGAACTTCCCGGGTTCAGATACCGCTGCGCCGTAAAGGAGATCTCCGAACCCCGGGGCGTAGTCGGCTTGAGAACCGTATACTGCATTTGTTAACGGGAGCATCAAGACAATAAGTCAGGTTGGTCAGACCTAATAAGCCAAAGCTATCCTTCTTATCACATTCCGTCAAAGAAGCCAAGGCCTGAGCGGCATCACGCAGGAGATCAAATACAGAAGACGGGCTCGCGCTTGACTCTGAATCGAAAGTAATTTGAGCGACTGCAAAGCTTTCCTCCGCCCACTTCTGTAGTGGTTCAGGGTCCAGGGTATGATTATTGGCCTGTGATTCCGCATGGCTGGCGGCTCTAACTAAGACTAAACCCGGACCACGTCCGCGCCGTGATAGAGGAGGCTGCAGCACAATTCCGGGAGAGATTTCCACGGAGGGAGCAGAGGGGAGAGATGTAGAGTCAGAGGACATGGCGATCTGTTGTTGTATGGGTTCAATGCAGAAATCTGAGGGGAGAAGTAGACTATATGGGCGGATATGTTCCTGGCGGATGGCGTTCGGGGCGGATCTCGGAGTCTCCAAATTGGCTCGGACTTCCGGTTGAGGGACGATGACTTTTATTGGATAGAATTGGATAGTACACTGGTGAAGTGCATTCAATGTTTGCTTACAAAATGAAAGCTGTGATGGGACGATCTTCAGTACAAGATGCGGGGAGCGCTGCCTCAGGTGTCCACGGCTGTTAGCCGATCAGGTGACATGACAGCTGTGTCACGTGGAGTAGCTTCACTTGCGACCGGAGCTGCAAGTCAACACAGCTCAAGACAACAGAAACACAACTTGACGAATTGACGATCGCTCCCTCCTCTACCCCTAACCCTGTCTCTCTCCCTCATCCCTGCATTCGCAATACAGCTGCAGTGAAAGCGAAAACTCGTCAGGGCACGCAAACCCAACCCTTTGTGACTTGGTCGTCACCTCGAAGACCACCAAGATGAACGCCGAAGTGCAATCCGCGCTCTCAACATTCGAAAGCCGGCTCAATTCCCTCGTCACAACACTCACAACATCACCGACGGCTTCAGGGGCACCCACTGCAGCAGTGAACCTCCTCACCGCCGACGACACGCTCACATCCACAATCGACACCCTAAAACAACACCAGGCCAACTACGCGCGCATCCTGCAGCTACGTGCAGAAGCACAGAGCCTAGAAGATCGGGTTAAAGACATCGTCCGCCTAGTCGTGCGCTACGAGAAGGACATCCGGGAAACATGCGGCGATGACGGGTCAGATAGTGACTCTGACGACTCCGACTACTCCGGTTCAGATCAAGATATGGACGCGGAGGACAAACCGGAGCGCATTTCTCGGAGGCGGAACGAGATCGATTATAAGCTTCTGCTTGACTTTGCACGGCGGATAAGCAAATATAACCTCGAGGCGGCGGCCGATGCAGCGGCGGGGATGACGAAGAATAGTCAAGTGACAACAGGGCAGGATACAGAAATGGGCGGGATAAATGCAAATGGGGCCCAGGATGGGAATTCAGACGCAGAGCCCGTTGCTGCCGTTACGAAGGACGCTACGTCGTGGCTGGACGAGTCGGCGAATATGACGCGGCAGGTGTACATGCTTCCTTATCCGATGGAAGACCGGATACGGATGGGGCTCATGGGGCAGATACAGCTTGCGGCGGCGGAGGGGAGACCTGGATTTGATTCAGACAAGGAGGTTGAGAGGTTGATCCGGGAGGCTGAGGGCGTGGGAGTTGCGGATGCTGTCGCCCCTGCGCCTGCTCCGGTTGGGGAGGAGACGAAGCGTGTCAATGAGGCTGCAAAGGCGGCTGCGCATGCTGGGTCTGCGGCCACTACTAGGGTGTCGGTGGCTCCGGCGCCGAAGCCGAAGCCCAAGGCTGCGTTGGATCTGGATCTGTATGATCCGGATGAGGATGAGGATTGATGGTGACGTTAATGAAGGCTTCATCTGGTTCATAGTTTTCAACTGTCTATTCCTCCCCTTACGAGGAACTATTTACCAAGACCAATCCGTATAATATCACCTGCATACTCTGTTACAATACATCTACATTATTACGAACAGTAGGATTGGTGTATTCGAAGTTGGCTTCATTCAAATAAAACAAAAGAAAAGAGCAACGCATTAACACGTTATTATCGCACCGTCTCCGCCCAAAACGTATTCTTCCTCTCCTGCCACGTCTCGCGCCTGCGCAGATAATCCTCATCATTGGCCTTTGCTCTCTTACTCCGAGACAGAGATGGCGACTCCCACTTGCGCTTCCTGAGATAAACAGAAGACCGCTCTCCCCCTTCAAGCTCTCTAATCTTTTGCTGGGCAAACTCAAGCTGCCACGCATCCCACTCACTCCTCTCCTTCAACCTGCGAATCTCCTCGCCCAAAAGATCAAGGTGGTCCACAGCACAAGCCTTCTCAGCCTGCAATCGACGGATCGTATTCTCCAGACGACCAATCCTATTCAGGGCCTCGTCAAAGTCCCTCAGCTGGTCATCTGCGAACCCGAGCTTCCACGCGCTGCGCGAGGCATCGATTTCCAACTCCCAGATCCGTTTGTTGGCCCGGTCGAGCTCCTCAAGGGCCTCGTCGCGAGTAAGAGACTTTGTTGGACGGTGTTTGAGAGGGTTGTCTGTATGGGTCTCGGTGTCTTTGTACTGGGCGGCCCAGAAGGGACCGCGGCCTGCGTAAATGGGTCCGGTGTATTCGCTAATGACACTCTTTGTTGGAGCGGGTGGTACGACCGGGGCCTCGTCTGCCATTTCCTGATCTGCGTGGCAGGTGATGACAGGAACGGCCGGTCTTCTGCCAGGTGATGCTGGAGACAGGGGCCTGGGCTGCCGGCGTGGGTCGGCGGCGGGATTCACAATGGTTTCGCCCTTGGAAGGCACTCCTTTGCAACTGGGAAAGGCGAATTGATCCGTGGGTGCTGGAGAGTTCTCTGGCTCCTGCTTGATGACGGTTGTTTTCTTAGTGGTTGACTCTGTGTCTGTCGACATTGTAGTGGTTGGTTGGGATATAGTAGAGACAGGGAGGGGTGGGAGAGGTCTATTTGGGGCTGGAGTCTTCGTCTTCAGCTGTTTGCTGCGGTTCTTCTGGCGGCGCATTTCGGCTTTAACCTGATGAGTTGGTCGCTCTGAGGGCCTGCTGTCCGTTTGTCGTTGGGCCTTTGTGTCTGGCTTTTTGGTGGTTGTCTTCTGGGAGACAACCTTCACCTGAGAGACGGGCCTGACAGCAGTGGTAATAGTAGGGATTTCGGTCTCATTTAGCCACGCGAGGATGGTACTGTTAAGCGGAGACTCTGGCATTTCATCTCGGCCTGTGAAGTGAATGACCTTTGAGTCTGCGTTCTCTTTGTCTGCAGCTGGGTGTGTCCGGCCCAGCCGTGCAGATGCCTTCAACGGCGGCTCAAATAGTCTCTGGTTATACGCATCTTCAATAGCTCTGGCGCGTGTGATAAGATCTAGTGGCGGGCCGAAAAAAAAGTCGTCGTCCTCGGGATACTCAGACAGAAATGCGAGGGGGTCGTCTTCACACTTTAGCTCAGTCTTGACTCCTTCGTTGCTGGGAACTGGGTCTTCCGCGCCAGGAATAAACCAGTCATCTGCCGTTTCTCCTGAGACTACCTTTGAGGTATGAATAGTCCGACCGTTGCGATCGAGGCCTTTTCTCCCCTGGTAGACGATATCCTCGTCGTCTGATGGTTCAGGAGTGAGTTCCTGGCTGAACAGTGTGGCTGCGTTGTGATAGCACGCGGCGGATTCCGCGATTTGACTGGAATTCGAGAGTTTCATAGTGGTTAATATGGTCGAAGTAATATATATATATGTATATATTAGAATGGGTATCTGGTGGTGATAACGCTCTGATAGCAGGGGTGTCGATGTGGTGATAAGTGATGAGAATAAATCATATATAGACTCGGACATGGTGAGTATTATGTATGCCGTTTCAAAGCGGTACTCCTTCACGCCATATAAAGGGATTTTGACCGAGTTGTGATCAGCGTCTTTCAGCATGTTGCGATTGATATGAAAGATGGTTTGTGCAGACTTTGATTGTGCCTAACAAAGACCTCAAACCACCCTGGGATTATCACTGGATATGTATTGCGGTAGTTTAGGGAACAATACACATTAACCAAAGTCCAGAGCAAAAGTGGCTATACCCAGCACTGCTGAAAGCATTGACTTTCCTCTTTGGGACCGGCGCCACACCCATAGACAGAATATCCTGAGCCCTGGGCCTTGAAGGTTAGGTCTAGACTGTTGACTCAAAACCCCGCCTGGAGAGCCGCCCTGGTCGAACTGAAGCGGATGTAGTACTGCTGGCATACGCTCTACCCCCTGGCGAGTGCATATATTTATTCCATTGAAGAGAGGGCTGGTGGCCACCAAAATGGCACAGTATATTTAGCTACAGAGGGTGGTTACACTACGGAGAGAGTAAAAAGAAAGTCATTCCGATATCTAGTATTTGCCCTGAATACTATAGCCATCGCGTATCGAGTACCTGTCCCTGCTAATGTGAGGCAACGTGCCTTCCACGAGACTGGCGATGTGCCCAAGATTGCTCAGATACAGGCCCAGACACACCTGGCTGCCTCGCGACCACCCAAACAACTGAAGGCTTCCCCAGACCTTGGAATGCAACTGTCATAGACTGAATAGATGCCGCGGAACTGACAGTACGCCAATAAGACCTGGCGGGGAACTGGGTCTAGACCATAGGAGCTGCAAAGTTTAATCGAGAAACGAGGGCCTCGTAATGTCAGATTTGCCGATGGGGCTGTCGTCGGGATAACCCGATTGATCAGGCTTGTAGCAAGATCTCATATTGAGGCTGATATGGTCAGTATGATGACCCGGAGAGTCGAAGCAGTACTCTGCATGGACGAGCAGCTAACCGGCATTCTAACTGGACGGAAGACAGCAACCCAAGAGCTCCGTGCGAGACGGAAATGGCAGGGGGCTGATTAGTGGCGAAACGGTGCGGCATCTGGCAGAGGAACCCATTGCCGGGCGCATCAAGAAGGCATTCCCAAGCGAGGACGGTACGGTCCGATAGGTCCTTTGCGTTCTCCTCGGTCGACTAAGCTTGACACCACGACAGAACCATGGTTCTGGGCTATCTCATGGTTAAATGGCTATCTCGATGCTTGAGTACGAGGGCAAGGCCGGGACATGCACCCCTGACATCTGCCGCGCAAGCAGACAGCCGGGCCGTCCGCGCGTAACGATGAAGAGAAAGAATGCGGGGAAATGACAGCTTGGACTGGGGCATATGGGGGATTGCCACCAGTCGGAATCCGAGATGAAATGCCGGAGCTTGACTTGCACTTTGCTCCATAGCGGATTTATGCCGCCCCCGTCTCCCCGCATTCTGTTATGGAGGTGGATACTATAAAAGGGGGTTGTGTGGGCGCGTTTGTTCTAACTTCTCGGTAGGATTATTCTACCTGGAGTACCCAGTATCTGTCGTCCACTTCTGTGGCTAGCCGACAAGATGAATTCTAATTATGACAATGTAAGTGCCTGGAATTCGGTTGGGTGGTGCACTATTGACACACGTTCTCGCGTATAGGAGCGCAACGAGTCAGTACCTATGATTCTCTATTCACAGTCTACAGTAACTGACAGACTAGACTGGAGCACGAGCTCCATACTGAGATCATTCCCGGGACAGAGATCATGACCGATGTTGGCACACATCATTTCGTCAAGTCGTCCTCCCATCCAGACCGAGTGCTCGTGCCGCAGCCATCGAATGACCCTCATGATCCCCTCGTACGATTCCCTTCTGGATGCTACAGGATTATACATTGACCATACTTCCAGAACTGGTCGAGGATGAGGAAGCTTGTCGTCATGGCCAGTGTTACCACCATGACGTTCAGCCAGGGCTTCGGACCGCTAGCCCTAGCTCCCATGTTCCCCCAACTGATGGAGGCCTTTGATGCCAGCCTCGCCGATGTGGTCAAGTTCACCGGCGTTTGTATTCTGGTACTGGGCTTTAGTAACTTCTTCTGGTAGACCTATCTTTCCGAATATCCTGATATTTACACCGCCGTCTGACTGTCCTAGGATCCCAATCCAAACCACCTTCGGCCGACGACCAGTCCTCATATTCTCCACGCTTATCTTCGTCGTCAGCAATATTTGGCGAGCAACAGCAAAAGACTACGGGAGTTACATGGGCGCATGCGTCTTGAATGGATTCGGCGCTGGACCCGCAGAGACATCCCAGCCGGAGATCATCGCAGACATCCTCTTCCTCCACGAGAGAGGCGCATACAACACCTTATACTTTACTTTCTACTTCGGCTCTCTCATGGTCGGACCCATCGTTTCTGGCCCGATGGCAGAGCGGGTCGGCTGGCGTAACTTCTTCTGGTTGAACGTCGGTCTTCTAGGGCTCGCTCTGCTGCTGGTAGTATTTTGTTTCCCTGAGACGAAATGGAGTCGCATTACCCCTATAGACGGCAGTGACGCTGCATTGCAGTCGTCGGATACTACGTCGGACCCTGAGAAGCCGGGCGAAAGTACATTCCACGAGAACGTCACCGGCGAAACCGACAATACCACTCCCGTCTCGCACGTAGGCAAAGGAACTCCGTCCAAGCAGCAATTCAAGCTATGGCAACCACCAAGTAACGGGTTCAAGACACTTCTCACCAGCTTCTGGATCCCTTGGAAACTACACATCTTCCCTATTGTTGAACTCGCCGCGTTCAATGTCTCGTGGTCTGCTAGTGTCTTCCTAACTCTGAACCTGACGCAGAGCCAGGCATTCGCTGCACCACCATACAACTTCTCCAGCGAGACAATCGGGTTCTTCAATATCGCTATCCTGATAGGAGCGATAATCGGGCTGCTCACCAACGGGCCATTGTCGGATTGGATCTCCATGAGAGCGACAATTAAGAATGGCGGTATCCGTGAGCCCGAGATGAGGCTTCCAGCTGTCATTCCCTACCTCATCGTCAGTATAATCGGGAACTTCATCGTTGCGTTTGGGTACCAATACAAATGGGACTGGAGGGTAAGCCTCCCTTATACATCTACTGAGAGTCCAAGATACTAATAATAAACCTGCCTAGGCAATTGTCATAATCGGCTACACAGCCGCCGGAATCCAAGTCGCTGCACTCCCAGCAATCATCAGCACATACGCAGTCGACAGCTACAAACCAGCCGCAGGGTCCATCTTCGTGACCATCACCGTGAACAAGAATCTGTGGGGTTATGGGTTTAGTGAGTTCATCACGACCTGGATTGAGAAGGATGGCTTTGTCAAGCCGATTATGCTGAATATGTCGCTTGCTGTGCTTTGGTGCCTTTGCTGTATTCCGTTTTATGTTTATGGGAAGAGGCTGAGGAGGTTTACGGCCAAGTCTAAGGTGCATTCTATGTAGATTGGGTTTTACCTATTCGATGTTGATAGTATAATAGGCGTTTCACTTGTACGAATATATCTTTGTTGTGAGTTTGGTGATTGTATTCGTAAAGGGCTTGTTAGTGTCAATACTGGCCATTGTCACAAACAAAGACCTTATTCCATCCAATGTAGGATTTCCAGGGGTGTGGCATTGTATGAATATGACTCTGAGACGCATTGATCGTGGTGAACACTACTGGAGGGGGAGATATACCATCACCTGAAACGCCGTCAAAGCTACCAAATAGCTTCATTATACCGAAGATCGTATAAAATGGTGCGCAGTACGCATCACGCGAGTGTCATCGAGTCCACCCGATCGCCTATTGCAACTTCTATTCAGCATCCCAGGAACAATCGACCAGAGCCCATTCAAAAGAGAGATTCTCACATACAAGCTCTCGATCGAACATAGCCCTAAGCAGAGGGTAGATCATTATGACCGACCAATACTTCGACGCAGGCATTTCGCAACTCCTGGAATCCTTCAACCATAACAACCAGGACACAAGCAACGAATATGCATCCTGCCAAGCGGAATCCTGTCTCGACAACGCTCTCCTTGAAACCATGGCCATGCCTGGCTCGACTTCTGCGCAACATATGATCCGAATGGCGATGGCATGACCGACGGGAATACGCCTCAGGACTCAATGCACTCGGTGATGAGGTCAGGTGGAGATAGCCCAGCGAGCTCCGGGAACGAGCCGTCCATCTCTACACCAATTGAAGAAGCGGCCGTTGTAGAGTCTGTCCCTGGGCCGCATGAAAGGTTACAGGATTCACTGAACGAGTTGGATAAGGAGATCGGCCGCGCACAGGGGTGGGGGGAAGTAAGAACGGCAACGAAGGAGATTCAACGACTCGGCGCTATGCTTCTGAAAGAGCAGAAGAAATGTCGCAAAACGGCAGGGGAGTTGAGTAAAGCCACGAGATGTATTACGATTCTCCAGGGCCGACTCAATGACGTACGAATGAAATCAAGACGGGAGGCTGAAGAGTTTCGAAAGATATTAAGAGAGACGATCAGGGAGCAGCGAGAGACACGACGGAGGTTTGTCGGGATGATTCGCGAAAAGAACAGATCGAGTGCTGAAACTGCATGCCGTCATGCAAAGGTGCAGAATGTAGTCACGGTCCTGAAGGGCACGATTGAGACGTGGAAGATGCTAAGGGGGGTACCTGTAGAAGAGCGGGCTCGCCTATTGAACGCTCGTACGACGATGCTGGAAGCTCGTAATAGAGATTCGCAACTGCAGTTCGAGAGGATCCGACGCAGGGTCGAGGAAATGGACGATGAGTGGGAGGCACTCCTGATAGAGGAAGAACCGAAGGAGGACGTGGTAGAAGAAGAGGTGTCGGATAGTTGTTAATATGCAATACAATTTCGAATTTAACTGTCAACAAAGAATAAGCCGGAATAGGGCGTAGTAAGACCTCGTTTGAAGCTGAATACGTTGGTTATCCAGACACAGAGTTCCCCATTCGGGCTCCAGGTGTTGATAGCGATGTTGGATAAAGGCTATGTTGAATTCAGGGCATTCCAAGGCGCGCCATTGACACACCAATACTCACAATGAACGTTACATCAAAGGCGCAATCATTCCGATAGACACAAAGATGAAAGAAAAGCGAAATGATATAGGCCACAATGGAACAAAACTCCACGCCGATGTCTACAAATAGCAGAGAAACCCGGGCCGTACTGAAGCATTGGGTTTGTCTTATCTAGAGCCGAGAGGACTAACCAAAGCCCTGCTTATATCCTTTGGATCTAATATATCATTTCTTCACCGAAAATGACTTCCTGCATTGAATCTCCACAGGGCAATGGGCAAATTCTCGAATCCGAAGCTATTGCTACCCGCGACCACCTGGATATGTGCATGACTGTCGAGGCTCAGTCGGGCGACGATGAGTCCACCAAAGCTTTCACGCCGGAGCCAAGCTCAAGTGACGGGAGCTCGATGTTGCACTGCAGTGGCGAGGGTACAGAAGTAGGGGAGCTGCCAGATGCGGCATTAGCAACAGCCCAGATAACAGTGGTCAAGGGCGCGCGCAGCTCTACAGCTAAGCAGTTTGTCCCAACGAAGGCACCTCCACGAGCCCGTATGAAACGCCGCTTCCAACCGTATCCTCGCAGAGGTTATACAGGTAGTGCGGTGACTCCCCTTCGGTTGAAGAGGAGGAGTCCGCTGAGTAGTGATGTATTGAGCCAAACTTCCAGTCGGAGTGACACGTCCACAGAACATGATGTTGTTGTCTAGTTGGTTTTTGATGTATTCATATTCAGTCTTGTATCATACTAGATGGGAGATAATGTATGGAGATATTTGGTTTTCCAGATTATATTGTCCTATTACCAAAGGTTTTTCATAGCAAATAATCGAGTCAAGCAGAACCAGGTAGATGTGTAGGTCGTAGTGCGTAGTGTGGAAAAGTCTCTACTAGATTGATATTAGAGGAGTGCATGATTTTTATTTAAACACAGCTATATAAGGCCTATTTATACCTGTTTATCCTAATACTAAGAATAAGTAAGGTCTCCTGTATAATCTTTATATTAAAGTATTTAATCACTATATAAATAGTGAATATCGACCTTGTGACTCATATATTAATAATAAAAGAGGTGAAGAACAACCCCTTCACTATAATCATCAATGTCGACACGTAGCAGGTCGATGTATAATGAACGATGGTATATATATACCCGTACTAGGTAAAACTACCATGTCGAGGATAACGTGGACCCTAACAGAATACAGCATAGAGGAGCGACAGAGCTGATATTGTAGGAATATTTGATAGTATGGTAATAATAGTTTTATAGCCTTATAGCTATATTTAGGATATTAGGACTGGACAGAATTATTCAACAAGTAGGGACAATCCAGTATCAACAATCTCTGGTATAAGGAGAATGTGTACATGACATTTTTGACTTTTCCTTCCAAACTCCATCCAAGAGTTTACGCCTCTAGCTCCTCCACGAGTGCTAGGGGCTTGAGGCAGGAAAGATACTTATCCTGATGCAGGACATCACCACCATTCTTGTAAGCTGTGAGAATCTCAGAATTCCTTTGTTTGATCGTGTTGACCATGTACTGGATGCCATCAGTGGCAAGGCCCTCCAGAGCTTTCTCATGGGCCTCGTCAGCTTCTTCCTGGATCTCATGAAGCCGCTTCAGCCAGAACAAATATCTCCATGGGGAGAATCCAGCAGGTGATCGCTGTCCCACTTCCGATTGACGGAACTCCTCACCACCTTTGCTGATGTGGCTAGGGCAGTCGTTCCAATACACTTCTGATAGCAAAAGCAGGTTATGGCTTGCTATTCCCAGCCAAGCAACGGCAGCTGGTAACAGATGAAAGACCTCAAGCTGCTTGGTGCTTCGGTTGAGGTCTTCGTCGTCTGACTCTTCCCCACTGCGAAGTACTTGAGGATTTTCAAAGAGAGTGCGGAAGATCAGAAGGGTAACTTGGCACAGTCTATCCTTAGCAACACGAGCGGATGCAAGCTTCGCCAGGAATGTTGCAAAGTTCAGACGGTGTGTTCCCGACATCGAGGCACCGTGATTGATCCAGAAATCGGTCATATCACCAACAAAGAAGGGGAGGTCGTTCCACAGTGTCCCGTCAACGGTTCTTGCGATATCAATCCCATGACCTCCGCGTGCGGGTCTGATCAAAGGGCCCATTCCTTGAATGCGGAGGATATCGAGGACTATTCCCTCATGTTCAGGCGATTCGCACGAGATTGTTCGGCCCAGCTCGTAGTACATATGCCACAGGGAATGGATGTGGCCTTCGAGGGAGTCTACACCGTCTCCAATATCGCAGTATCGGCTGGTAACGACCCAGGTCCGGTTACTGAAGGCCATGTCTCGAACCCCCCTAAATTCGCCCCGAGCGATAGACTGGCGTGTACCTTCCTGGTCTCTGCGAGCATGGTCGATGGTTGCGGTAGATGGTGTGTCTCTCGGCAGAGAGCTCAGAAGAGAATCACGGAGATGGTCCATTTGGAAGACTGGCAATGTTGAATGCTAATTGAAATGGAATTCAGGTGCAGGATTTTTCAAATCAGTGTCGCTGTCAGCCACGTCTGCGTTGTTTTCGAGCCCTAATGCCAAGCTACGCTATTCTGTATACCGTATGGATCACACGCTTTTTATGCAAGAATATCGATGTGTTTTCTAGGGCGAATAAATACTCTATGCATTCTCCTTCATACAGAACACAAAATGCAAAATAGAGTAGCGATAGGATTTAGCCTGTAGCAACACTCAGTAACGTGACAACAATGATTTTGTGGGCTTTATGCGAATATTCATGGATATTGGGCTTGTGGAAAGCGATTCGACGACATGGTACGATCCAGTATTAACAATCCATGGCCAATAGAGACACAAAGACACAGTGAGAACACCGGCCTTGAATCCTCATTGTTTTACGTCTTCCCTTGAAGGCGATGAAACCAAGGGTAACAATACCTGTTCCATATCCATTGAGCTTATGAAAACAAATCCAGTATTATATGGTTGATGCATGCAATGGCTTACATCTGAAACGCAAGTCAACCAATGAAATACTATCATAAAAGCAATGCGAATTTCGTCCCTTGTCCCAGCCAATTTACCACTCAGGCCATAAAGGCACTTTAAACTGGGAGGATAAATAGTCTACCACCCAACGTCCACAAACCCTCCATCATCGTTCCCCACGGTTTTGAGTACTGTATCGACATCATATCTCCCGAGAGTCGCTCAGCTACTATGAATCCACCGTGGCCGAGATCGTTCAGCCCGCTATTCATTCCCTGCGGACCCACCGTCCTCAAACCTATCAAACAACAAGCACACAGGGTTTCTGCTTACCCTAACAGGATCAGGCCCTACAGTCCGACGACTATTGGCCTTCCAACAGACCTGCCATACCTGGCAGAGGACGAACGGGATCCTACACCAGTGGACAACAATCTTCCGCGCGAAAGAAAAATTCCACGCCCAACCCGGCATCTCAAAGCAAACATGAACAAGGCCGTGCGCCGTGAGAGTTCCCGTAAGGGCGATAAGACCGGATACTCCGGTATTGAGGCACAACAACAGATCTATGACTGGGAGGATAGTGCTCACCATACAGAGCAGCAAATTAAATCACCTCCTTATTTCTCCCCAGTGTTGGGATCTCAGCACGGCCTGCCAACGCCCCCTGGCTCCCTAGGACCAACCCGCACCCACACTCCGAGCGCCAGGCGATCCTACGAGGTCAGTCATGATTCTGCTTGGGATCATAACAGCGCGAATCTGCAGTCGTACCCAACGCCCCCTTCAACCCCGTCAATCGTCAGCCACCCCACTGGTAATCAATCAGGGGATGACCACGCGATAGACGCAGACTATGAAACCATGGACGGGGATCTATACGAGAGTTTGCACCGAGTGAACGAGCAGATGAGGATCCTTCGAAAGACGAGGTCCAACTCCCGAACGCAAATACGTCGCCTGAAAGAAAAGCATAGCGCTGCTGAAGCGCGTCTCAGGTTGGTCACAGAGGAGAATACTCAACTACACCGGGAAGCTGCGTATGACAGGGACCGGATTATCCACTTTGAGCGTGTCGTCCATAATCTCAATTACATGGTGGATCAGGGAAAGGATGATGTTGCTAATGCATTGAGAGAAATAGAGTGTCTGGAGGATCAGGTGGTGAGCTTGAAGAAGAGGCCGTGTGAGTTTGATGAGGAGGAGGAACGGTCCACGAAGAGGGGGAGATTATTCTAGTAGATGCATGGGGGGGCATGGTTGGCGTTGATATAGCATGTACTCCTTGAATGAACCTATTATTTTGAACAACCTGCAATGTACACAGAATTTGATTTAAGACTTGGAATGTACCGAACAAAAAAAAGATGGATTGTAGACCTAGCAAAAACAGCCACATGCCCATCATGGCAGGATTTGATAAGTATCATCGAAATTCTCGAACTGGCTGAAAAAGGCCTGTAAGAAGAAGTATTAGAATGTACAGAAAAGGTTCTGGCATCAAGAAACAATAAGAGTCTTGTTTCATACCTTTTGCATAATGAAAGATATAAAAGCCCTGATACCCCGCGAGGTACACAATGAACACCATGTAATGACTTGGAGATTCTCAAAGAGCCCTCTTAGGAGAGATGCCTTAATAACAAGCATCTTTGTTCAACGGCAACGCATACTGTCTGAGTCGTGTTATAAGTAGCAGCAGATCTGCAGAGTACACGGATCAGGTACGGAGGGCGCGCATAGTCTAGACCTTGTCAACCGGGTTATCAACTCCTAGTCCACAGTCAGACATGCATGGAAAAGCAGCTACCGACAGTAGACTCCGGGCGAAAAGCATTATAAGCATTACAGATGCCCTTCAGGCAAATGGAATGTTCGGGTCAAACCCCCAATTCCAAGGGCAGCATGCCGACGCCTCCTGGTGCTCGGACGTTGGTCCATGGACCCTGCCTGATAATGAATCTGGCTGGCCAGAGATGGATCCCATAGATTGGCACGAAATTGACAAAGCTTTGGAAGTGTCGCGGAATATGATAAAGACTCATGCTGATCATGTATCTAGTACTGCGCTGGGACGACCACCGCTTGCTACTGTCAGTCCACAGCAGCTCAGGACTGGGAGCTCTCTATCTACAGCCCACCCGAAGCACCGTTCCGATGATACCTCTCACAAGACCAACAGTTGCATCACTCCGCCAAATACGAGTCTCATTACTCCTCCACCAAAAGCAGTCAACATCGCCCGACCTGGTATCCAACCCTCAGTCCCGGTTGACAATCCCAACCGCGGAGTTCACAAAGCTGTTGGGCCCAGGAATCGCCCGATTCCCGTTAAGCCCGACGTGCCCCAGCGGACAAATATGCCAGCCCAATCGTTAAGTCAACAGAATAGGTCTGTGGCATCATACAGTAGCACGGGCCCAGGTAGATCCGCCGCAGCGCTCGCCAGGCACTTGATTGCGAGTCCTGGGATTACCTACGGTGCCAGACGTGGTCCCAGACCAGTTCCCCGGTACGTCCCCAAACCAGGGAACCGGGTAGATCCGTTTACGCAAGAACTACGCGCCTCGTATTGGGAAATAGGTCGTCTCCGGCGGATACTTCATCAATATAACATCCGCTATTGAGGGTCATGGGAACTACACCACGTGGCTGCAGTGGAACACGTGTTATCATAGCATGGATTCTATCGCGAATGATATTTTTGATTTTTTGTTTCTAGGTACAAGGAAGATTTGAGTTTAAAATTAATGCGGAATGTGAAAATAGATGTGACTGTGTTTGCGTAACTGTAGAACGTATATTTGGCCCTATATTGGAGTGTATACGCCAGGGAACAATTAGGGGAATTTCGCGTTCGCCATGTAATGTTACATGTTCTGCGTTGATATGTTTCGCCTAGTCCAGTGCAATCCTCCTGGTATCCATACTCTGGGGTTCCCATTGCTACAGGTGTATTAACGGTTAGACAATGTCTGTTGTTTTCGAGGGGCCCTTGGACGCACAGATATCCCGGACAAGTTTCGAAACGGAACGAAGCGTTATACCCTACCTTGTACCATGCATCTATATCAAATACCCCCTTTGTGTCTGGAGCAGAGAATGAATCTTTGTCAGCCACACCTTGCCAACAATGCAGACCAACCGGTATCAAGGATATGGAACTGTCTCCCCTCAGCCCCCTGTGAGATTGAAACCACCAGTGTTGCAGATATATAAAGTACGCGAAGGTCTTGGATGGGCATTGTTTTCTTTCCACTTACACCCTTTGGAATTCCTCATAATGGAATGAGTAAACCCCGATCAGGCCAGGATGGCCAAACCACAATCAAAGGTTCATCGGTCCAGAAGGGCACAATAGGGCTCTTGAATGGCATTGAAATGTCCTGAATACTACCAACTCGGCTGAAACACTCAAGAGGACAATGCCTAAGCTGAAGACGGCGCCCGGCAGATATATAAGACGGTCTCATGGGCCCCAGGGAACCGAAGCATCGCAGCATAGTCTACTCGGCCTAAAAGCTCACATTCATACCTTGATATCACTGCCAGGTCCATTCTCGATTAGCCGTTTCAGTTGATAGTCTACAGGTCTCCAACTAGTACGAATCGCAATAATGAACACTACCGGATGGGTGCATACTGATTGGATGCCTGAGATGAATTGTACAGCATCGGATGCAGTGGTTCCCACGCCTGGGCTTCCAAGTGAGCGTTTTGAACTTCATATGGACGCTGGAAGCCTGGACTCCGAACCACATCAAGCCCCGACGACGGCGACGATCAAGGATAATGGACCTATGAATCAGTCGAGGGCTCTTGAGAACAATACTGCCCCCGGCGATCGAAGGATACTGATGTGCGAGGCTGAGATTCAAGCACTGAGGGGTCATGTCTGTCAGATGCAAGTCACTCTCACCAGCACAACAAGGGATTTGGCCCAGCAGAATGCAGCACTGCAGCAGCTGCAGACCCATAAAAAGGAACAGCAGGACAGGTTCGCGGGTCCAGTGAAGAGTCCAAATAATGCCGAGCCCATGAGTCTTGAAGAGGAAGTCGAGATCGGAATCCTCCAAGCCCGGGTCGATGGCATGGAGAAAGAGCGAGCCGAAGCTGGGGCAGTGCTCAAGGTACTCAGGAAGCAGCGTGAAGACACTAAGAGCCAGCTCACACATGCAGACACGGTGATAGAGCGCCAGGAACACCGGATCCGCAGGCTTGAGGCATCTGTGCACAGGAAGGGTGAGCAAGTTGAAGACTTTGCGGTCTCTATTATGAAGGCTGACGACTATGCTCGACAACAGGCGGGTCTGATCGAGGACCTGAAACGACAGCTTTCAAGATCCAAGTGTGGACCTACACGGAGGAGGCCAACCATCGACGGGTCTGTAAGAGATGCTTATGTCGCTCGTAAGTTGGGGAATATAGCTCGTTCGAAGGACGAAAGCCCACGACGAACGCCCATACTAAGGAAGCTCAGTATGAAGCGTCTTCGGGTTGTTGGCAGGTCGCCCAGTGTATAGAGCAGGTATATTCCAGTAGACTATAATCTATTTAATGTTTTCGTTGCATCTTTCTCTTGAGCCTAAATAAGCAAGTAGTATCTACATACGGAATAAAATGGTATTCAAATAGTGCACACAATATAGGCCCATCTCTGACACATCACGAGTCTACTGTCAATGGAAAAATACTTGTTCGCAGAAGTGGGTAGCCACACAAAGTGCATGTCATATTAGGGCTTGCATGATATCTGCCTGTAAAGCATTGCCCCCCCCCCAGCCCGATAGGATCATCAGTAGACAGACACGGGGATTCTGAATAGGCTTTTCACGTAGAGTCTTGTATCCACTGGCATTTATTCATGCTCTTGAAGTTCAAGGAGCCGACGCCACCACCTCCGACAGGGGACTCTTTGAACCTCCAGCCTTGAGACTCCATAAAACATACCTACAGGCACGTCCAGACAGGGACCCCCTTCGGGAGTAAAGGGGCAATTATGTACATCAGACAAGTGAAATAAAGCAACAAATGAACATTGTTCTGTTGTCTAGCATGTTCCCATGGCGTTGAAGCACAAGTAACAAAGAGAATGTCATTCACCGCAGATTCCACTTAACAACGAGACAAACGAGATTAATAGACAAACGAGAGGAAGTGCTACGCCATCAGTCATATAAGAATCCGCTCCTGTGCCCTCCTAGAGTGTCTCGCTTGGCAGCTGCCACAGGAAGACTTCATCCTCCTTTTCAGGTTCCACACTTCGTTAAAGGCAGTTTCCAGCTTCACAACTGAAAGCCATCACTGCGCGCGAGGAACCTCCAAATGCCGACCGGTGAACCATATTCCGCGAGCACTATGGGACGGAGAAAGGTCAACGCTCACGTCTCGGGCGACGATGCTCAACCTGCAGCCCGGCATCCTTCTACTACAGCCAGCGTTGCTATGAGTGTATCCCCAAGCCCGAGCCCCATACAAGGGCCCGCGCCTCCGCCTGCAAAACGCGCAGAGCCCTTGGGCCAGACTAATGCTTCTACTATGCCTGGCCCGAGCAACGCTTTTATGACTACACGAGGCCAGAAGAGGAAGGCCATGACTCTTGAACCCCCCGGTGAAACAACGCTGGATCAGTCGCAACGGCGTCGCCAGAACTCAGACGCAGACTACATTGCAACTGGACCAGTCCCCGTCCAGGAGGCTCAGACGCCAGGGTATTATCCGGGTACCCAGTATGGGGTTTCGGGGCCTTATTCCAATCAACATTCGATGCGCAATAGCCGGCAGGGCTCAGCTTCACACCGGGCACCGAGTTAGAGTGCGGGACCGTATTATCCTCCTCCAGGCACCGCAATGACCCAGTACGGTAGGACCACTGGTCAGGCAAACTACTCAATGACTCCTAACTCCATCTCAGCCTCACGGAACCCAAGCATTCCTAGCACCGAGTTCGCCCCTCATTACCCACTGCCCCCTATACGCCCCAGTCCAACACCCAGCCAGATGAGCACCCAAATGCCCCCAGC
Source organism: Aspergillus sp. 2663 (assembly GCA_016880755.1). Classification (NCBI taxonomy): domain Eukaryota; kingdom Fungi; phylum Ascomycota; class Eurotiomycetes; order Eurotiales; family Aspergillaceae; genus Aspergillus; species Aspergillus sp. 2663. The sequence goes on along the minus strand of WOYA01000023.1, from coordinate 332,934 downwards.
GGCGCACCCACAGCCACAACATCCTTCGGAAATGGGTCAAATCACTATGGTGCCACCGGCTGCTGTGATCCGCGACCTACAAGCCCACGTGCGAAAAGTTGAGGAGGTGAATGCAGTTAGGTTGAGGCATCTGTCTGACTTGGCATCAAGGCTCCGACAATCCGACGCTGCGAATGCGGGATTGCGCAAGGAACTGAAACACTCGATCCGGGTATCAGGACATGCTGCGCGTCTCGAGAGCCTCAGCAGCGACGAGATGTTACAATTGTTTATTAATAGCCTCCAGCGTGACACGCGAAACTTAAACGCGGACAAGGAACAACTCGAGATGGAGATTATTCGCCTTAAAGAGGAACTCAATAAGGTTGTCAATGGACTGCCTAGGGACACAGCACCAATAGTTAGAGAGAATCTGGAACTGAAGGCCAAGTTGCAGCGCAGTGCTTGGATACTGGCCTCCATCGAGAAGCAGGTGGCCCGGGGGATGGAGCCGGAGAACAGCGCCGGTGGTCCCAGTGGACAATGAACTTTCGGTAGACAAACATAGATTGACTTCTTTACTTCATGGTGCTTTCAGAATGACAATGATTGATACTTCTAATATGTTGCATGTAGCTTTCACTAGTAGGACCGCAGTAACTAGCTTGTAGAGTGGACTATTCATGGTATGGAAGATTGAAAGCTCGGTGTTGAGTTCCCTTGCGCTTGTTAGCCATAGATTAATACCTGGTTGGATAGGAATACTGTAGTCTAATATCTAGAGGGAATAATTGCCTTGGTTTTTGCAATCATATAATAGTAATGTACAGTTCCCTAAGCACCGCGGTTGCAGTGTATACACAACTTGAAACCATTAAGGCTACCGGCCTTCAGCATAACCTTGGTATGTTGTAGTTGCCATACCATCATTGCCTTTAGTTCCAGCAGTTGAAAGGAATGCGAGACATGTCCTTTCAAAGGGCACCAAGGTAAGATCAACTCAATAAGGATTTCTTTGACTATTCAGGTTCACTCCCTACCAATTCACAGCAAGTAAACAAATCTGTCCACCATTATTTCTAAACAGAGGCGAACATCAAAAGCGCATGCACAAACTGTACTATGTAGAAGTGGATATCATATAAACCCCCGTTCCCACAAAGCATTCGAATACCAACCTAAAGCCATTTCACGATGCCTTACATATCATTCTGTGCTGTCTGCGCTATCCGCGCACGTCTAGAGTGCTACAAACACCATCAAAGCGACATACACAGCAGTACATCCCTGATTCCGATGCAGACTCCACTATCTCGTCCCTGGCTACTCCCACCGGCGCAACAACACGTCCTGACGTAGTGTACGCTGGCACAGATACCGGGCTTTACCCAGCTCCACCCTACCATTCGACCCCTGTGAACCAGAGTGCATTTCCAGTCCGGAGTGCTACTCATAAGGGTAACGATGTCGAAACGACGACAGATACAGTCCCGGCGGATTCCATATTTGTACACCTCAAGGGAGGAAGCAAGGAGAGAGCCCGCTGCCGGGCCATTTGTCAACGTGCCATGAGAACCCTTGGGATTCAGGAGAAGGCCTATGACCATGACGTCGCAGTTGATGTTTTGCGGCGGATTGGAAAGGTGATTGGGGATGAGATTGAACCGGAGAGGAAGGTGGTTGAAGATGCCCTAACCGACAGACGAGAGTCACTGGTGCAGCTGCGGTCAGCGGAGATAGAGGTTGAATTGGGAATGGAGATGATTGATGAGCTTCTTGGGGGCGAGCTTGGACCTCACGAGCGTGCGGAGCTTGGGAACGCAGTATGGAGGCTGAAGGCGGATGTTGATGACTTGACTCGCAAGTACGAGGAGTTTGATAAGTTGTTTCAAGACAAAAGCAAGGAGCTGCGGATGATGATTTTGCTTCATGAGTATATCACGGAGAAGTATCCCAATCCATCAGCAGGAGGAGCAGTAAGCCTAGATGGCTAATCGTCCGCACCTGTTTAGGAGTCCCGGTTGATCTTCAGATTATTTATTGCAATGTTAGTTCCGGTTATTTATTTCCGTTTACTCCATCGTGGGTTTTTGTATTGGTTCATTTCTCGTAAGTTCTACTGTACACCATATTATAGCTGCTGTAGTATCCCTCCACAGGATGGGACCGCACCCCAAGGCGTCCAAAGGCCCTTGTCTCCATTCAATAAAGCCGATTGAACTTACAGCGTCACAGAGACAAAATCCGGTGGCCACCCCATTACTAGAACCGTGATGTGGTGAATAAAGGTGAAATGGCCTTTATGCCATTATTCAAATTGACAATTTCCCTTGTTAGGCCTTTGGATGCCAGACAAGCAATGGATGACATGCAGCTGAACGTACGCTGTATATAATAGTCCACCATACCAAGCCCTTTCACCTTGTTGGTCTCACCATTTCTCACTTGCTGAGACATCTGCTTCAGAATATACCCATCACAACCCACAGCAATGGCGTCTGATATGTACTGTCTGTCATGCATGGCCTGGGCCACGGGCGAATGCCAAAGAGACCATGAATTGCATCTCACGGACCAGGTCCCAATCAGTCACTTCGAAGAGGCCTTCCTTCCGGAGATGCGGAAGCTTGCTGAGAATATACCTGCAGGATTCCATGTCTTTGATGAAAGCTACGAACCTACACACATTCCGGTCTTTGACCCGCTGGACGACCCTGCTGATATGCCCTCCTTTGACGGCGTTGTGGACAGTGAAATGGTACTTGATATCGATGACCCAGGTTTCACTTTATCGAAGGATGCAACTTTCACGCTTTCCGACGGCACTTGCAGCGATAAGTCAGATACCTCAACTAGCCGAGACACCAACTTCAAGGCGCGTGGACGCTCCAAGTCGGATCCCACATTGTCCCCTGAAGAGGTTTCCATAAAGCAAGGCAGGATAGATGCGTACGTGCGGGAGGCCAACACTACCATCTCTAGATTAGGGCGATACTGCCATTATGTACGCCATAGCCAAGAGATTGCGAAGCTGTGGGAAACTACATTTGATGATATCCGGCAATTCGTATCAGAACTACTGGAAAAACGAAATGAAGGCCCTGGCCTGATCGATACCAGGGTCCTCGAGGAATGGGTCAAGGGTCTACAGGAATTCGAGTTCACACTCGCTGCCAAAATCAAGGCAGGGACTCTTGCGCAACTCGGGGAAATGGACGATTCGGTTATCGATGGACGTTGTTTCGAATGTGCGCGCTGGTGCGATGTCCCACGTCCCTAAGGCCATTCGATGTCTACCGTGGGTCTCCTCGGTCTTGCCAGTGTATACCTTTGTGTCTAGTTCATAAGTATAGGTTTCAGTTATATATTGAATGCTCTATTGGCCATATAGGAATGAATATTCTCTTTATTTCATCACGTACCAAACTTCTCTGAATGCCTTGTATTCTCTTTTGTCAATGCCGCTTTGTACGCATGCCACATGTTAACCACCAGTTGAAGGGCTTCTCAAACAGTCAAAACTCACACGAATCTGCATATCATACAATTCACGTACAGACACAATGTGGGTAACCGACAAACAATAATAATATCAAACACCCTTAAAGGGCTTTGTCTATCAACGAACCCGAGGAAATAAATACCGTAGAAACTACCGCTGTATTCAAGTTAATCACCAGATTCTGTACAGCATCAGCGATACTACACTCGAAACTGAAGTAAGTACTCTCGCTACCCACCGTCTGAACCCTGTTTATATATATACATACACCTTTATAATCACCATGTCTCAGCAAGGTCGATGTGCGATTTGCTTCCTGGTCAGCCACCTGGCGAACTGCGATGTCAGTGGTGCTAACCACCCCCCGCACCCTGACGAGTTCGCTGCTCCCGGACGGAGTCCCCGTGATACCGAGGGGGTGTATAGCGCGGACTATTGGAGCAGCGTCTGTCCTGACGCCGATAGCGAGGACTCGGTGATGGGTGGTGTAGATGGTACTGACGAGCAGGCAACCCCCATGCGCGATCGCGAGGACGACACCTTTATGAGCGACTCAGACGATGAAGCCGTTTCTGAGGAGCAAGGAGGTGTCTTTTACCGGTTTGATGTCATGGAAATCGATGATGGCAGCTGGGAGGTGTTCTGCAGTGCTTGCCTGGCGCTCCCGGATGACTCGATGCTTATTGACGATGGGAGTGACCAGCTTCGTAAGAGTGAGCTTTTAAGGAGATTCAGTGTCGGGATGCAGTCTGCTGTTGCGATTTGAAGAATATTTGGTGGGTTGCTATTCGATGAATGCGTCCCATCTGCAAAGGTCAAAAATATCATAAAATAGTTGAAAAATACAAAAAAATCTTAAAACCTCCATTAGATGTTTATGTTGTAATATATATGAAATAAGCATGGGTAGAACTAACCTAGAAGGGGTTCTCGATAGACCTTCAGTTCAGAAGCAGTGATATATCGTCCGTGTTGATTTTCATATAGATATTCGGGAATCTATTCAGTTATGATTAGCTTTTCTCCGGACTTAAGCCATCGTATAGGAGTATTTCTGTCACTGCATACTCCAAGTTAGGGCACCCATCAACATATCCACCCCCGTGATACAGGAGTTGGTAACAGAAAAACATCGGAACCATCAAAGGAAAGTCTACCAGACAATGTACCATTCTTTTGATAATGACTTGATACACGCAGCTCTGACAACGCTTTATACTAGTTGCTTTGTTCTGTTCCATGTCAACATTGTCATCGCGCACTTGAAACAGCAGAAGTATACAAAGCAACAACATCAGGAACAGCTTAAAAACGATCGAACCAGTCCTGCCATGCGCAGTCATTTGTTAATTAGTTTAGATCGACACATCAACTGCTGCGCAACAAAGTGCACTCCACAGCTACAATGCTTCCCCGTCTTCGGCCACTCCCCAGTCTTCTTCGACTCCCCAACGAGTTAATTTGGGAGATTGCCAAATTTTCAACGAGACCCAATCGAGCAGCGCTGACAAGGACGTCCAAGACCGTCAACGCAATCGTTCGTCCGGTCCTATACAAGCTGACGGACACGGAGGTGTTGGAGGTGTTCGTCCGTTCAGGAGACAAACAGTGGGAGGAGACTATGGTCGTTCTCTTAGACAAAATTCTTCGCATGAATAAACAAGACCCACGAATGGGCTACCAAGCCCTAACAGCTGCATCACAGTGTGGTTCCCTCCGAGTCGTGCAAGCCCTACTCGATGCCGGAATTAAGCTCGGCCCTTCACGAAATCTCGATGATGACGACGATTCGACAGACGATTCGATAGACGATGAAGACATTGAAGAATGGAATATCGGGGGCCTTCCAGTCGATAATGTCTGTGACACTCCACTAATAGCTGCAGCCGACGAAGGCCATATCGGCGTAGTTAGACTGCTGCTTCAATACGGGGCAAATCCCAACTTCACATCAATGGTAACATCTCCAATGGAGGCTGCTGCTGGAAACAACCAGGTGGACGTAATGCGAGTCTTACTTGCTGCTGGGGCAAGTGCTCACGCTCTTGGTCTTCCATCACCGCTTGTTGCCGCAGCCCGCGAGGGTCATATCGAAGCAACTCAATTACTACTTTCAGCCGGAGTACATCCGGACAGGGAAGGACAATCCACATCCCCTATTATCCAGGCCGCGCGGTTTGGACAGACGGACATTATTGGAATGCTACTAGCGGCTGGAGCAAATCCGGGGATTGCAAAGGGGAACGGGATGAATCACACAACGGCACTAATAGAGGCAACCAAAAAGGGGCATCTCTGTGCAATGGAGACTCTCATATGGGCCGGGGCAAATGTCTGCGGTGCAAGCCATTCCTCATCTCCTCTCCGCGAGGCCATTATAACTGGAGATCTCCCCTCCATGATGATTCTTCTTCGGCCGGGTGAAACTAATCGGCGTCAACTATCACCGTTTGGGGAGGAATATATCCTGCACATGGCGGCATCCCTGGGAAATGCGGAGACAATTGCTTTCCTGCTCGCACAAGGCCTGCATGTAAACTCGCAGGACCCAACTAACACGACCCCAATCTCACGAGCGGCAGCGGTTGGAAACGTGGGCGTGGTGCGTGTACTCCTCGCTCACGGCGCTGGCGTCCATCTTGCCAACACTGCGGGATATACACCATTGATGCATGCCGCTTGCTGTGGCAATGTGGAAACCATCCGCCTACTCCTTGACGCCGGGGCCGAACCGAACGTTACAACCCAGGAGGCAATCTGCCACACCCCATTGCTTAAGGCCTTGGTCTGTGGGCACGGAGAGGCTGCCCGTGTCCTCCTAGAGCATGGAGCAGATCCATGCGTGAGTGACGCCCAGCACCGTACAGCTCTATCCCATGCCGCTGGATCCACAGACGAAGGGACTGTACGCGCTTTGCTCGCTGCAGGGGCTGATGTCAATGTTGTAGACGATATGGGTTGGAACCCGATTGATTATGCTGTGATCCGTCCTCATGTCGGTATCGTAGCAGCACTGATCGGTCCTGGCCAAGGTTTCCGTTCTCTCACTGACGTATATTTCCCACTTGCCCTGCGGGTTGCAATAGGAAATGGCGACGAGAGAAGTGTTGCCGACCTTGTGCTCCGGAACACGCCTCTCAATCAACCTGATCAAATGGGCAGAACCGCTCTCATGTTCGCCGTGATACAAGGGCGGGCCGCTATCGTTGAGCTGCTGGTAGGGTCAGGGGCAGATCTAAACCATACCACGTCTACCGGTGAGACGGCTTTGATGTATGCGTGCAAGTGGGGATGGATAGGTATTGCCTGGATCTTGGTAGCTGCTGGTTGCGATGTCGACATGAGAGACGACGAAGGGAAAGCTGCCCTGGATCATTTCAATCCTGAGTCTCCGCCTCCTGCTGATTTGGTTGACCTTATTACAGCTGCCCGAACCGTTGCCTCTTAGATGATCACCACTGATATTTGCCTCTATGATGGGTGGGAATCGATTCTTCAACTCAGTGTCCAGGTCCTGTATGTCTATGACTGTCCTTTCCTCTCCCTCCTCTTGATCCCGATTGATTTGACACAGAGTCTGTACAGCTACTGAAGAGTGAAAGGGAGCCGTGTGATTGCGTTCTGCATGTTAAGGCATTGGCTATGAGTGGCCAGAAGCCTTGACGTGTGAATGTTCAACGCACACTCTCCAGTTCACAATAAGATATGTGTACATTTGTAACAAACTACATTCTAACCATATTATTAAATTCTCTCCTCGGTGTAGGATCCAATCATGCTTCGTAGTTTTGAACTGACCACCTAGGATCTTTCATATTTTGCATACCGTCAGCTTTGAACTCGTAGGGTACTTGGGTCAAAAAGGATGGGTCTGGGTTGCTATCCTTCATGGAACTTCGGAATCTATATATCTCTAGCTGTATCAGGATGTTACCGTCGCGTCATAAATTCACCAGATATTCACACATACAATGAGAATCAGGTATAAAAACATAGCATCCCCACCCGTCATCCACTTTGCTCAAATTCTTCAACCTCATTCATCACTCAAATCCACCAAGATGAGCAACCCATACAATTTGGACCCGCCCCTCCGCCTCCCAAGGCAGATGTGCCCCATATGCCCCAGCCAGGGCACCACCCCATGCTTCAAACCAGGCCATATCATCTCGTGTGACCACTGTGGGTACGAGTACTCGCCGCTCACTTCTAACAGCTGTCCTGGGTGTAGAATGCTGGGGGTCCGCATTACGCATGGCCAGATGATGAAGTTTCTTGACGATACTTCGAAATTCGTTGAGCGGACTGCACGCACCTTTGGGGGCCCGCAGGTTCAGAATTCCCGTGTGTCTACTACCAACCCTCTTGCTACTCTCTCGTTAGGCTCTACAAATCTGTCCACTGGCATGTCGATGCGACGTCCAGCGTCCAGACAGGTCATGAATACCCCGGCTCGTCCAGTTTTCGGTAACCCAAGCTACATACCTTCTACCTCCATACCCAATACCAGTGGCGGTTCTCTATCATCCGTCCGTCCCTCCGTTCCTTCAAATCAGCACACTGCGGCATACACATCGCCTACCGGTGCCAGTAGTCCACCTGTTGCCAACAAGCCATTCATACCCACCAGCGGTGCTACAAACTTGCACACCGTCGCGAACAAACTGTTTGCCAGTGGTATGAATCAAGTTGGGCAGAATACTACTAGATCTCGCGTGCCCATGAGAGCACCGTCAATGTCGCCGACTGGCGTTGGCGCTCGGCCTGCGACCCCAGGCAGGGGCACCAGGATGCATGCTGGCAATGGTCCTCCATCACTCGCGCCAACCGGTTCTAGTTCGGGTCTTGCGCGTGGCTCTAGTTTCAGGAACTTTGGGCATGATAATCCACCGCTGCGGAGACCTGGGAGAGGTCGTGGTGGCAAAGCGTCAGCTCGCGGCGGAACTGAGTCCCAGTGAGCTCTTTCAGAGTCAGGGCGATGGGACTTGAAATTGCGTTTTCCTTTTCGACTGTTGATGAGCCATGTTTAGTAAATTTGATACCCCTGTGCAATTGTTCTACAATCCTTGCTGAAAGAATGCGTTTGTTCAGTGGCAAGGTCTTGTCTTGTTCGTGGATGTAATAGTAATATAAAACCATAAGAATACAAGGTTCTATCATATTTAACCAAACAATAGTCTTTCTTTATAATTCCCACGAAGTAGACAATTAGACTACTGTATCATGATAATGAAAGCACTTGTGACTTACCATCGTTCTCCTTTATATTACCAGGCACTCGTTGTGCCAAATGAAGGTATTGACGTGGATGCAACAGGTGAATGGGCAGAATTCACTTTACCAGTCACTGCAGTGAAATACATTGATACTATCATACATTATCAACACCTTATACAACCTTTGTTGTATGAGGACAAACAAAGCTCCTTGAAAAATATACCAAGATCCCCTATCAAGAAGGGAAACTACAATCATAAAGAAAATATACAATAAAGTGCAATTCTATATATTCCTGCCGTAGCCCTACGCTATCTAACATCAGCCATCTCTCGCTCACTCCCAACTCCCGACTCACAAACCGAGTATTGGTTATTCGATTCTCCAAGGAAATGCGCAACAACCAGTATACGAGTTCAGAGCGGTCGTCCACCATGCGACCCGTGCCTACATGTCCAGTCTGCGCAGAGGGCATCCGCCACTCATGTATTGAGAGTGGGCACATCGAGGTATGCCGCCAATGTACAGTGACATGGAGTCCCTGGAAACAATACCAGTGCCCAAACTGTTTCCCGACACCCGGTGAGGCGGCCATTTGGGACCATTACTACATGGTCGACTGGTTCTTGGACTACCAGGGAAAGATTGCAGTAAGTGAAGATGACGACGAGACGATTAGTGATTCCGGTAGCTATAAGGGCCCCGTGGACTCTGATGCCTTGCAGGCGGCGCATGCGCTTATCGAGTTGAACACGGAGTGGAGACAAGCCGAGGTCAATCGGCCGATGGGCGTGGCATCGTTGAAGTATAGCAAGGCTTCTCAGGCAGAGATCCGGCATGCGCTTGAGTGCATCCAAAACCCACGCAACCGTCGTACTCGTAAAGGGAAGACCACAGCTGCAATTCTGGCCCGTGATCGTGAGCTAGCTATAGAGAAGTATGTCAAACTGATCTACAAGACTGTGCCGCCCGGTGAGAACGAGGTTGAAACGGCGGTTAAGGGGATTGAGGTACTTATGAGCGAGCCCCGGAATGAGCTTACTGACGCTGTTAAGGCCATTCGCGTTGTCAAAGACGAATGCCAGAACCTCACCGGTCATGATTACTGGGCTAGGTACTAATCTTTGTGTATACGCAGTGGTCTGATGTCTCGTCCTCTTAGTCTATTGTATGAATTAATATATTTACTACTTTAGATCTTAACCTTGTATGTACACCACCGTAATAACAGCGTAAATCATGTTAACTCGTAGAAGTGTATAGAATGTGGTCTATATCAGGCCGGGGCATCGCTGCATGTGGGGCCGGATTCGGCAATGGATATCGCTCGGGGAGAACAACTGAACAAGTACGATCTGCACCAGAAGACTCGCTGCCCCGCCTCAGAGATTGCCAATTGACATCTGTCCCTCTCTTCTGACGAAAGTCGTGGCTCGAGCTTCCTGGGGTCATACTTCCTTCATCGAGGTAAACTAAGGCCGTTCTCCGATACTCAATATACAAAATGGGCATCCCGACAAAAGCATACGTTGTGGAGGAAAAAGGAGCGCCGTTCGTGCTGAGGGATGTCGTTCTTGATGCACTGCAGCCAGATGAGCTTCTTGTCGAGATTAAATTTACCGGCTTGTGCCATACCGTTCGTCTCCATCCATGTCCAATGTCCTGATTCTAATGAACACAGGATCTCGTCGTTCAACAAGGAGACCTCCCAGGCAGCTTCCCTGTTGTCCTCGGCCACGAAGGAGCCGGTATCATCCGTGAGGTAGGCTCAGGGGTGCAGAACAAGGCGTTAAGAGAAGGGGACCAGGTATTTCTCAGTTTCCGATCGTGTCAAGAATGCACAACCTGTCTGAGCGGCAAGTGTGGTGCATGCATTCATACCACTGATTACAACTTCGTCCGGTCTCGTCTGGACAGCTCAAAACCCTCGCCGATTAGTCTGCCAGATGGAACGGTCGTTCATGGGCAATTCTTTGGACAGTCTTCGCTAAGCCGATTAGCCGTTGTTTCTGAGCGTTCTGTTGTCAAATGTGACACCGAGTTTGACCTCCAGACCCTGGGTCTCCTCGCCCCTCTTGGGTGTGGCTATCTCACAGGTGCTGGAACTGTAGCAAATGCTTTGCAACCAGACAAGACATCCACAGTTGCCATCCTGGGAATGGGTACGGTGGGTATCGCGGCACTCCTTGCAGCCAAGGCCCTTGGAGTTACCGAAATAATAGCCGTTGATATCGTCGATCAAAAGCTCGAACTCGCAGCTGAACTTGGAGCGAGTCATACTATCAATACCAAGCACGACCCTCAACTGTCGCAAACCATTCGCAAGCACATCCCCGAGGGGGCAGACTTCATCCTGGATGCAACAGGTGTTCCGTCGGTTATCCAGGCGTCTCTTGGAGCATTAGCCCACGGGGGTACATTGGCCCTTGTTGGAGCCATGCCTCCAGGTACACAGCTTCAGGTTGATGCGTTGGACATATTGACGGGGTGCAAGAAGATCATTGGTGTTATTGAGGCGTGGTCAGATCCCCAGGAGGTATGAGCTTCATATTTACTATTCGTCTATATTTTCTCGCTAATTACTCTCGCTAGCTTATTCCGCAGCTCGTGCAGTGGTACATGGATGGAAAGTTTCCCGTTGACAAACTTGTCAAGCTCTATCCCGCCGGTGATCTAGATGGAGCACTTGGTGATCTCAGAGCAGGTCGAGTAAGTGGATGCTCAAGATTCCTGTTATTTTATGTATCCTAACAACTCCCACAGGTCATAAAGCCGGTCTTGTCGTGGGACGATCTAGTATTGTGATTTCATACATTGCTCTTCATTGCCTTCCTGTTGAATTATAATTAGTTGGTTGTTCATACTTTCACACTTATTGCATCTTCGGAGACACTGGGCCTTATCATATTTTAGTAGTATAAGGTTCTGCCCGTATGACGGGGATGTATCCCACGAAATAAACAGTCCAGAATTTCGTTGGAGAGGGACAAGGCAGTAGATTTAATTGTATCGATGTGCAGCAGGCATTCTTGTTTGTTTTGCCATTGAAAGTGATTTATATATATATGTATAGAACAGCTAGCAGGTATTGAGCCCGAAACGACAGTAAGGCTACCGAAGCTCACCTCTCAGCCGATAAAGCTCAGGGCTCACGGACTCTGGAGACTTCAAAGTCATAACCGCGCCCTTCTGTCCCACATCGATGAGCTCTTCGACTCTCTTTCCGTTTGCCAGTCCCGCTAGAAGGACGCCCAGGAATGTGTCGCCAACACCGTTAACCGAGACAACCCGGTCTACTTTCTCGACGCGCGGAAAGAATCTCGCATAAATCCCACTAGTCGCAGACTCGCTACAGCTAAGGCTCCTGACGATGAACGGTTGAGATGGCATATCTTCCAATCGGGGATCTTCACGCGGCATGAGCTGTAAGAGCACGACGCCTTCGGCCCCGATCTTCGTGATAATTGTTGGGATATATGGTAAAAGGTGGATAGCCTTCTGCAAGGCCTCAACATCCAGGGCTTTGGCCGGAATGGTCTTTGTAAGGCGTGCGCAAGCGCCGGGGGTGTCCAGATCTTTTGCAACAGTCAACCACTGCGGGTCATCGAAATAGCCATTACCTTGAGCAGCCTCGTAGAGTGCTTCCAGTTCGTGTTGGTTGGGAGATGCGAGATCGACGCTCGGGGAGGGAAACACTTGCAAGGGCCCAACTGCATCCCTGCTAGCAAAGAGCGCCATTGACTTCGCTCGGGAGACCGGCTCAAAGGCGACTTTGGCTCCGTTCTTTTTTGCTGCCTTGATCCAGACTCTGATTCCAGAGGCGCTCCAGCAGGCGTCCACGGCGAGCCACCTTGGCTGGGCCGCAGTAACCATGGCCTCCCAGTCGCCAGCGAATTGGTGATCTTGGAATATTTTCATGTCCGCTATTGCCACGAACATGTCTTTGTCTGAGCTGTTGACGGCTACGTACTGCGCTGTTCGACCGCAAGGTTTGTTTCCAGTCGAATCCAGCTGTCGAATCCCCAACGTGTCCATGCCAGTGGACTGCAAAGATTTCATGATAACGGACCCAGCACTTAAATGTCAGACACGCTATTTAGCAGGAACATGATTGAACTTACGGATCGTTCCCAATCATGCTGCATAGTCGGACCGGTCCTATTGACGCCCTATGTGCGGCGAGGGCAACGTTCCGACCGACGCCGCCGATTGACTGCGTGATGCTCCCTGGGCTGGACGTGTGCAAACGAGGAGGTTCGCCGGCTGCTCCTCCGCTTCCATGAACATCGCAGGCGAGGTCTATAGCGACAGAGCCGGCGACCAAGATGTCGGCTCGCGGAGAAGGGGCCTGCACATCATGAGCAGGTCGATCAACATGGCTCAGCAGCCGAAGGCCGGTGCCTTACAGGGTTACAAAATATGCTATACCTTCTGGTGGGAAAGTGCGGGGTTATTCGATTGATGAGAATGGATTGATGGCCGGCTCCTATTTACATACATGGTTAAGCACTGGTAGGGCTGGGGTAGAGCCTTGTGCTTACAATCCGCCAGAAATGAGTCGAGAGAGCGCCACCGATATCTTCGTAGCACACTCCACGTTGGACCGCGCCAAACTAGTGTTGGCAATCACACTCCTGTCCTGGGAGAGCTCCCGGATCCTCTTCAGGATAAACGGTGTATTCTCATTCCCTCGCGCCGCCTGGCCCGTAGCAGCCTCGGAGACGGCCTGTTCGATGATGGCATTCATTTCGGCCTTGGGAATGGAAAACTCCTCGGGGATCGGATTTGCGAAGACCAGGCCAGACTCAATACCGAGCTGCTCCTGGGCGAGGATAATGGCCGCCGCTTCCTCCTCGCTCTCAACGACAGCCGGACTCTTCACGTCACTATCTCGGGCCCAGAAAGCCGGGAATGCCACGTCCTTTGGATCCCTGCCTTGGCTGAACGTCGACACGGCGACGCCTTGCGTCTCCAGGTACTCCAGCGTCCGGGGGATATCCAGAAACCCTTTACAACCGGATGCAACCACAGCCATGCGCGTGCGACCAAGCTCGGCAAGGTCGGCCGAGATATCGAGGGAATCGTGGCCTCCACGGTGGACGCCGCCCAGCCCGCCAGTCCCAAACACACGGATTCCGGCCAAACTAGCCAGAATCATAGTCCCCGCGATAGTTGTGCCTCCGTGAAGCTTGCGCCCGGTAGCGGCCTGTGTCAGACAGTTAGCAAGTCGTCGTTCGTTCGATTTACATGGACGACTGACCAAGCCTACTAGAGCAGCGATATCTCTCCGCGACGCCTTTCGAGCCGATTCATGCACCATCCGATCGATTTCTGCAGGCGTCAGGCCGACGGTTGGTACACCGGCCAGGATGCCGCAGACTGCAGGCACGCCTCCATTTCGGCGCACGATGTCTTCAAGACCAAGGTCGCCAAGGGCCCCGTGGGTGTATATTGTTGACTCTAGTGCGACAACAGGCTTATTGGTCTCCACGGCATCCTGGACTTCTTCTGACACTTTCAAGATACCGGAGAGAGCGCTAGGGCTTGCTGACTTTGAAGTGGTGTATGAACGAAAAGCGCTGGCTGTTCCCAGGGGCCCTTGTAGGAGTGGGCTTTTCCAGCCGTAACGTTGGCAGAGAGCGCGTTGGTCCGGCCGCGTTGGCAGCTTGAGAAGTCGACCGCGCTGCATGTTGGAGAAGGCCGGCGAGGCGGTTTAGCAAGTTGGCCAAGTTCCACTACGCTCCGTCAACAGTTCCCAATAGCCCTCGGAGAGACAGCGTTCAGCGCTGTTTGTTCAAGTCTAGAGCAGCGTCTCACCAAGATACCGCCGTCCGTCGCAAGGTCAGAATCAGAAGTTATAATTGACCGGGAAATATGACAACAGCTCCGGTCTCTACGGATTTAAATGTTTACCATAATGCCCAAGACGTCTACCCCACGCCAAGCTGTTTTCCGAGTCGTCGGATATGCCCCCGGATATGCGGACGTTAAAAGGAGCCCACTACTCCGCAACTCCGCACTCCGCTCCTACAACTCCGCAGTATCAGCAGTCAAGAAAATGGAAGGAGACAGAATTGTACGGATATCCAGGGCCTGCGAATCTTGCCGCCGGCGCAAGTCCAAGTGCGATGGAGCCGACCCCTGTAGGCAGTGCCGGGCGAAGCGCTCGCCATGCAGGTATCGCTTGAAAGCCCGCACGCGAGTTGCATCCAGGACGCAAGGCCTGTCGGGCCCTGTCGATCGGGCAGGCAGCCGGGATGCGGATGCGAATGTGGATGCGGATGCAGCTGCAGCTACAACTCCTGGGGAACCCGAACGAAATGATTCCACTCGTCCAGGGGTCTATCACAGCGTAGCTGCATGCCACGATGCGCCGCAGCCCACGGACAGCTCCCAACTGTTTTACGGCCCGTCATCGACGTTTGCATTTCTGCAGCAGATTCACCGTGGGGTTCTACCCGGCGCCAAACACGCACAGCACCGCGGCCACGATGTACAAGAGGCTGGACCCGGGCTGGATGCTTTCATGCAGCGGTCTATTTTCTTCGGCAGGCCGCTTCGAGTCGATGTGGCATCGCACTACCCCCTACCACACCACCAGGCTCGCGCACTGCTAGAGCACTTCAAAGCGTCCGCTCATAAAGCGTTGCCGTTCCTCTCCCATTCTGCGCTGGATGACCTTCTGCCGGCTTTGGACTCCGAGGTCTCTACTATGGGACCGTCGTCACAGAAGAAGGTTGTGCTCCTAGCAGTGCTGGCAGTTGGTGCACTCAGCACACCTCGGACAGACCTAGCCGAGCAGCTGTTCATCCGCGCGAAGCAGGAAGCCGTCATCTACGAGGATGCCGTGACGCTGCCCATGATCCAGTTCTCACTGCTGGCAGCGGATTACCAGAATAACATCGGCCGGCCCAATTCGGCGTATCTACACATCGGCCAGGCCTGCCGGAAGGCGCTGGCGATGGGCCTACATACCACGGCAACAAGCGGCGCCTTCAATAACGAGGAACTGCAAGAGCGTCGCCGCACGGTTTGGTGCTTATACCAACTTGAAACGTAGGTACATCCGGCTAGAGAATCCGTGGCCGGCACTGACGGCGACAGATGGACGTGTTCAGCCGTTGGCAGGAAGGGGGTATTGACTAGAGACGATATCCTCTGTCCGTTCCCTGATAACCAGCCCCTGTGCGGCATTCATGGCGGCTACTCGGCGATCCTGCAGCAGGCCTGTGAGCTCATCTACATGGGGAAGCCCCGGTCGCTGCGTGAAGTATACTCTACGGCCGAGGCGCTCTATGCTCAGATCCGACAGTGGGCTGAAGACAACGGCCTTCTTCCAGACAGCGAGGGCAACAAGGAGCTGCTCTCGGACGATGTATCGAAGTTGATGCTCTACAGTGGCAAGTAGCATACGCGAGAATTCCGTTTGAGTGCTTGCTTGCTAAGATAATCCTAGGCTACTTCTATCTGATACTTCTTTCTTTCAGACCCTTCTTAGTCGCGTATTCGTCCCTGAAATCGACATCGCCAGGACGGCCAGCGGAGGAGCTTTGGATTCGACAGGCTTGTCGGCGCGCCACAGACGCCGCGCAGGATTATATTGTCTTTGTAAACGGCATATTCCGCGTCTCGGATGCATGCAAGGTTTGGTCCGCCATGCCAGAGAGGAATAGAAAATAGTGAAGCTGACGATCGCAGAACCGAAGACTCAACTCGTTCTTCCTCGAAACGAGCTGTGCTGTGCTCCTCTATGACAGTCTCTGTCACTCATCCAAGCATCCAAACAACAGAGAGTACATCGATATTGCGGTCAGCTGCTTGAGGGAGATAGTTGGCGAAGCACCTGCCGAGAACACTGCCCTATCAGTTGGTCGGATTCTCCAAGCAGTCGAGCGCTCAATATCACCAGCGATGCCAGTGAGCGCAGCGAGCGACGGGGTGGGCCTTGACGGCGCGTACGCAGGAAACAATCCGCATAATTCTCAATTTCTGTCGTTTGACGGAGCGGCCCCGAATACTTCACAGGACTTGATATTTTTCGGCGACAGGGGCGTTGATGCCATTGCCGGGGCGTCTACAATGGCGCCTCCCAATGCACACGAGCTTGGTGACGGACAAGGCTTGTCGCAGCTGGACTTTGACGTGATGACAACAAATCTTTGTAACTTGTTTACTATGGAACCTATGTCTCTATAGTAATGAGATGATATTCAATCCTAGCACTTCCCCTAACTGTAACCTTCCTGTCGTAGAGCCCATTCGACTGCAGAGCCCACGTCGTCCGCTATACCTTTCGGGGGGTGCGCCGGGCTTCCTCGCTCCTCCATCCACACCCCAGTCCGAACCAGAATCGACGTCCACTCCGTCCCGATAGGGCTCTTGAAGTCATTTGCACCCTTGATGTCGGTTTCTGGGTTATCTCCCACCATGTATACCCTGCGTAACGGCGCTGTTTTGCCCCCGCCTGTTCCAAGCATACTCCCCCAATGCGCATTGAGCACACGCTCCGCATACTCATACGCCTGTCTGGACGGCTTCCCCATAGTCCTACGCTTCAGTTCCTTCCCACCCGTAATCTCTCTCCATATACCCACCAGCGCAGCCTGGAGCGCCCCCTGACCGAGTCTCGGCTGGTGATACGCCGTGCTCCAGAACAGATCCGGGTTCGAGAAAAACAGCTGTGGCTGCTTGCCCGACTGCCAGCCATCATTTGGAAGCGACTTGTCCCCGTTTTGTGCAGAGTAAGTCCCCAGCACACCGCCGTCCGAGAGGAGCAGGTCGACGATGACCTGGATGTCGAATGCCCAGTCGCGCGGGTCATTGTAGACAAATATCGCGTCGATCTTGGGGGGCATCTCCGGTAGAGGTTTCGCAGTGGCATTGTACGCGGTATCCAGCAGCGGATCGAATGGCCAGAATGTCGGGTACGACTTGAGGATATCCGCCGGGGTAACTACATTCGTGAAGCCATAGTCATGTGCAATCTCCCGACACTTGATGGCTGCATTCGAGCCCGTCACGAGCACGGTCTTGTCTCCTAGCCCATCGGGTCCGTTCACCAGCTCGCGGAATGGAGTGTGTGACTGGACGAGGCTGTTTACCGGGAGGTCGATTTCGAGCTTCCGACTGAGGTCCTTGACTCGTTCCCCCTCGTGCTTTCCGCCGCCGTTGGTGAGCAGCATGAACGGGATTCGCCGCTCCTGTAGCCCTCTGAGAGCTTCTTTGGCTCCTGGGATCGGCTCTGATTCTCGAAGTAGGACCCCGTCAATGCTGGCTTCTGATTAGCATTTGTTACTCAGAATAATGCGGGTGGGGCACACTTACTCGAATGCAAATGCGAAAGATGGGAATCCTTGTAATGCTCCTTTATGACTCGCCTGGTGGCTGCTATTATACCGAAGCTGAGATACCGGACTCTGGATTCGCGTGTTTAAGGGCAGAGTGAAAGCCGCTCCCGTGGTCGTCCGTAATGGGCGAACAGTGCGACAGAGCGAAATCCGCCATGTAGTCTGCATCGCGCTAATTTTGGGAGATCCGAGCTTGAATGGCGATGTAACGGGTTGACGCCGTTTTCCTTTTCTACTAGTATGCCCGTATAAACCCCAGGATCCAGACTCCAAAGGCTCGGATATGGAAAAGGATAACGGAATAAACATCCACAGTTGTCCTTCAATATCAGCCATGATACTGACACATGTGGGGCGGAATAAACTGAGACTCGGATATGCAAAAGTACCGGTAAACGGGAATACGAAATCCGGGGTTGGCCATTACTATTCGGAGTTGTTATTATCATAGCCCTGGACTGGTCTATGTGTGGTATGTACTATAGCCTTGCTCCGGCAACCCTCCCTAGAATTACTTCTGTTGATGAAAAAACAGACGAACTCATTGCTACTTTCCCTATCTACCTATCCGCCTAGGAACTGCTAGTCCGTAATTTTCATAAGAAAGTCCTCTAAGGTGTCTAGTTCTTTCGCCCATCATATTCGTCCACGTACTTGATCTCGTCATGCTCAGCGGTACCCATGCGGCCAGCGAGAATGTCCATATCCTGCCCCTGCAAGACCGCCATTGAGCTTCAAGTGCGGCAAGATAGATATCCGGCAGTAGTTTGGCACGGCCTCGCGTATATCCGTTCAGTTTACTTAACTGGTGCATTAGCCGACACTAATTAACCAGACTGCCGCCAGTAAACTCAATATCTACAATTATACTCATACTTATCGTCCGAGCATTTTCACAGTTTGTACTCCTGGTCCAATATCGTCACCATGGCTTCTTCCCAGGTCCCCGTGTGGCTCGACTGCGATCCTGGCCATGATGTACGTTCAATGCCTTTCTCTGCTTGTACAGCCTGCGCGTAGCTCTCCAATGAGGTTAGCTGACTTCTATGTATAAGGATGCCTTTGCAATCCTTCTTGCAGCCTACCATCCCAATATCAAGCTCCTGGGGATAACCAGCGTCTTCGGGAATGCGTCCATCGAGTTAGTACCCGCCAGTCCCAGGCAGAAGGAATGCGTCTAAACAACGCGGCAACCGCAGAAACACCACCCATAATGCAGCAGCTCTGCTTACCGCGATGGGAAAACACAATGACATCCCTCTATACATTGGAGAGCGGAAGCCCCTCGATCGCCCAGCACTACACGCTCCCACCGAAATCCACGGCGCCAGCGGCCTCGACGGCACAGATCTTCTTCCAAACCCATTGTGCGCGCCCTCCTCCGAACCCGGCGTAGACGCCATGGCGGTAGCTCTTAAGGCCCAGCCCGCGGGGACCGCCTGGATCGTTGCCACCGGCGCGTTGACCAATATCGGGGCTCTGTTCAGGAAATACCCGGAACTCGTGGGACACGTCAAGGGCTTGAGTCTTATGGGCGGAGCAATCGGGGCCGGGTTCTCGGATGCACCTCTTGGGAAATCTAACGTGCAGCAGCAGGACTGTGCTGGGAACTGGACTTCATGGGCTGAGTTTAATATTCTGGTTGATCCCGAAGCTGCGGCGGATATATTCCATAATAAGGATATCGCTAAGAAGACCATCATCGCGCCGCTGGATCTGACGCATCAAGTCCGAGCCACGCCGGAAGTCAGGGATCTGTTGCTTTTTGGTAAAGGTGGTGAAAATGGCCAGGCTGGGATGTCGACATTGAGGAAGATGCTCGTTGAGTTGCTCTATTTCTTCTCGAACACTTATGCGTACGGCCTAACCTGGGCTCCCTCCTTAGTATTTCTCATCGGCTGACCAGTTGCAGGGATGTCTTTGGCATTACCGATGGCCCGCCGCTGCACGATCCTATCGCTGTAGCCGCTGTCCTGGCTGATACTCCGGGGTGTATTCCATTCTTCCAGTGGGATGCTACGAGGAGCCAGGGTCCACAACATCGCGAGCGATTCGAAGTTACTGTCATCACCGATGGTCGCTTTGATGAAGCTGAGCAGAAACAGACGGGAAGGACCATTGCCAAAAAGTGTCCCATTGGCGAGGAGGGCGTGATGATTCCAAGAGGGTTGGATGTGCCTAAGTTCTGGAATGCAATCGAGGACTGCCTTGAAAGAGCGGATGAAGCGAACAAGGCCTTTGAGAGAGCAAGACCCCGAATTTAATCATGTCTCTTTATCCAAATTATATTATAGGTAGTCCAAGGCAGTAACTGGCAGCATACGGGTTGTCGATGAGAGTCTTATATATAGTCGCATAGTATGCAGACATCTATTGTGGATTAAGTACGTCAAATCATTTATATCATTTACAAAACCTGCGAGTGCCGAATCGTCTCTTTGCTGCCACTATTCAAACAGCTTAAGAAACAGTTCCATCCGAGACTGACAACATTCACGAATAAAAGCTGGTGCTGCACGGGAACAAATTTGAAATTTACAAACTGTGCCATAGGCCAAACCAGGTAATTCGTTCCCAGTGCTGTGAAATAGCTCTCGTCAAGCTTTTGTGTTGGAGCTGCACCCTCGAGCAGCGCCATGCTCGATAGGAAGACGCCGGTAGCGACTGGTGCGAAGACCAGTTGATCGCAAGCCACTCTTGCCAGAAGGGTCTTTCTCATATCCCGAAAGTTGATCCGGCTAGCAATGAGTCTATACCAGGTTGACGCTGCGGGCCCGAAGACGACTGCTGCAGTTAGAAGCAAATATGTTGATGACGAGGAGGGGAATACCCACGGCCTCCATAGCATGCCATGCGGCAGGTTCGGGCCCATTCATGCGTGTTGGATTTCCTCTTTTCAATGAGTTGCTGCGCTGAGATATCGCCGGCAGCGAAGAGTATGCTGGTCGTGACGCTTTGCGTGAGAAGCGGCGAGGAACGAAGACAGCGCTGGTACCTACGGTAGAGTCAGTAAGTCGGCCCTCAGTTTAGTAGCGATGCATACCATTGAAGCATATTGAAGCTGTTAATTTGGTCGTGGCTTAATCCGTCTGGGCTCTCTGGAAGGAATAAACCACCAAGTATATACTGCTTTGTCCTGGTATATCCGCCGGAATTACAGCGACTGTAAGCCGGCGTCATATCTCCGGGATCTGCGTCGGCAAACCCTAATTGATCCCCATACTCCAACCCCCGCCATGCTGAACAGTATTTGAACCCACAGCTTTCCGGGGCCCCATACTCCTTACAAAAGAGCATTGGGTGGGCCCTTGGACATGTTACTTGCCGTCTGTTTGTAATTAGATTATTGCCGGGTAGACGTTCTCTGGCTATGACCGCCGTCAATGACACTGCGGTATTTGGCCACTTACCAAGGGAGACTGGATCATCGACGCGCTGACTTCTCGCAATTAGCCCACTTCTGGTGGATCCGATAAACGGAGAGCATCCAATGAATCAGACGATATAGTTGACTGCAAGCGAGTCGAATCCGGGAACAAGAGCGACGGGCTACAGGATGAGGAAGCCGGGGATGTGTTGAACCATGTCGAACACAGCCGGCCGGGCACGGGAGAATTCCCTGGATATACAAGAGCATTAGCTGTGTACCGGAGGCACCGACGAACTGCCTTCTACATCTTCATATTGTCATTGTGGACAGCGCAAGTTCAACCCTATTAACAGGCTCGCCCGACAGCATGGCTAACTGAGCACAGATGGTGGATTTACGGGCTGATATTCCACCGTACTGGTATCTCTGGCTGGATCATACCCTTTCTGTTGTATCTGGCCATTTCGCTGAGGATCATCTTCTGCTGGCTGTCCACCTCGCTGGTCATGGAGCCTGCCAGATTTGTCTGGAGGAACTCGCTATACAGATTGTATGAAATCATCCCGTCCAGGCTCCATCAGCCCCTTGCTGCACTCGTCACTGTAGCCACGATCTTGGTCGGGTCACTGGTTCCAGGGGAGTCCGGCGACAATACTCGAGCGAACCGGGGAGTGTCCATCTTCGGATTGCTCGTTCTGATCGGGGGACTTTACGCCTCATCTCGAGACCGGAAGAAGATACGCTGGCACACTGTGATCGGGGGGATGCTGGCCCAGTTCATCATCGCGGTTTTCGTTCTCAAGACGACTGCTGGATACGATATCTTCTCCTTTATTTCGAACCTGGCTGAAATCTTCCTGGGTTTCTCCAATGACGGCTTGACATTCTTAACTGACGACAAAGTGCAGGATGTAGGCTGGTTCATGACGGGCACCATGCCGCCCATTATCTTCTTTGTTTCGGTCGTTTCTCTGCTCTACCACTGGGGGATTTTGCAGTGGGTAGTCCGCCACGTCGCCGTCTTCTTTTTCTGGATGCTGCGGGTTTCCGGCGCTGAGGCGGTCGTTGCAGCGGCCACGCCGTTTGTCGGCCAGGGCGAGTCGGCGATGCTGATCAAGCCGTTTATACCGTACCTCACGCTCGGAGAGATCCATCAGGTCATGACCTGTGGCTTTGCGACTGTCTCCGGCTCCATGCTCGCTGCATACATAAATCTAGGGGTCAACCCCCAGGCCCTGGTCACTTCCTGCGTGATGTCGATTCCCGCCTCCATTGCAGTCTCTAAGATGCGGTATCCCGAGACGGAGGAGACGTTGAGCTCAGGAAGCGTCAACGTGCCTGAGGATGAGCATAAAGCTGCAAATGCCATTCAAGCCTTTGCCAGCGGGGCCTGGCTGGGCCTCAAGATTGCCGTCTCGATCGTGGCGACTATCCTCTGCGTCATATCTCTGATCGCCCTGATCAACGGGTTCCTTACCTGGTGGGGGAGGTATTGGGGTATCGTGGAACCCTACCTTACGCTCGACCTGATCTTGGGATATCTGCTCTATCCTGTGGCGTGGCTTCTGGGTGTTCCCAAGCAGGACCTTCGTCCTTTCGGTCAGGTAGTTGGCCTGAAAATCATTGCCAATGAGTTCGTCGCGTTCCAGAAACTTTCGGAGGAACCGTACAAGAGCATGACTTCCCGAGGCATGCTGATTGCGACATATGCGTGCTGTGTGAGTGGATGGCGACGCCTCTGGGGTCTGATAGGTAACTAACATACCATCTAGGGCTTTGGGAATCTCGGCTCGCTCGGAGTCCAGATCGCAATCTTGTCGCAGGTAGCGCCGGGTCGAGCGGGCGATATATCCAAGGTCGCTGTTTCGGCTCTTTGCTCTGGGATCATTTCTACGCTGTCGTCAGCAAGCATCGCAGGGATGTTGCTTAACAGCTAACACGCTGCTGGCCAATAACGATGTCACCAACATACCACCGCTTGGAATATATACGTCCTAAGGTGGGGGATAGCTGGCTAGCGACCAGCCGTGATTTATACAATATAAGAGCACATAGCTATCTTAATCCAATGACATCTCACTGTATCAGTGGATACAAGGAGAGCTAGTTGAGGATAGTACTATTAAAGATATCACACTAGAGAAGTATAACCTTATACTCACGGATTTCAAGCGTATTATAGTTACGTTTTCGATCTGAGATTATCCTTTTTCTTATGACTAGAAGATACCGCGTGCAATTTCCATTTCTTACACACGAATACTTGTGTACAGGAGCTCGGATGGGCGCTTATACCCCGGCAGCAAAAGACAATTCATAAAAGGTCTCCGCTGCAAGGTTAGCTACATGCCTGTTCAATAAGTCCTAATTACCCGCAAAGGTTAACTGAATATAGTATATTAAAATTATACTATTCCAAGCCACAAACACTGCCTGGAGACTAGGAGAGAGAGTTGATCAGACCTGGGTAACAAACAATCAAAACATAGCTACTTAGCCAGTTTTATAATTAATACTCAACCAACATCTACCGGGCGACCTTAATCCACACTACTTAGAGGTTCATCGCTCCATCTGTCTAGTCAGTACTAGACATATTTTAGTTTTGTTCTTTTTTTTTTGGATTTAAGCTATCCAATGAACACAACCCCATGAGAAGAAATTACCACGTTGTCAACGCATATTTTTGTGTGCCACGGGCCCCCAACGCCCTCCGCCCATAAACTCAGGAATGTGTACGTATCAATTGTGACTTTCGAGTTGACGCAAGAATCAGACTTTTTAGGTATTTTATTTAATCTGGCCTCTCTCGCCTTCGGTGACAGATGTTATTGTTCTTTGGGACAATATCACGCCCAAAGATGCCGTATCGCCAGATTATTATCAAACGGAACTAGATTATTGATATCTGTTGGTCCAAGTGCACACTGCAAGCCACTTGTTTGATCGGTAGATGCAATGTCTCCTGTAGCACTAACAGAGGCTAGTAAGGTATACCTATCAACTAATGCTGGTGGGGAGGGAATCCATTGGAAAGGCCCAGTCGTGATAGTATTCCCTTTATTTGCGAGAATAGGTCCATTGATATTCTGCACGTTGCCAGCGATTGCGAAGTCCGCCGGCCACATTGGCCATGGGACAGTAGCCACATGGACGTGGACCTGCGCGGTACCTACATCCTGGGATCCGCGATTCTCAACGGCGACATAGCAGTAGTTAGCAACGCCGGCAACGGGCGGCTGATGGGCTGGGACGCCGTCTGGAGAATGGCGATTCCAGACCCCCGGTGCGTCGCCGAAATTGGAGATGTAGTCATACTCGCCCTCCCGGCCATCATTAATATATACGTCGACCGCCGGCTGGGGTCCTCTTGTCATAACAGGGTTCGGCCTGTTGAGGGGATGATAGAGCCCCTGTTTCTCGAACGACCAGCGGATGATTTTCCGAGCAGCGCCGCCGGGATAGCCCAGGACAAGCCCATTATCTGCGGCGATCATTGCCGATACATATTGGTGTGGCATATCCATCTCCGTCGTGAGAGATGCGACGCCGGCCAGGATTAGATACAGGGTGTATCTCGATGCCCAGACCTGCCTTTCATAATCACCAATGGCGTCCCCGCCTAATGCACAGTAGAGCCGGAAGAGTGTGGTGGAGAGAATCTGCTCGCAGTCGTATTGCCTCCAAGTGTCTGCTCGGAACACAGGCCCATCCCACGCCCAGCCATCAGTGATCTTCCGGTCATGCCGGCGCCGCACAACAGACCAGGGGAATGTGTCAAATCGATCGGTTGCATTACTGCCCGGGTCGCAGTATATCGCACCGAGGGCGTCACCTGCACTATGGGCGAACCCGAAATTCGGGGAGCTGATCGCGTCCCACAGCAGGGCGTGGCCGAACTCATGCGCAGCGATGCGGAAATCCGCAGCAATGCCGATTCTCGAATTCGGGGCGGAGGAGCCGAAGAGAAACCCTCCTGATCCATTCCTAGTTGCGTTTCCCGGCGCCTGTGCATTGACCTGATTATTCAAAGCACGGTGGTCCACAGGGACAGGAAACTGTGTGTTGCTGAACAAGAGCCTGGTAGGTACGCCAAGTTCCATTGGCAGCCTGAAGAGCTTCGCAATGTGGCGATAGGCACTGGTCGCTGCGAACCGGTCACTCTCTACACTGTCTTTGAACTCGTCTGAGAGCACCGTGGGGGGGATACTGGTGGGTGATTGAATGTCTTTGATCTCTGCGTATTTGCCCCTCAGGGTCTGGGGACTTGATACTATTATATCTGGTAGGAAAAGCTTTTCCCGGAGACGGTTTAATTCATCAATATCGCCGGTTGTTGGAGGGGCACTGTGCGCGAGCTTTGTAGCGGGGTCTCGCGAAAACACCCAGCCATGTAGGCCGGCCGTGAGCGCTCTCAGGTAGAGAATGGTGCCGTCTCCGACTTCAACAAGTGCTCTCCAGTTCAGGCTCCCGTGTCCGGACACTTCCAGGGCAAAGAGAACATCTTTTACTATATAGTCGCGGCCTTCTTGGATTGCTTCGGGGACTGGGGGCAGAATCAATGTGGGCGTTGATGCATCAGCAAGATCTTGTCTGCTGTCTCCCTTGTACCGGTAGATATATAGCTGCTGCAGGTTGGCTTGCTCGCTCTTTATGTTTACTCCACCTGCGCCTGCATTAAGGGCTAGTAATTGGCGAAGATCATCCAGTCCAACAGGGTTACGGATGTATTTCGCCTCAGCCTTGGGCCTGTCCACCTCCACGCCCGCTGGCTGGATAGTGCTAGAGGAGTTGAGCACTCGGTTCTCATCATTCACCGTGATGCTCAGCTTGGCATCCCAGACAGGCACGTTATGAAAAGTTTGCTGGTAGGTGACTGCTTTGCTCCGAAACCGGTCCCTTGTTGGAAGTGCCTGTAGGTTGAATGAGGGCTCGGCAGCGGACTCAGAATACGCTGTAGGCGGCGTGAAGACGGCAGGGCTATCCCGTAGAACTCCTCGCGGTATGCGGTAGTCCCCTGCGACTGTAAGGAGATATTGATGGGCGGCGTTCTCGGGGTCGGATGGCTGCTGTAACCCAGTGCCAGGGGCGGGCCACGGCTGCTGGACATGGTCTAGACTTTGGGCTGCGCCATCTTGTTTGCGTACCACCTCAACGTTCGGGTCTTGGTCAAAGGACATCGTATCGATGAACGAACAGCTTGAGTAAGGTTGTGCTGTACAACTGGAAGATTTCTTCAAAACCACGCAGACCAACACAGGACAGGAGGACTGGGTCTGGTTTATACATTGATATCGGTGGTGGCATGGTATGTAGTGAACTAATCACCATTGCGGGGTCCGGAATAGCCTAAAAAACGTATCTCAGGGAACAGCATCACCAGTTCAAGGGCGCACAAGCTTAATCCGTATAGTATCATGATGTGGTGGGGTGACTTGTCTGCTGCCACCGTGAGGCGGGTCTAGCTTGCTTCCCATGCGATCACACCGAGTGCAATATTGGAATCAATTTAATGGAACCCTAGTATTCAGATTGCCGGACCATAGTTCGTATGATAGCTGTCCTGCTTGCGGGCAACTCTGGGGTCTAGGCCTCTCGCTAGGTAGCACGCCACTCGGCAGCGAACCCTACCACGTAGGGGCTCTACCCAGGCCTTAAAGACGATAAGCTCAGTATTGAGGATATAAATCGAAATAAGGACCTGAAATAGCTGAAAAGTAAACTGGACGAACTCTGACGTTGGACCTCCTATGAGTCGTGATGTCATTAGTGATTATCTATATGGCAACTTGGAATTTGCATCTGGAGGAATCCACGCAGCTTTCAACTGACAGGTAGATGACTACTCGTATGGCTTGTTCCCAAGATCCTATGCGCCGTCTGATCTCTAGTCCACCTCTTCAATTCCTGGCATCCATTTGATTTGCTAATTACATGCCATGCGCTCACGCGACGATGGCAAAAACAGCATTTGCCTTGAAGTTTATATACAGTTAAAATAACCTCTCATGCGTCCCCAACATATTCTGTTCTATCCTCATCCCCCATTATCGATACAACCACCCATTATGCGGGGTCGCATCCACCTACTTCGCCATGCGGAAGGCATTCACGCTCTTCGGCGAGAGACCAGTATCCCCGACGCCCCCCTAACTGAACGAGGCTTCGATTATGCAGAAGACCTTGGACGGCGTTTCGTCGAAAGGCACTCTAACAGCACCGGCGCAATCATATCAAGTCCTCTATGCCGAACCATCCAGACATCCCTGGCAGCATTCCCACGCATCCTAGACACAACCCAGTACCCCGAAAATTCTGGCCTGGGTGCTGAGAACGGATTGGCATTGACCCTCGATGCGAATCTACAAGAAACATATAACCTCCCATGCAACACGGGGACGCCTAATGATCGTCTTGTGCCCAGGTTTCCCAGACAAGCGGCGGAAATCAACCAATTAGATCCAAACTGGTATGTCAAAACAGGGCCACACTCGCCTTTACCTCAGCTGCCTGCTCAGAGAAAGACTGCAATCCTGCAGAGGCTCAACCAGGCTCTGCAAGAATTGGAAGAACGACCAGGGAACAATGATGTGGTGGTTGTGACCCATCAGGGAATCCTTGAGCTTCTGGCGCCTAGTGCGAATATCCCTGCCGGGGAATGGCGCACGTTTAACCTGGTTAGGAACGGGAATGGGCAGCTGCTGTTACAGTAGTGGCGGGATGTTGGGGGGGAGGGGTGCCGTGGCAGGGAAAATTCACTGGTAGGAAATGTATAATCATGATTCAAAGATGATCAAACACCGGATTAGATCCACTGTTTATTCGCGGCTGATCTTCCAAGAATCTATATCTCCCGAGGTCTCCGAACAGGTATAAGGCTTCTGCAATACTTCCGAGTATGGCGCAGGCCACGTTTTTAGTGGCTATATCATCTAAAGATAACCGCCAGTGGCTATTATGATCTCCCAATCACATATGATACTACTGATCCACTTTCTCACTTTCCAAGGGACGCGGGAGTAAAACGTCATCCTCTTAACCAAGTGGATGGATGGGGTGAGTGTCGCTCGAGCTCAGGGCGGCCCTGCTCGAGTACGAGAGCGAGAAGGGCAATAGCTTCGCCCGTAGCTTTCAAGTCTCCGTGAGGAGGCCAAAGTCTCCTGGAGTAGGGATCGCAGAGGTTCGTCCCGGTTACTCCCGGACGCGTCCATGAGTATTCACGGAGCACTCTGTACACGCACCTGGGTGCTCACCCTATATCCCGGCGCCAGTCCCTGAGCAAAAAGCAGCGTACAGCGCGCCCCTATAACTATGGAGAAGGGTCATCTCGTGAACATGCAGCGCTTCAACCACGATATCTAGGAGGCGTTGCCATCATAGCAAAGAGCTTTGCACGCATCCACGAGGCGAACCTCAAAAAGCAGGGGATGTTGGCTGGTACTTCCACTGATGACGCGGATTATGATCGCATTCGGTCTTCGGATTTGATCAGCATCGTTAACCTGGGAGGTTTAGCACCGGGGAGGCCATTAACCATGAAGGTTACTCCTATTGATGGTCGGAAGGCTTGGGAAACATCATTGAAACATACATTGACCCAGGAGCAGATCGAGTATTTCAAAGCCGGGAGTGCGCTCAACTTGATGGCGAGGGGGGGATAATGGTTGTACTATACACTTTAGAGACTGCGTTGTTTTGGATGATATCCCACATTGTCGGGATAAAAGAATAATATATACATTCCTAGTTAATTCTCGTAGCCAATTTTCCATCTTACTTCCAGAATATTCTCCCCTCAAACAACCGCCTCGCTGTGCGAAAGACAGTGGCATAATCCAAGCCCCCATCCGCCCCAAACGTAGCCCCAACAAGAATACTTCCACTCGCGTGCCCGATAGTAATCCCCGCTGGATCAACAGCCTCCGAATTCGTAACATCCGCCACCGTACTTCCCGGCAAACGCGCCGCCGTAGCCAGGGCCAATGCGACGGTAATCGGAACCGCCTTGTGCGGCTGGCCCACCGAGAGGGCCCGAACCACCAGATCCACCTTGGACTGGGTCCCATCTTCACTGCCTTTCTTCGGCGTCGACACCATTCCGATCTTCGGAACACTTCCTGGGACACCCTCTGGCGTAGTCGCCAGACCCATGCGTGCGCCTGCCTGCCTTCGAATCGAATCTAGACGCCTGAGAAGACCAGGTGTATTCGTGATCTCATCCGGTCTCAATGTACCGGGTACACCGAGATCCTCAGCCTTCACGAAAACACAGGGATTCGCAACATCGATGCAGGTTGCCTCGACGCCATCGAATGTATCCTTCACAAGACCCGTAGGGAGAAGCTTCCCCGTCTTCGAACCCGCCGGGTTCACAAAGTCCAGTTGAATAGGCGCGCCACTCCCAGCGACACCGTCAATCGCCAGGTCACCGCCTGCTGCAGCCTCGCCGTTGATAACAGGAAACGTTGCGTTGATGATCTTGCCAGTGTTGGTATTGTGGATGCGCACGAGGGCAGAGTTGGCATCTTTTCCTGCGTTAAAGAGCCCTGCGTCAACCGCGTAAGGACCAACTGCGCTGACCATGTTACCGCAGTTACTGGAGTAGTCAACGTCTGTGTTCTTGACGCCCAGCGCAGCGAATGTGTAGTCCACATCTGCGTCGGGATGTGTTGACGCACCGACGACACAGACTTTGGATAAACTGGAGATTCCGCCGCCCAGTCCGTCTAACTGGCGGCCATATGGATCAGGACTGCCGATTACGCCTCGGAAAATGGGATCCCATTGCGCGCGGTTCTGCGGGAGATCTTGTTGGTTGAAGAACACTGCGCGGGAGGTGCCCCCGCGGTAATATGCTGCTGTGAGCGAGTTCTGGCTGCCGCTTGTGCTCGACACACAGCGCCTCCAGAGTTTAGGGTCGTGTGATGGTCTCGGGATTGCGCGTCGAAGCATCGTGTATTATGTGTTGATAGGAAGTCGGTGGATGTCGGAGATCCGATGGCCGGCCGATATTGAGAAAGGATGCACGTGACCTGGCAGCGGCTACATCCGAAGTCGGCATTTAGGGTTGGCAGAGTTGATTTTGATACTCGAGATATCGGCTGTCTATATTACTTGTTACATGGTATATGATAGCACGAGATATTTCCATTGTCTCTCCATGGGCTGCTATTTTCGCACTTTGTACAATCATTTGAGGGAAGCCGCCTGTAGCCTACCTTCCACGTTTCCTTGGAATCCTCTCATGATATTGAAAGTATCAGCGTTGTCGATTTCCCACTGGTTAGCCATTACGACCTAATTGGCAGATATCCCAGGCTTTCCTATTCATATCCTGAGTGTAAAACTGTGTCCCGGTTGGAAAGGATCCCACGCCTACGCGGCTGTTAACAACGATGCCAGATTCATAATCAACGTATTCGGGGACATCCATGAATCGATAATAATGTGCAGAGTACTGAGGAGAGAGGTTGTAACTTGTTTACAATCAGCAATGCGAATTCTTGTACTCAGTATACGCCATGGCTTGCTATTTCTACCCCGGGATATGTATCCGACTTTCATGTTAAAGTTCCAGGCTCCCACCGAACCGATCCAGCCTATTATTCGTACTTATTACTAAATATGGATTGCCCGGTGAATTCATATTACAAATGGAGGCGACGTTGGCTGTAGCCCCTCGATTTAGTTACGACGTTGGGACAACCGATGGAAGTACACAAGACACATGTGTGCTGTCGTTCCACCTAGCACCCTAGTATACAACAACGGCCAAACCAGGTTAATCTAGAGTCCAGATCTGGCGGCAAACAGAGATGACACCATCAAAGGTGCTGTTAGAAAACATGGGCACGGGGACAATGGGCCGCGTTTTATCTGGGGTTAATACCATGGGTATACATACGATTCAACTTCTCCCTAGTATCAGATCGCAAGTGCTAATCGTGCTAAATGCACGGCTTGAGGCCTCCACAAAGGGGGCCAGTCTGGTTCTCACATCTGGTGAGTGACATTTTTATGGAAACATATAACATACATGGATAGAGCAAGAACGAGTATGGGTAATTCTACATATGAAGATCGGGCTCAGGTTTATGTATTCATTCCAGAGGTTGTCATTGGTTACTTCATCTGTGAAGAGTGAACAAATTCTTTGGGTGGCTTGACTTTCAGCCTATTTGCATATATAAAGGTTTGCGCTGCATGGAATAAAGGTCCAATCCAGGAGTCACATTCCCTCCATGCGACAGTGTACTCGTGCGTGGATTAAACCTCATATAGCACCAAACTTTCGTGTATAGTTTCACTTGTGAGACCTGTATCGATATCATGCGCGCTGCCGTCTCTAGTAGAGGCAGTGCTGCTACCCACAGCCCTCTATAGCACCAGTGGAGTATTATGGCCTTTAAGACGAACAGTGGAGCTAAGAGGTCTCGACGGGGCAGGGGACGAGGCTCTTAGAATGATTCCAATATGTCCTCAAACTCTAACCACTCACTGTCAAAGATGTCCTGCACGTATTGTGCCGGCACGTAGGGTGAACCCTGCTCACCAGTAACCAGTAATGTGAACGCAACGTGGGGGTGTCTTAGCGCAACGTTGGCGTGTTTTAGATCAACCGGCCGGATTAAATTCCGGGGCTTTCGCCGCTTTTTGCGGTAGAGGCTGCTATTCCAGGTGCTCTTGTAGAGATAGGTGGAAAGCCAAGGTCGCTGCAACTACGACGGGCAATCACTTCTGCAGCTTCTCCATTTGTGTAGCGGTCGACCACCCCAGATCAGCTTCAATTCCCCGCAATAAGTCGACGACAACCTGCTTTTCTTCCGGTTTCTCCAAACACTGTCCAACCGCGTAAAGCATAGTTATCATATGCACGCGCGCACCGCTCGGCGGCCTGCCGAGTGCGATTCCGCATATTTCTCGGCAACGGTGGTCGACCTCTTTTGTAAGATCTCGATAGCCCTGAAGACGATCGAAGGAGGTGCTGGGACCTGAAACCTCATCTGATGGACGGTTGAGAGACAATGCAAGACGTCCGAAATGGTACTGTTGCATGGCGGCAGCGCAGGATGTCAGACTGTAAAAGATCTCCGGAAAGGTTGGGAACTGTGTTGGTTTTTCCAGGCGCAAACAGGGACGGAATGTTTCAGGCATTCGCTCAACCCAAGATTGGAATTCGAAGGAGAGCTTAAGCCACGTCGCGCTGTTTGGATAGGAATCAGGGGAGCTAGGAGTTGTACGACTTGAGGCTGATACTTCAGGGGACTCCCCTCCGACCCAGTGCTCAAGTTGTGATTTCTTCGAAGCGGCCAGGAAATTCGTCAATTTGTTCAGGAGGCGTATCAGAGAGTTTGCGGCAATGTCTTCTTGTGAAAAGGCTTGGGACTTGGGCAAACTGTCAGACGAAGATAGATTTCCTTGATCATCGACCGAAAGACCAGCAGCTCGCCATAACGCATAATCGTCGGCATCGAGGTGGGTAGGTAGTCGATTATAGTACGAGGCTAGATAATCCATTCTGGCAAAGTTCCAGAAAGCCGCCGTGACGCCGGAGGGAAAGCTGTTGTGATCTCCACTGCCCTGGGCAAGCAGATTAAGAAACTGGGAGAAAAGCGGTTTTACTCCGGAAAGATACCTAGATAGAAAATTAGTGCCTTGAAAACGATTACAGATGGTGGGACACCATACGATTGCCAATTCTCTCCTGGCTCATCGAGAATCTTGTAAAGGGTGAGTATTGTCGAGCTAGCCAACAGGTTCTCAGTTGTCTTCCAAGTCGCGTCGCTAGTTTCCAGGTGGCTTTGGGCTTGTCTCAGCTGGAGGTTCAGCCAGCGATTTACGATGGATATCGGCGGTTCAAGGACGTCTGAGGTGGACACAGCTGCATAGTCCGAAATAGACGAGTTCATATGTGTGACAGCCAAATAGTAGTAATTGGCGGCTTTCAGAGGCCAGTCAACCTGTTGGGTATTTGGGTAGGCCTCCATTGTCGCAGGAGATGTAAACATCCCAGCGATACCCGCCAATTTGACACCCTTCATTCTTGCCAGGTGTTTTGCCGAAAGGGCTGCCATTGCATACCGCAATGACAATTCGTCTATACCTCGAACTGGGACAGCAGCGGCAAAGAATCTCCCGCTGTCTGAAATGTCCAGCCTGAGAAGGGATAAGTAAATGCCATTCATAAATGAACAGGAATCGGGCCTACCAAGAAGCTAGAATCTCGCAATAATGCCGAACAAGGAAGCATAGTTCATGCTCGGTTCCGGTCATCAACTCTGAGAATATGTCTTGGAACTGTTCACGTTCACCGCGATCAGACGGGGTCCCCGGCAAAGGGCCACCTGTAGGTGAGTCCTGACGTTGATGGTCATCAGCAGTGCCGCCAGAATTAGCGCTGTAATTGACTAATGGCATAGAGGCTTGATTAATACGAGAATTTGAATCTTGCCAAAGTCCGGGCTCGAACGTGCGGTCAACTCCAGGCTGGTTGCTCAAATTACTTGCATTCTGACCTTGGTCTGGCTGGGAGATACGAGCTGACTGCCATGCTGAGGCTGCAGGGGGGAACGGCGGCTGAATTCCAATACTAGCGTTGAGTGGAGGCGACTCAGAGTGAGGAGGGCCTTGGGGGTCAGCGCCACTGCCTTCGCTTTGCTCCGATTCGGGATGATGGGCTTTCGCCGTCTAATGGTGTAAGACGACGCGTTTCATGATATGAGATCAAAAACCTACACGAGGGGTATTTCTCCCTGAACCAGGCTTAGGCGCATGCTCCTGATATGGAGCATATCGGCGCCTTACTGAGGCGCCTTGGTCGATGAACTTGCGCGTCTGCACAAACCCTGGGCACTCAACCCCAGCATCTGTGCAGCGCTGACATCGTGGACGTGTCTCATCGCACTACGTCATTTAGCATACGTCCAGAAACGAAAGCCAGGGATATCAAACCTTGATGTGGCGCTTTTTGCAGCGCTCGCAAGCCTTGTTCGACGGCACGCCAGGCATTGTAGCAGGGGGGGGCAGGTCGAGGTCTATCGGGCACAGGTTTCTCGAAAGAGCATCATTTCAGGATTGTGCAGAAGGGACTGATGCCAAACCCTGCCAGAATCAAGCTGCAGATCTGGGCAAATGCTGCAAATCCTCGCGCTGTCCAGGACTGACGTCGGAAGTTCGGCAGCGCCACCGGAGATATCTCGGATGCCGTCTCAGTATTGTTCCGTGTGATTACCGCATTCGGCCGTCTCGTCTCTTTTTCGTCACCTGTCACTCTGTCCATCGACAGTCAACACCCACAATGCTCAAGGCGCCGTCAGGTTCGGGCCTCTCCGCCTGTCAGGCAGTACCATTTGATCGTATGCAATATGGTGCCCCAGTAAGGACATCGCCGGGCAATGGACTTACTCCCAATGACCCATCCACTATCTTGGCGGACAGACATCAAATATATAAACAGTGGGTCGGTGTGTTACAAGCAAATATTCTTCATGTCTGTAAACCGAACTAACTCACTTCGCAGCAGCTGGCACACCTCATAATATTGTCTGTTCAGAATGCCGCAAGCCGAAAAATCTGATATTATGCGAATCCTGCTGTAGATCCTACCACACCTCATGTTTATCACCGCCCGATGTGCCTACTCAGTCGATGCGATTTTATTGCCCAGCGTGCAGTAGCGGACAATGGAGCCGTTCGACGTCAACTGTTGGCACCCCAGCTACGGTATCTCCTGAGGCTTCCCGGTCTAGTACGCCGGTTTTACGTAGTACAACAAGGGGCACCATGAGTCCCCCGCAACCAATTGGCAGTCTCACGCAGTCAACACGGACGACACCGCATAAGGTGCAGGCTCCGTCATCAGCTGGTGGCCGTGCCATGCCAGTACCAAACGTCTTTGACCCGCGCATATTAACCCGAGCCGAGGAATTTCTCCGCAGTCATGGTGGCTTTACGGAGTCTCAGGAGTTCTCGGCAGACTTACTTTTGAAACTTGGCTCTATGATGGCAGAGCTTGACCTTCATCGGGAACGAGTCTCAGAGCTGGCATCTGAAAATGCACACTTGCGACAAGATAACGCGAACGTCAGAGCGTACTTGGACTCCAACTTGACGACAGGAATGCCGATTGCTCCTCCTGGCGGTGATATATCGGCTATCCAGCGACCTTCCACTGATACGACTGGGAAATCATGGGATAGAATCGTGATGGATTTGATTTGAACAGCCCGGAAGAAGAGAGACAGACAGCCTATGTAACGGCTACCCCATTGAAGTACGGGCGGAAGTTTAGCGACCATATATTTCGAAGATATCTTTGCCACGCCACGCCGCAACGAAGAGGGGTGGCTTCGCGCTATTAATGCTGGAAGACGCGCCGTGTCTCCTTTGGTTGCACGCCCTGCCTGGAATCGAAGCACCAGCCAATTAGCGCCGGGTACTGCACCTGCTCCAGATCGTCCCCGATGATCACTCATCGGACGCCGGGCGTGCCTGACGGCCGTCACCGTAGGCGAGGCGCGACGCCAGGACCCCAGACGATCCCCCTCATTTCGATGTAACATCCGGTTCGCTTTGTTGTGCTTTGATTTAGCGGGGTTGTGGAGATTCTGTTGATATTCTTTCTATCCATCCGCAACTCTGGAATGCTGCATGTTTCGGGATTTCAGAAAACAAGAACGCAGTCACCGACAACCACTGAAATCGCCATCGACATAGAGTTTAATGCACTCTTGGTATTTTAAGACATATTTTAAAACATCCGAATTGGCTTCGATCGTCATGAAAGCGAGGTCGTGGGGAAGGATCCGCGTGATCGCGACCAGTGCGTTGCTGTTTACCTCAGTAACCAACGCACAAGGCGACGGAAATTCTGATTTTGACGTCCTGGATTATATCGATCCCTTCATCGGCACAGAGAATGGAGGTAGATGAGCGCTCTTCTTCGATTTGATCGACGTACATCATGAGAAACTTATCGCCTTACTAGGTCATTCGTTTGCTGGGGCGACTTTGCCTTTCGGTATTTTCTCTGGCCCCAACGCGTTTCAATAGCTAATGCATGTTGAAGGCATGGTCAAAGCAGTTGCCGATACCCAGGGTGAAAACCAAGGCGGCTTTGCCTACGACACAACCCATGTAACGGGGTTTTCGCATACCCATGATTCTGGGACTGGAGGGGTAAGTTTATCTATCCACATTGGCCTTGGATACCAAATTAATGACCTAGGCATCTTCAATGGGAAATTTCCCGATATTTGTCCAGCCAAACTGCCCAGGAGCCAACCTAACAAACTGCAGCTGGAACTCGTCGGACAGAGCAAGCGCATGGAAACGCGACTCCCCGAAGGCACGGCCTGGCTATTTTAGCATATCACTGGAAAATGGCGTGCATGCTGAGATGACGGTGACAAACCACTCTGCTCTCTATCGGTTTGGTTTCCCTGGTGCAACTGGGAACCTCGATCCAGTAATACTTCTCGACATCATTGACCTACCGGAATCAAGGAACAATGGCACCGCCTCCGTAGACCCAGATACAGGTCGCTTAACTGGGAGTGGAAACTTCAATCCCAGCTTCGGACAGGGCACGTACAACCTTCACGTCTGCGTTGACTTCCAGGGGGCCGACATTCACGATACTGGTTCGTGGACAAACGCGGCCGCAAATGTTGGCCAAACTGATGTATCGGTCAACTCAGCACAACCGGCAAATCAATTCTCTGCTGGTACGTTTGTCAGGTTCGATTCCGTACCAGCTGATGATGTGATTACTGCGCGCGTTGGTGTGAGCTTCGTAAGTGTTAGTCAGGCCTGCTCCAACGCAGAAAAGGAGCAGCCTGATTTCGATTTCGACGGGACTGTTACTGCCGCCGAGGCTGTGTGGAGGCGCAAGATGGATGTCATGACTATTGACGCTGCTGGCGTGTCGACCGAACTCCAAACCGTTTTCTGGAGTGGTGCATACCGCGCAATGATTAGCCCCCAGGACTACACGGGAGAAAATCCACTTTGGGAAAGCGATGAACCCTACTACGACAGTTTCTACTGGTGGGATACCAACCATCCGTGTTCGGAGATGAAGCTAACGGTGTTTTCAGCATATGGGATTCGTTCCGCGGAATCCATCAGCTGCTCACGCTGGTAGATCCTATTTCGCAGTCCCGAATGATGCGCAGTTTAGTGGATATATATCGGCATGAGGGCTATCTGCCAGATTGTCGCATGTCTCTTTGCAAGGGTTGGACTCAGGGAGGCTCGAATGCCGATGTACTAATCGCAGAAGCTTACTTGAAAGGCGTTGTCGATGTCGATTGGGATACTGCCTACGAGGCCATCGTGAAAGATGCGGAAGTGGAACCCCAAAATTGGGACGTGGAAGGCCGAGGTGGCCTCGAGAGCTGGAAGACCCTTGGATACATCCCAAAGAACGACGTCGACGCAGGAACCGAGGGCCTTCGAACGCGCAGTGTGTCACGCACCGTTGAGTACGCCTACAACGACTACTGTATCGCCCTGATGGCAGACGAGTTAGGGCATACCAACGACCGCGACAAATACTTGAAGCGCTCCGGTAACTGGAAAAATGTGTACAAGGCAGACCAGACATCCGCGATCAACGGCGTCGACACCAACTTTACTGGCTTTGTCCAGCCTCGTAACGCCGATGGCAGCTGGGCATACCAGGATCCGATCTTTTGCAGCCCTCTTCTGAATTTCGAATCCTGCTATTTGAACGAAGACGGCCACGAGACCTACGAAGGAAGCTGCTGGCTTTATACGTTGTACGTGTTCCCCTTTTTGGCAATAGGCTCTACTAACTGAATCCAGCTTTGTGCCGCAAGATATGGCCGCGTTGATCAAAACCCTCGGAGGTGCAGATGAATTTGTGTCTCGCCTCTCTTACTTGCATGACTCGGGTATTCTCTATCTCGGGGATGAACAGGCCTTTTTAACGGTATTCCAATTCCACTATGCCGGTCGACCTGCAGTGTCAGCGAAGCGGGCGCATTCGTACATCCCATCACAATTCAATACTACCGTCGGGGGGATTCCTGGCAATGATGACAGCGGCGCAATGGGATCATTTGCTGTTTTCAGCATGCTGGGTCTCTTCCCAGTTCACGGACAGGACGTTTACCTTATCACTCCGCCGTTCTTCAAAGAAGTCAGCATCCGCAACGATATCACGGGCAAGGTAGCGACTATACGGAACGTCAACTTCGATTCAAGCTACAAGTCTATCTATATCCAGAGCGCAACTCGTGACGGAAAACCATGGACGAAGAACTGGATTGGACACGACTTCTTTGCGAAAGGTGGCGTGTTGGAATTGGAATTGGGCGCAAAGGAGAGCGACTGGGGGACGCGAGTTGTAGATTTACCGCCGAGCATGTCGGAGTACGCAGAAGATGCGCCAAAGGGTACACCAGACCTTTGACCGACACTCCGACTACGTGAACCGCGAGCAGAAAAGATTTTGCAGGGTACACAGGGGACAGCAGGGGGGTCTGACGTATGCGGTGTCGGAAGAATGCGCCCGAGCCCGCTTATACATCGCGGGGGTTCCCCGCACGAGCTGCATTAAAATCTTTTACAACTCTTTCAATTCCTCGTAATCGCACTCTCCTTGCTCTGTATACCTGTAGATACTCCATAGACAGAGCTGCTGCACCTAGACAATGGCTTTTGCCCGCAGACTAGCCATCATCCCCGGCGGCCTCGGTGCGACTCCCCCTCCACAAGCAGCCCTACTTTATACTAACATCATCAAACAGGGGGGTTGGGCTCTCACATCGGCAAGAAGCTGCGCGCAGAAGGCGCTCGGATCGCGATCCTGTACGCTCCCTTTGAAGCCTCGAAGCGCGATGAGCTCCTCGCCGCAGGATACAGCGACGCGCTCGCCTCGTCATCCCCCAGCGACATCCGCACGTACGAATGCGACATCACATCGCCCGACTCCGTACGCAATGCATTCACCTCAATCACGAACGAGATGACCGCCGCGGACCTCTCCGACCGCGCATTTCCCAGTATTCTAATCAACACGGCCGGCTACGTCTCCCTGAGCGACATGCATCTCACCCCGCCCGAGGAGACTCTCAAGCATCTAACCACGAACGTCTATGGGCCGATGCTATGCGCACAAGCATTCGCGAATCTCTACTTCGCTGCCTCTCAAGCAGCCTCAGCGAGTGACCCTGCGCCGCCAGGCCGGATCGTGAATCTGGCCTCCAAGGCGGCGCATGTCGCGCTGCACCAGCACGGCGCGTACTGTGCGTCCAAGTCGGCGGTGCTGGGTCTTACGCGGTGCATGGCGAGTGAATGGGGGCCTAGAGGGATTACAGCGAATACGGTGTCGCCGACGGTTGCATGGACGGAGCTGGGGAAGAAGGCTTGGGGCGCCGAGGGGGTGAAGGAGGGCCTGCTTGAGAAGATCCCCACCGGGAAGGCTTGTTTGCCTGAGGATGTTGCGGATTCGGTTGTTTTCCTCTGTCGGGTGAGTCTCTTCTTTCTTAGTTTTTATTATTGTTGTTATGGTAATTTGGTTGGATTTGGGAGGCTGACTTGGTTATAGGACTCAAGTGGCATGATCAATGGTGGGGATATCAAGATGGACGGGGGTTATACCATTCGGTGATTTAGACATTCGTATTCAAAACGAAGAGACAAGAGCGAATAGAGCCTATGAATATCATTACATACATTAACTTCCGCGCAGTAGGTCATCTGGGAGTGGACCCGCACACCGGTCGAGTCTCGGATGTCCTAATCAGGAAACCCGCGACCACTTCCTTACGGTAACTTCCTAGGTCTTACGGTATCAGGTCTCCACTGTCATACCATTCCTTCCTCGATATACCACCATTAGAAAATGGGTGTGTCGGTATAAGGAACAGGCACCGTCTGCGCTAATGGCCTCCTCAGCCCTAATCGAAATCGATCGACTCTCGACATCTTTTCCAACACCATCGTGTCAACCCGCAGCACACTTTCCTTATACAGCGTCTGGCTCTTCCAGTCATACGAGCACAGCAGTCCCCGCTGCATTCCGCCCTCACTCCCACACAAGACAAGCGCAACCGGGGGCCGCACCGCAGTAAACAGAGTAACGGTCATAAGATTCGTATCAACAAGCGTAAACACTTTCTCCGCGCCGTATCCAAGCCCCTGAGATCTAGAAATGGTCTCTCGCACTGCAGGATCAAGCGTCGGGTCAACACCAATACACTCAGCCTGTACGTTCTCATGTCTGGACAAGTCACTCGAATACGGGCTCCACTTGAACCTATTCAGATTCGTCCCGAAAATCATCGTCTCAATCTCAGCTTTGTCCATATAGCCCTCGAACCCAAACAACCACGGCTGCCCACGCCACGGCTTCCCCGTATATAGAGCGCCCAGGAGGTACGGCGAGCAGAAGACGGCAATAATCGCCGGTCCCATGAGCAGCCAGCCCAGCACAGTAAAAGCCACAAGCTGTCCGCCCTCGGATTTACTCACTCCAAGGAGAAAGGCGCCTGCGACAAGGAACGCGGGCACACCGCGGATGGCAATCTGCGCAATCATGCGCTTCAGCGTCTTTCGGAGCATAAGGTTGACAGGTGTGAATGACTTCCAGCGGATGGGCGCCGCAAACCCTCCACCTAGAATAACAGTGTCGTTCTCGCCGACGCCGTCTACCTGGCATAGGGGTGTGATGTCCCAGAGACTACGTGTCCAGGCGTCGTCGATATGGTGCCAGGGTTGGTCTCTGTTCCGGGGAAGGAGGCAGATAAGGCGCTCGAGGAGGCGGTTGCTATCGTTTGCTAGAGAAAGGCGGCAGAACTCCTGGAAGGCAGTGTGTTGGGAGTTGACTTTTGGTCGTCGCCGGAGGAGACCCATGAGGACGTAAGTCAGATCGCCGTCGAGATAGGCCGTTGTGTTGTTTGCGCGAGTGCTCAGGCACTGTAGGGCGAGGGTAACCAGCTCCAGTGGACTGAGAACAACGGAGCCCTCGTAGTGGTCGACGAGCTGCCTGGAGACTGGGGCATCGATCCAAGCCTCTGCTGGGAAATTGCGCTTGGGCAGGAAATGGGGGTTCCAGATGTCGCCGCCGCGAGTGTAGATGGCGATGGGTCTGTCTGTTGGACTGAGGAGGACTTCTGGGAATGTCCACATGCGCTCACCCCAGTGCTGCAGCATGGTCTTCATATCCGGATTCGAGGACGGGTCTGTCGCCGGGGGTCCTAGAATAACAGCCAGGGAATGTGCTCCGCGGACGATATCGCTGATTCTGTAAACGTCTTCGGAGACCTGGTCAGGCTCTGGCATGCAGCTACATGAGATCCAATACGCCGATACTCCGGCCGTTTGTGCTGCAGCTGCAGCAATAACATGAAGCTCCTCCCAGTCCGCTGGTCCCTGAAATTGCGCAGAGGTGTAGGAGATGAAGAGATATTGCAGGAGAGCCTCCCGGCCGTGCTCTTCTTCCCAGTCGGCAACGCTTCTTATTTGTACTCCGTCTTCAGTTAGGAAACACAAGTATCTAGGTCGCAACGGCCTCTCAGCAATCCCATTGATTTCTTCTGCTGCAGTCAACGAAAGCTCGGAAGACCCTTGGGCTGCCTCGCGCGGGTTGCTGGAGATATACGGGTATCCCCAGAAATGATACTTGAACTGCTCATATCGCCCATTATTCCGTATCTCGCCACCAAGATCCGCAGGCACAAACAGCTGCCATGGATTAGCCCTATCCAGCAACTCTGATTGTCAGCATGGATGTTTTCCAAGTACTCACCAAAGCCAGAAGCGCAAGGCAGGCCGGAAACCATTTCAAGCACACTTCCAACGACACCCCGTCCTGCTTCCCCTCGATTATATCTTTCAAGACCCAGTGCACAACGCGCATATGGATTGGCGTGACGCTTCGGATGCCCCTCTGCGACCAAGTTCCGTTCTTGGGCCCGCGCCGGACCTCATCAGTTGCTTGGACGATCAGCTTGCGAAGCCGCCCATCCGTAGCGCTCAGGTATCGGTCATCTTCTGGGCCCGTCCATATGCGGCTGAGGGCGTCGCGGTGTCTGTA
This sequence comes from Aspergillus sp. 2663, assembly GCA_016880755.1. Classification (NCBI taxonomy): domain Eukaryota; kingdom Fungi; phylum Ascomycota; class Eurotiomycetes; order Eurotiales; family Aspergillaceae; genus Aspergillus; species Aspergillus sp. 2663. The sequence continues at coordinate 290,455 of WOYA01000023.1, read as the reverse complement.
TGCTTTGCGATCGGCGTAGGATAGGCCGGGGTTCTCGATGGGCCTGTCTACCCAGGGGAGGTTGGCGGTTATGTTGTTGTTGCTGAGGTAGCTAGACACGTCGAGCTTCTGAAGAGGGCCTTTTCTTGGATGGTCTTCGGGGTTATCCTAGGAGTTGGACTCAGTCAGCTTGGGCATATGGGGCAGGTACACTGAGCAGACGGCTTAGTTACCTTTGGGTATACATTGGTGTGGCTACCAAGGGGAGAACTGCTGCCTTGAGGGTTCATGGGATAGGCACCGAGATCAATGTGGTGCTCATATGAATCTGTCACGTCTGGTGAGAATGGTTCTCGAGGTGCTGCGGGCTGTCCTTGAGGCTATGATTTGTTAACTCGGGAGACGCCGATCATGTCAAATATACGAGAACTTACGAGCAGCTGCGAGGAGGCGCTTGGAGCCAGATTTGTTTGAGAGTCCGACATTTAGACTGGGTGAGTGTGTAGCTACAACTTCCGCGGCAGTTCATCCAGAAAGTCACAGAGCAGCGGGCGAGAGCAGGGTCGACAGTCCACTGATAAGTGCATGCGACCAGCTCGAGGCACTTGAGCCTCACTCGCCCACCCCCCGGAAAAGAGCCTGGATTACGCACAGTCACATCTCGCCATCGTCCCGGCTGAGGCGCGGACAGGGCAAAGCATGGAGGCTAAACCCTGGACGGACTGGTTTAATGTTGATCACCACGGCTCATGACCCAACAGGGGACGCCGAGAAGCTTGGAGGAACTAGACCTCGTATTCCCCCATGTCTGCCACCTGGATGGCGCAAATCATTGCGTTGGTATCACACCCTCCTGCATCGGCCTGTCACACAGGCGGCGCAGATGCTGCTTGCGCAATCCTCCGTCAGCCTCGCCTTATCACTCTGATGTTGCGGTACTGTACTACGAGTCATTGAGGGCACATCTCAATCGTCTTGACTATTCACTATTCACTATCAGGCCCACGCTCTAATTTTCAGTTGCCCCCTTTTTCCTGCGCAAATGGCCGCAGTGCACGCATCCAGGCGGCGTGGTTTGCCACGAGTCCGCGCTTCCGCCACAAGGTCCATCCCAGCAGGACAATAAGTGTTAGCGGGATCGAAACTACCCAGAAGATCCAAAAGTCCTTTGACACCTCGATGGCGGAGTTGTCGTCGGCTACATTGAAAAACTGGCTGCCAAAGATTGTCTGTGCTCGAGTCAGGAAACTATTGCACGCCGTGGTTGGGGCTCTTACAGATACAGTGGTGATGGGCAAGAATACTAAGGTGACGAACGCGATGGTCGCCATGGTGCTGCTGTCTGCTTGTAGGAACTCGTTTCCCTCTTGGGTTACAAGATGAAATGACTTTGCAGATGAGCCACTGTCCTTTTAGTCAATGCGTAGAGCGCGGACTTACCAAGGCAATCACATTTTGCATGCGTCTATCCAGACTCCTGAGGCGCAGCTTGACGCCTTTGAATTCTGCCTCGACCTGTGCAATAGTCCGCCTCGTTGCCTTGCCAGCGGCCTGCTCTTCATATGTAGTTTTCGGTGAGAGGTCCTCGTGGTGGCGAGATAGATTCTTCACCGTCTCAAGAGCGGCTTCTGAGCTCTCCTGGAGGAATATGACGTGCTTTGAAATATTGTGCAGGCCAGTAAACGATTCCCTGTCATGGCTCAATCCGAGTGCTTTCTGCAGCGTTGTTAGAAGAGTCCTCGCATGCTATAAGGGATGCGTACAGTCTCAATCCCTGCAAATACTTTTGATAGATCCCACACTGCGTTATTCATGTGTGCCGACAGTCGGTTTAGTATCACGACGAACAAACTCAGTGGATCGTGTATAATTCCATTTTTTACAGCACTGTAAGAGAGAGTTTGCAGGCGGTTTATTACCATGTGTCCTCCAAAACATATTAGAGTCACACCTGGGGAAGCAGTCGCGTCAATCGGCCATCGCAGGAAGAACGCCGATTTCATCCACGTAAAGTCACTTTGCGTGATTTTGTTTTGATTTTTTATCCTGGGGTCTGCGATGACTGGTTCTGGCCCCGGGATAACTGTGATGTTTTTGCAGAGATAGTTGAACCAGCAGCCTGTTCAAGTCAGCTCTCTTGTCGCGATCGAACTGGAGCAGGTAAGGCACATCTGTATCCGTCATTTGTATCCAACGACCCAAATGAATGAGTCACTGCGCGATATTCTCCCTCCAGAAATGCCGTTGGGATGGAGTAGTGTTGTACCAGCCATAACAGGCCATCGTCTCGCGCATTTTGCGGGAATCTGGCGTCTTCTCGTTAGATACAGTAACATAGTTCAAAGTGGCAAACAAACATGATCCTAAGCGGAGGCCTAGAATTTGCCAGCTGCCCAATAGACAGACTCTGGGCGACTGGATAATCAGCGCCGTCAACCCAGTCCAGCGCCTGGATGCGGATGTCGGCGACCGAGCGAGCTCCCAGTCTATTCTTCTCCAGAATGCGGCCCTCGAGGACTGTCGGATCATTGAATACGTCGTCCATTGCGTGGCCGTTTGGAGATTTGACAGGCAGATCGGTGGGATGGATGCTGCCCCCCTTATTATAAGTGGCAGGGATTACCTATCTTGGCTGCAGCTTGACTGGTTGAGGCTGAGCCCGCCTGTACGAGGCTGCGCGTGATCCTCCCCTCGACTCAAAGCCCGCGGATATTTTCAGATTCTTGTCTCTCCTTCGAAAGGCTTGAATCGCTTCATCTCGTATTCACCGTCTTCCAAGCCCATCATGCCCCCACCAGAAAAGCACGGCGGCGGCTACGTGCCGGCCCTCGGTGGCCCGTACTCGCTCCCCATACAAAGACGATCTACAGCCGACCAGCCAGGACCAAACACAAGAGCGGCTCATCGGGACAACTCCCAGCACTTCGAGCGCTCAAAAGGCGTCTCTCATTCAACGAGACATGAGTTGCTTGGAAAACACTTTCTTGCCTCTCCTCGGGCACCAGAAATTAATCAAAATCACAACCACAGCCACAGCCACAATCCCAACCAACAAGCCCATCTCGGACGTCCAGCACGAGTAGAAACGATGCCTCATCTTCAGTATCGTGGTTTGAACCATGGCGGTGATTTTGTACCCAATATTGCACGCTCGCCGTATGGCAAGCGGAATCCCGCCGATTATCGGTCGAATACGACAGACGGTGCCTTTTCCGCCAGCAAAGACACTTTGTATGGACTCGGAACCCCAGAAGAGGCCGGTCGTCGAAATGAACGGCATGGGGGAGGTTACGTTCCTGTGTTAAAGACAGCTGGGACAAATAACTCTCGTTCGCATGATGGACGGAGTGGGTTTTTGAAGGACTTGAAAAGATGACTAGGATGGTCTCGTGCTTATTGACCGTGTACGATAATAGAACAAATACGATGAAAATAAGTCAGTCATAAATCACTTGACGGAACATAATAAGCTGAGATGCCGCAGTCTGTCACTTTTCACACTCAATTCGGTCTTCTTTTGTCTGGAGAAATTTCTTGCCATTTTCGATGTTATAAATCAGTGCTTCAATACTTGATATTGCTGCTGCTGTATTGCTGCTTAGTGAGACCAGCAACCCCACTTCCAACAATGAATCCGGCCAGGCTGCCACTTCCAACAATCACCATATGGAGCAGCTGCGAACAATAACACGGATACTATGGGGCCCTCCCAGACCTTCCATACTGTCCACCCTCCCAGTCGAGATCTTGTTCATAATCGCCGAATTCCTGTCTCTCGAAGATGTCGCGCGCCTCAGGCAAACATCCCACTTCCTATCCACCACTCTAGAGCCATACCTCTACGCCCACACAGCAACACACAAACTACCAGGCAAGTCACGAATGATCCTCGACTGGGCTGCCGAACAGGGTCACATACAAATCCTCGAGAAAATCGACAAATACGGGAACCAAAACGACAACCCCAACGCTAGCACAACAATCCCACCCAAATGCAAAACCCGGGCACTCTCCCACGCCGCAAAGCGCGGGCAGACAGATGCAGTAATGTTCCTCCTCGAGATGGGGGCAGAGCTAGACGGCACTGTCGCAGTCGAGGACAGCTACCAATGTACTGCTCTCCATCGGGCCGCGAAGCACGGATACATTGAGACGGCGACGCTCCTGCTCGACCGCGGAGCAGATATCCATATTCGATGCAACGCGAGCAACTCAGCAGCACTGGAACACGCCGCGCGGCTTGGAGAGCGAGAGATGGTTCTGTTACTACTGGATCGGGGCGCCGATATCAACGCGCCCGCGCTCGTTGCGAATGCCGTGTTCTCAGGGAATATAGAACTCGTTCGGGCTCTGCTGGACAAAGGCGCCGCGATTGATAATTCGTGGCATTATCGGCGGTCTACTATCCATTGGACTATGCCGTATGGGAGGGCCAATATGCCGATGTTGAAGTTGTTACTTGGGCGCGGGATCGACCCCAATGTGAGAGACCATGAGCGTGGTGAGACAGTTCTGCATTGGGCTGCGTATGAGGGGAATGTTGAAGCTGTTGGGCTTTTGCTGGTGAATGGTGCTGATGCTGATGTGGCTAATCATCAGGGTAAAAGGCCATTACATGCTGCCATAGAAGGCCCCAGTAGCCAGAGCGATCGGGAGACTATCATTCGATTGCTTTTGGAATCTGGAGCGGATCCTCTATCTGAGGGCTCTCCTGCTGAGGCGCCTGTTGATTTAGCGAGGCGTTTGAGGGCCCAGGGCAATATTATAAGTATGCTGGAGGCAACGGCTGAAACGACTAGGTATGAGAGCAGCGGTGGCAGATAAATGATTCACGGTGTCCATACTTGCATAACAGGCGTTACAGGACTTGGGAATCTTGTTGCAAAGATCACTTTATCCGGTTTGAGATGGTACTTTGGGTTGAGCCTCCTGTCAAAATAGTGAATTCCTCATTAATCCGCGCCACATCCTCTTTTAAGACAGGGTCAACAAGAACACTCTATCGGGGTTATAAGCAGTTTTATAGGCAATAAAAATAACAGCATCTGACCTGTGTTAAAGAAAATGGTAGAGTTACTGCCGCTGATGAAAATCTCTAGTCGATCGTGTTGGTTGTATTATGACCAACGGATTCAACAACACTGCCAATATATATACTTCTCGAAGTCACTTATCCTTAACCATCATCTCTCTTCCTAAACCGCCGATTTCACAACTCAGATTAAATTATTTTTTCAAAACTCAAAGGTAATCATGCCATTCATCTCATCTATTCTTAATTGACACATTAAAGCATTATCGTGGAAGAAGCCAGGATTTCGTGAGACCGACGCGTCTGCCCCCCGACGCGTCAACTATCATAACAAACGAAGCAACGCCAAAAATACTTCACCGCCGGAAAACATCCGAACCGATCATGTCCCATCACCGCTGCTCTTCTTCGGACGATAGAGAATGAGCATATAGCTTGCTGAATGCCGAATCACGCGTCAACAGTGAATACGGATCCTCGCACTCTATGACCTGTCCCTGGTCCAACACCACGACCTTGTCATAATCCAGAATGGTGTCCAACTTGTGTGCCACGGCGAGAATGGTGTGGTTGGAGAATTTCTCCCGAATCACTCGTTGCATGGTCTGATCAGTCTTACTATCCACACTACACGACAACTGTTAATATCGGCTCACAAATGAGGGACGAGTGGGATATCATACTTGCTGGTGGCTTCGTCTAGGACGAGAATCTTGCTTGGGTGGAGAATTGCGCGCACAAGGCAGAAGAGTTGTTTCTGTCCGTGTGACAAATGGAGGTCATCAATGTTTACCGTGAGACCGCCCTTCTCCTGGACCACGTTCATTAACTGGACACTTTTCAAGGCATCCCAGATCGCACGATCGGAGCTGGAATCAGTTGGGTCGGCATTCAGTCGAACGCTACCCTTGATAAAGACCGTATCCTGCGAAACACCGTTTAGACGGGAGCGGATTTCTTGACGAGGAATCGTGGAAATGTCAAGACCGTCGATATCGACTGTGCCCGAATTGAGTTCAATCATGCGGAATATGCTTAGCATCAGAGATGTTTTGCCACTGTCCTCATGGTTAGCCTGACTCGGGTGGAACGGTTTTCTATCAGTTCTCACCTTCCTGTTCTCCCGCAGATCCCAACCTTTTCCCCTGGTCGGATCGATAGAGAAACATCCCTCAACACGAGGTCCGAACTGTTTCCACACCGTTAGCTCTCTAATTGATACACAACCCCCCCGCTTTTACATACCTATACGCTGCCGAGACGTTGCGGAACTCAATGCCTCCCCGACTTGGCCATGTCACCGGCACAGGGTTATTTTCGCCTGGAAGATCTTCCTTTTCCACCTTGGCCGTGAAGTCTTTTACCCGCACGACAGAGCCGATATGAGTTTCCATGTTTGTCCAGAACTGGACTAGGAGCTTAACCGTCTGGCTGAAAAGAATCACGTTGAACAGGGCGACCCCAACGTAAGCGGCGTTAAGTGTACCCCTCAGGGCAACCACAAGGATGATCAGGACAACCGCGATGCCCGCAACAACAAGATCCAAGGTGAGGGTTAGCCAACGCTGAGCTGAATACATCGAATAGAACGGTCGCTGCGAGTAATCGAGGATCTTCAAGCTCCTCTCTTCCATTGCATCCTGCCAGCCAAAGGCCCGGAGAGTGACCAACCCACTCAGGCAGTCAGTAAAATGTGACAGTAAGGGCGCCTTGGCTTCAATATCCAGAAGTCGGAGCTGGCGAGATGTTCGCAAGTACACTTTTTGTATCCCGTATAGTGATAGCAGGACAACGGGGAATGCGATCGCAGCATACACAGACGCCACGGCAACTAGAATCATTTGTGCGACGCATAGAAAGAACGCTGGGTGGATACATTTTAGCCCAATCCTTCTTCCAAAGGGGTTCACTCTGGTGGATACTTACTGACAACAACGTTGATGGCGGCGACTGGAAGCTCCATATCGATAAGCTGCAAGTCCTGACTGAATCGGTTGAGAATCGATCCACTGTCGGTAGTAGACAGAAACCGCATCGGTGCACTGCAAACTGAATCAGCGATGAGTCTTTTTCTTCAGGAGAGGCACAACACACCTTAGAACAGTATCCAAAAGAGCCCCATGGAACCTTTCGCCTGATTTTGGCACCGAACTTACGATCACATCCCAGCAGCTGACAAGCAGACAAATCATGGCCAGTCCTCCCAGCACAAAATAAATACCGACGTAATGCTGGGTGTGCTCCCCAGGTTCTGCTGCATCTGCGGCAGCCCACCATTTGAGCCAGATACCTACGAATCAACGGATTAGCAGTGCTATGGTCGAAAGAGGGGGTGCCTTACTTGGGAACGATATGCAGAAAACAAACCCTGCGATGGTCACCAGAAAGATCAAGGTAGGTATCCAACCGACTGCACGAATGTAGAACACGTAGGTCCCCAAGCTGCCCCTATGTTTGTGCACATTCTCCTCACTCCAATCCTCTTTTTTGACGGGTTGGACCGATGTTCGGGAGGGCTTGGACTTGGGGACGTATTCCGCCTCGACGGTCGAATCCCAGTTTGGAGATGGGAGAGAAAAGCTGGAGATGTAGCCGGATTGTTCAGCGAGATCGCCAAATGACCCCGATTCTGTTAACCTCCTCTCTTCATTCAACACGACAATGTGGTCGGCATACGGGATGCGTTTTACTGAGGACGAAGCAAGAACGACAGTGGTCCCAGCTTCTCGCAAGAGTCCGTTCACTCCAAGCAGGCTGCAGAAAATATGATTCTCTGTCGCCGCATCAAGACCACTAAATACATCGTCGAGGATTAAGAGACGCTTCCGGGCATAGATTGCCCTCGCCAGTGCCTATTTTGGATAATGGTTAGCACCAAACCCTGCCTCACGGGATAGGAAACAAAGTCACATTGACATACAATTCTTTGGCTTTGTCCACCGCTAAGTGCAACACCTCGACTGCCAATGACAGCCTGATCCGCCTGCGGCCATTGTGCAAGATCCTGTTCCAAAGCACAAGCTCTGATGACGGTCGTGTACCAGAGTAGGTCGAACTCAGACATGGCCGTGATACTGTCGCGAATAGTGCCATTCATGTGCCAAGGGGTCTGATCGCAGTATGCGATACTGTCTGAGGACATCTTCACCTTCCCTTCCAGGCACGGAACCTCCCCAAGCAGACCCTTCAACAATATCGACTTACCAGAGCCTGAGGGTCCGACAATCATTGAGAAACTCCTCCCAGGTAGAGTCATTCCGATGCCCTCAAGGATGGGATCAGCTTTAGGATCGAACCCGAAGCTTGCGCTCTCAACCATGATCATGTCCATGAGGGGGAGCGCGAATTTCATCTGACTGGGCGGTGTGTTCTTGTCTTCGGCGAGTGTGAGGGTACTGGATGTGTTTGAGGTATCTCGCTTTTCACGCAAAGTCAAACTTGTTACCGAGCTCCAGCGCGGTGGCTCGGAGTCGGCTTGATGAGTTTCCTTGTTAAGGAACTCCTGGATCCGCGCGAAAGACCCAATAGACCCAAGGAACCCCATGAGTGCCATCACCAGAGACAAGAATGGATCGGCCAGGAGTGCGAATAGCGACAGCGATGTGTATACCATGTTAATATCAAGCGAAGCGCCCTCTCCTGATTTTTCGGATATGGCAACAAATGCTGCGAAGGACACAATGGGAGCGAAAATTCGCGTGAGCCATGCTGATCACCAAATGTTAGCAAGTATACCCGAGAGTCAGCGTACGGAGATCAGAATGGTTACCAAATGCCATGTTCCAGACCAGCAGCTTTCTAAAACCTTTTGAGATGTCCAACTCTTCCAACCGCAACTTCTGAATCGAAGCCATGAGGGTTGGTTTCAGTCCTAATAACTTGACTCCCTTGATAGATGCAAGCATGGCACCAGTCGAGGAAATACGTTTTTCAATAGCTTCAAGCCATTTTGCTTGCTTGGCCATCACACCGGACATGGCAACCATGGAACCTAAGAGGGCGACTAATGACGAGAGTGTTAGCTCGGCTGCTCAACGCTACTCACATCAAGCTGGACGGGAACTCACAGATGGCGACCCCAATGGGAACAGCACACGCGATGCCTAGTTGCCTCTCTAGAAGGACAATAGCAAGCGCGATCTCAGTAGCATTCGCCCAGATCTCGTGCATCGTCTGCCATCCCTGCACGATTCTTTCAATGTCTGCCGTCATTAGAGTTAAGGAAGCTGCCGGATCGGCATCCTGGATCGACAGCACGCTTGCTTTCTTGTAGATCAGCGAAACCAACGCACCGCGGACCATAGTGATCGCGCGGTATGTTAGATGCTGTTGTTGGCTCATCATGATCTTGACGTCGAGTGTTAGTTTCGTATTTGAGGACCGGGGACCTGCAGGGCCAACATACCGCCATTCCGACGTAAACCAGTACATACGCGCCGATTAGTCCATATCCAATCTGGGTTGATTCAATGGTCACTTCCTCCGAAGACAGCTCCATAGCCTTATGGAGAAGAAGGGGCTGACAGAATGTCAATCCGATCATACACAACCTAGGAGGAATAACTGCCAGGATCGACCATTTGAAAGTTTTGAAAACTACACCGATCAACGAAGATTTCCCGGTTTGATTTTCTGGGTGAAAGGTTAGCGTTGTACAAAAAGTCTCCCTGTCCGGATCACCAACCTTTGCTCCATCGGAAATCCAACAAGTCACGCAAACGAGGAGACTCTAATCTCTTGTCTAGGGTATACAAATCTTCGACCTGCAGTGTCTTGCGGAAACCCGTGAGGAACAGCGGGTTTAACCACCAGAAAAATGCCCTGTTGGCAAGCCCCGCCTGTGCTTCTGCTGGATAGTGCTTATACTTGTCTTTGAGGATGGCCTTCTTCTGCCATGACTCCACCAGGACAAGAAGGAGCTTGATCCCGATTGCGAAGCTGGCGACAACTGCCATCAGCTTGTCAACATCCCCCCCGTCGCGCAGCCAGAGAGTTCTTATCCTCGCAGCGTCAAAGGGAAGAGTGATCAGCAAATAGAGCTCCAACAAAAATGCTGGGCGCACACTGCGGGAATGCTCTATGTATGACAGGACACAGAGAATTATGGACCCACATCCCATAATCAGGTTTGAGGCAAAGGATAGCCTGGTTCTTCGAGCATCTGGTAAAGCCCACAGAACCGCTTGCAGGAATTGCAACGCGCTCCAAAGAATCCATGCAGCCTATTGAACACAACTTGTCAGCTTGAGACATAGGTAAAAAAGGACATAGTCAGATACAACACATACCGCCTTGTAGATTGGCCGCTTTGAGGGCTCGATCTTACTGGTGGTTCGAAGCAAGCCATATATCCGAAAAGGAGATATGACTATGGCGAGGACGATTGGTAGGATACCTAGCACGACTTCTTCGAAGAGCAGTGTGAAGTCGAACCCCCCTCGACAAGTCGATGCGTGAACCTTCCAGGAGTCGTCCACGCCAGTGCAATAGGTTGCGTGTTCTGCCATGTTGACAGCGAGGTAAAGATGAAGGCGAGGGTGATCGGATGAAGGAAAAGGTATGTCGATCTCCTCCCACTTCTTTCGGGGCCTCGCAGAGATATATGGCCTGCAAACTCGGCGCCATGGATCTAACTTCGAGAGGATAATGGGAGGCAGCGTCAGAGGAATCTATTTTCGTCAACATCGTCACTTGTTCGAGCATCGGACACGAGATGCTACTTTGTGGCGATGTCATTCATGACTAGCGGGCATTCACCTCGGAGAGCTAAACTGGAGGAATTCTGCTCATAGTCACCGCAATCTGTCCAAATGATTCGCCAGTATAATTCCTGGATGGGGGCAATGAGGGGAATCAAATCCTCCAAAGTCTCCGCAGCAGACAAAGTTAGGGATTGTCCAACTCATCCGGCCACTGCTTGCTCGACTTCTTAGCCCAGAAAGCCCGTTGAAGCCACTCCAGGAGCGAGTACGAGGGACTGTTCACACAGATCTAATCTTGGTCAGGCTATTGCATTGCAGATCGTCCTATGTATAGATATACAGCCGGGATATACATTCTACCGAGCCAGTGGTGGCTTGATTTGATGCCCCGGCTCGCGTGGTGGTTGGCTTGCTGTGAGCTTAGCATTGGACACCTCGTATCTCAGCGCAGCCTAGAGCAGCAATGGAAAACAGGTGAGCTCAAAAAGCCATAGATTTCTTGGCTGGCGGGGAGGGTGCACAAATAACGGTGAAGGCGTGCGCCTCGTGGAAGGCGATCTGGTTAAGCTGTGGCCCATAGCTCATGGCGTGCCGTTTTTAGAAGCTGTGGGGTTATTTCCCGCCCTCATCGTCGATACGAGAAATCAGCTACAGGTTGCATACAGCAGTAAAAGCCAATACCTGTTTGCCGTCACTGCCCAGCTCATCCGATACCACATTGCAGCCAACGCAAGGGAGCAGGGGACACTACTTCAGCCAACCGGAACACAATCAGCGGCATGGAATACGATCAGATTACTAAAATAAAGCAGCTCCGATCAATTCTAGTGGACCCGTGCATCTGCCGCGTGCTAACTATGATCGATCGGGTGTCTCTCCGTTGGGCTGTGCTTAGCCCTAACGCAGGCTTGATGCCCTCGATTCGCAGACTTCAATCATGCATTAGCTTCGCCCCATATCGGCGGAACTCACGCCAATCCGGCTTGGCTCCGGGCCATGACGATTCTCTGTGTAGCTCGTATTCATGGGGGCGGTGCCGATGTGTCATGCCGACAGCACCACGAAGGTAGGTGGCATCCAACCGTCTACGGATGAGGTATCAACACTTCTATTCGGAAGTCGCTGTTAGCCAGCTACCGATGTCTCCTTTCCTAGGGACCGGATTGTAAAGGATCTCACTGACAGCACATATCGGACCAAGGTTTCCGCAGCAAGTGGCAGGCGGAGTCAGTGTGCAAGGGAAACCCCTCTCTCTCCATCACTGCTCTTAACAAATATGGAAAGAGAAGGTATGGTTTACTCAATCTCAATAGAACAGCATCAGAGCATTAATGTCACAAACCGGCCCCGCAGATTTATTTTTGGAACCGTTGTTGGAGGGCTGGGTCCTGAAATCGGATACGAGGTTACCCTCCAATAGATCTGCACTGTCAACTTTCTGTAGTGGTTTGTCGAATACGAAAATCCATTTCGAGTACTAACCTATCAGAACTCGCCTGCTGACAATGAGCAAATTGCCGCAATTGATCGCGGTACTTCAGGCTTGAGGGAAAGAGGCGTTGGTCATTAAGTTCACGGATGTTCGTATCTGATCGATCTAGCTTTGCATCTTGCCAGCAGTTTGGACTGGTGACCCTTTTTTTAGAAACAGGAGGAATGGATTTGGAGCAACTGCTTGCTGCTGTTGATACTCATCAGGTGTTGGAATACCCCGGAGCTCGACTGGTAGATAATGCAGCTGGAAGCCGACGATCTGGCAGATCAACCACGATCTACGCTTCGACTTTGGTCCTCAGTGACTTCAACTTTCTATACTCAAATTGAGCGACCGGCATTTCACCTTTATCACATCTCACTCTAGACTTTACCTTGTGCACCATCTTCTATCATACTTCCCTTATACCATCCCACTTGCGCATACACAGACACCAATATTCTGCACACGTTCCACGACGCCAACGCCTCTCCAACCTGTTTACCAACAAGAGCGAAAACATACTACATACAATACATCCGACATTTTATATACACATTTTCTGATACCCTCCTAATACCTTAAAAATGGCCCAGATTACCCCTTGCTGTTTGCCCAAGTTCGGCTCGGCCACTGAAGCATCGCAGAGACCAATGTCTCTCCGCATCAACCCCAATGCTGGCGATGATGGTCACTTGCTGTCAGCGTGGCATGAAGACAAGCTGTGTGCAGTGATCCAAGTTACCTGGGGTCTGATCCTTAGGTGTTACATGGGCTCTGACGATGTTTGTTTTGGCTATCGACATGTGGACGCTAATGAGCAGATCAACCCCACCGAAGGATCACCAAACACAATGCAACCAACCACGGTGCAGTTGGTGATGAACGAGGGAGATTCCGTCAAATCGGTGGTTGCAAGAGCCAATGGAGCACCTGTTGTTGACGAAGGCCGAAATGCCATCGTTGACAGCTACCGGCTCTACAACACCGTCGTCCTGATTCGCTCGTACAGACCTGATTCTAAGAGAACTGTCGGGCCGTCGGCCGTTTCTCCCTCCACCTTGACTCTTCCGCAAGAGGTATGTGAATATTTCGAAATTATGCTCTTCGGGATAGCCCTAACATCTCGGTTACAGTGTCTCCTACGGCTTCACGTCAAGGTTATCCGTGAGAATGTCCGCATATTTCTCGAATGGCGGAATGATGGAATGTCGATGGACCACGTCAAAGGTATCGCTACTCTTTTCCAAACCCTACTAACCAAGGTGCTCTCACCGGAGGATGTCCCCGTGGGGAACTTGAATTATTTTACAGACCCAGACTCGCAGCGCATCAGCACTTGGAATGGTCCTTCGCCCCAAGTGCATGATCGTTGCATCCATGATATTATTAGAGAACAAGTCATTTCCCGCCCCCACGATGAGGCCATATGTGCCTGGGATGGAAGTCTCTCCTATAGCGAGTTTGACAAACAAGCAACCAAATTAGCCTATCACCTGCAAGAGCAAGGGGTTGGGCCCGAAGTGCTTGTTCCCCTCTGCTTCGACAAGTCTGTGAGTATAGGTCCCACTGCCTGCTGCCCTACAAGACTAACGGAATGCGCGCATAGATGTGGTACTTTGTGGCTGTGCTCGCGGTTCTGAAAGCTGGAGGCGCTTTCGTTCCGCTAGACCCCAAGCACCCACCAGCTCGACTCGAGTCCCTCATCAAAAAGGTGAATGCGAGGCTTGTGCTCTGCTCCGAGTGGCACGCAGACCGCCTGCTCGGCCTGACTGAAATTGTCATTCCGCTGTCGCGGACAACCTTTGATCGTATCCCATCTGCACCAGTTGGCTTCATTTCTTCGGACGAAGTGAACTGTAGCAATGCTGCATATGTCATTTTTACTTCTGGATCTACTGGAGAACCCAAGGTTAGTAGCCCTTATTAATGTTATTTAACGATAGAGAATTGACATTCATCGCAGGGCACACTACTTGAGCATCGTGCATATTGCTCTAGTGCTATGGTCCACGGCCCTAGGCTTTTAATCTTCCCAGACTCGAGGGTTCTACAGTTTGCCGCCCACACATTTGATGCGAGCCTGGCCGAGTCGATTTCACCCCTTATGCATGGGGCCTGCGTCTGTGTCCCGAACGAAGACGACCGGTTGAATGACATAGTTGGCGCCATAAAGCGGCTACGTGCAAACTACGCCTCCCTTACACCCTCGTTCATTGAATTTATTGAGCCCTCCATGATACCGGAGGTGCGAACCTTGATTCTTGCCGGCGAAGCCATGAGCGAAACCCACCGCGCCAAATGGTCAACTATCAACTTGGTCAATGGATTTGGTCCGACTGAGGCTTCAGTAACTGCGGCCATTAATTCCAAAGTCACCGCCACTACCGACTGTAGAGACATTGGTCTACCACTGAATACCCGTTGCTGGATTGTCAATCCCGATGATCAGAATCAGCTTGCACCTGTTGGCGCTATTGGCGAGATGCTGCTTGAAGGGCCGACTCTGGCACGAGGATACATAAACAACCCATCGAAGACTGCTGAGGCGTTTATTTACGACCCAGAGTTTGTGAGGCGCTACCCCACCCCCAATCAAGGTCGCCGTCGGTTTTATAAAACAGGTGACCTTGTGCGGTACAATAACGATATCGGATCCTTGACATACATCGGTCGAAAGGACAACCAGGTTAAGCTCCACGGCCAGCGAGTGGAGTTGGGTGAAGTAGAAGCTTGCTTGAATGCGGATGCTCTTGTGAAACACTGCGTTGTGTTCCTACTCAAGGGAGGATACTCCCAGGGCAAGCTCACGGCTGTCGTGTCTCTCAACAGCGCTGATGGCCGACAAAGCAAGACAGGGCCACTGGAATTAATTTCACGAGACCTCCACAAGCAATCAGTTTCAGCCCTTAGGGAGAGACTATCAGGTCGCCTACCTACATATATGGTACCTGCGATTTGGATCTCTGTCGGTGACATGCCCTTCCTTCCTTCAAGGAAGCTCGACCGCAAGGGCATCCTAACCTGGTTAAGCGGGATGAGCCGGAATCCATATCTGGTTGAGGCGACCACAGCAACAGCTGAAGCTGCTGTGGTACCGGCAGACGATGTGGAGCGGCAGCTCGTTCAGGTCTGGAGCCACCTTCTCAATATTCCTGCTGAGCAAGTCCCGTTGCATGAGAGTTTCTTGAAGCTTGGCGGCGATTCTATTTCCGCGATGACCTGCATGAACCTATGTAGGAAATATGGAATTGCTGTCACCATGCAGGACGTTCTTCGCAGCTCATCTATCAGGGATTTGGCTTCTCGCGCCCAAGCAACATCAAACACCCTTTCTGCCTGTCAGGAGGAGAAACTCGAGGAGCCATTCTCTCTGTCCCCAATTCAAGCTCTTCACTTCAAAGTGCGTCAAGAGGGCCAGGGACACTTTAACCAAAGTATTCTGACTCGGCTTAACCGACGTATCGAGGGCGACACTCTGCGGAAGGCAATCAATTCATTGGTGCGTAAGCACTCGATGCTTCGAGCGCGTTTCGAGATTTCGCCGTCCAACAATGAAATAAAACAACGCATTACGAACGACGTCGCCGGCTCGTACCGATGGACCCATCATCACGCCGACTCCGAAAGCGAGATTGACCTTATTGTTGCTGCTAGTCAGGGATCCATTTCTTGCTTTTCTGGACCGCTTCTTGCTATCGACCTGGTCGATGTTAGAGGCAGCAAGCAAGTTCTGTCGATGGTTGCACATCACCTCGTTGTCGACATTGTCTCCTGGCGCGTGATCCTGCAAGATCTGGAAGACGTTCTCTCCAACCCTTCCCAAGACCTAGCTCCATACATGCCATTCCAGACCTGGCTTGAGTTACAACGGCAGCATACCAAGCAAATCGAAGCGCAGGAACCCGAGTCAGACACATTGCCTACCACAGACTTCAATTATTGGGGCCTCACACCAGCGGATATTATTTATGGTGACGTTAGCTGCGCGTCGTTTTGCTTGGACGAGAACACGACTTCGCGTCTCATGTCTGACTGCCATACACCTCTTCGAACCGAGCCCGTAGACCTGTTGCTTGCTGCCATGTTGTTCAGCTTTGGCCAGACATTTGCCGATCGATCACTGCCTGTTATTTACAATGAGGGCCACGGTCGGGAACCATGGGACACGACAATTGACATTTCACGGACCGTGGGGTGGTTTACTACACTTTACCCCATTCTGATCGAGAATCCAAAGGATGCAATTGATGCTCTCATCAGGGTGAAAGACCGTCGCAGAAAGGTGTCTGACAATGGCCGTTCGTCCTTTGCGCGTCGAGCTCTCCAACCATCGTCTAGTCAGCATCCCCATGATTGCCCAATGGAAATAAATCTTAACTATCTCGGGCAGCACAGGGACCTCCAGAGGGCTGATGGTCTGTTTCAGCTTGCAGAGCAGATGGTTGGCGAGACCCGAGAAGGAGGTGGCTCTGCTGACTTTGGTCGTGATACTCCTCGCTTTTCCCTCTTTGAGATTTCCGCGGCCGTGGTTGGTGGTCGATTGCGATTTATGTTCTCCTTCAGCGCCTCCATGAAGCGCAAAGATGACGTCCAGCACTGGGTAAGATCATGCCAGGATGTCCTGGAATCCTTGGCGACACAACTGCCCAGCTTGCCGCTGCAGCGAACCCTAAGTGACTTCCCGCTCATGACAATGACCTACCCAGAGCTTTCCCTGTTGCAGACACAGAAGCTACGTCGGCATGGAATACACACAATGGACGAGGTGGAGGATATATACCCTTGCTCCAAGATGCAACAAGGTGTGCTTCTGAGCCAGGCCCGAGACCCTATGCTTTACGCTGTCTCCGGTACCTGGGAAATCCACGCAGCACCCGGCGCGTCCCAGCCTGATGTCCAGCGTTTGGTAGACGCATGGAATAAAGTGGTTGACCGCCATGCTATCCTGCGTACGGTATTCGCTACTGGGCTTAGCCGGCGTCATCCGTTTAGCCACATTGTTCTGAAGAAATACACGTCGACTCCAGTGCTTCTTCGGTGCACGAATGATGAGGATATTATTTCGGTCCTCAAGGAACAGTCACCAGCAGACTACCGCTCAGCAAAGCCGGCTCATCGCCTTACTATCTGCCAGAGCGCCTCTGGAACCGTCGTCTGCAAACTAGAGCTTAGCCATGCAGCTATGGACGGCAGCTCTATCTCGCTGTTGCTGCGCGACCTTCGAAGTGCGTATGGCGGCGGCATAGATCACGGAAGGAAGCCCCTGTTCAAGGACTTCCTCGACCACTTGCAACGTCAGCCAAATAAGCAAGGGATCAACCACTGGTGCAACTATCTATCTGGATTGCAGCCCTGCCACCTACCATCGGACATGAACAAGATGACCGGGCGCAAGTCTCTCCAGTCCATCCGCCTTAACTTTACTGGTTTCAATAAGCTGCAGTCATTCTGCTCAGGCAACGATATTACTGTGGCCAACGCGTTAAATGCTGCATGGAGTCTGACTTTGGCTGAGCTCTGTCAGACAAAGGAGGTATGTTTCAGCTACCTTACCTCACTGAGAGATGCACCGGTCCCGGAAATCGAATCCATGGTTGGACCGATTATAAACCTCCTACCATGCCGACTGCGGATTAATTCATTGGACGTTGTTGATATTGCACGACATATCCAGGACGACTATATGGAGAATTACCCATATCGTGACGTCTCGCTGATCGATATACAACATGCCATGAAGTCATCCAGAACATCACTATTCAACACCGGTGTTTCATACAGAAAACTCCCGAGTGAAAGCGGAGAAGCGTCGTCGATGCAATTCAAACCGGTTGGACGGATCCACGACCCTGCGGAGGTGGCAGTATACATTAACGTTGAAGCCACGGACACCGATGCGCAATTTGACTTGAACTACTGGAGTCATTGGCTGTCGGATTCCAAGGCCGAAAGAGTTGCCGATATTTTCTTACGATCATTGTCAGAGATGGCCAGCAAGACGACCGTCAAACCCACGGAGCGGCCGGTTTCTCTCTCAGATGATAATGTACAAGTTGGTCGACGGAGCGCACCTGCGGCGCCAGAACCCACCCACTGTGTCCAGGCTTTGATCGAGTGCCAGGCAGCAGAAATGCCAGACAGCCTTGCTATCGCGGCTGCGGAACAAGACTTGACATATGGACTACTGAATGAGTTCTCATCCGCGTTAGCTAACTACCTGATCAACCTTGGAGTGCTTCCTGGGATTGAGGTGCCGATTAGCTTCGACAATACCGACTCTCCGTGGGCTATAACTGCCATCCTAGCAATTTGGAAGGCAGGTGCGATCTGCGTGCCTCTTGAGATGGATTCCTTAACCGAGGATGCCCACGCATGGTTGTTAGAAGCAGATCTCCAGGTTGCCATGTCCTCCCTGAACAGACTCGAGTCTCTGGAGGAAATCACCCCCTATGTTATCCCGATAACATATGAATTTCTGGAGGCACTGGAAACAGGAGACTATGTCTCGCATAAGACAGCGCTAACCGACTCGGCGTACATCTCATTCCCACCGGGGCTGTCAAAACGAATTGTACACAATCACCGCGAGGTGGCCGCCAGCTGTTCTTTGGCCGCGAATGAGTATGCTCCGAATCAAAGTCGTGCTATCTCGGACCTCGAGAGCATATCTAGCTATGAGTTCCTTGTCAAAGCATTCGGTACCCTCAGTCGCGGCGGTTGTTTCCCTGAGCCAAGGAACACAAGTGACCTGGCTCTCAGAAAGCGACCGCGACCATCTACACCCCTTGTGTCTATGACAATGGATGTAGATGTTGGCGGTAGCTCGAGTCCAAACGCCAGCAGCATTGGGACTCCCGCCTTGTCCCCACGCTATTCACAGTCAAGTCTCAGTTCTGTCTCGGAGATCGAGAATCGCGATGGTCACACAAACACGGACTCCACGGAAACAAAGCTTCGGCATATTTGGGCTGAAGTATTGGAAGTCGAGCCCGAGGATATCAACAGTGACGACAGTTTCTTCGAACTAGGGGGCGACTCTTTGACGGCCATGAGCCTAGGAAGCGCCGCTCGAGCAGACGGACTCAAGATAACCGTTGCCGATATCTTCGCTCATCCGGAGCTCGGGGATATGGTCAAGTGTTGTCAGACTGTTGATAGTTCCGTCAAGCCATCCCAAATAATTGAGCCCTTTAGCCTTCTACCGCGTACTATCAACCGCGAAGAGCTATTGGCCGAAGTGGCTAGTACTTGCGGCGTTCCGAAGTCCGCAATTTGTGACGCGTATCCATGCAGTGCACTCCAAGAAGGCCTGATCACTGCATCATTTCGACAGCCGGGGGCTTACGTCGCGAATCCCGTTTTGAAACTTGCACGCAATGTCGACGTTGAAACGTTCAAGGCAGCCTGGCAGAAGACGGTCGACGAAATCGATATCCTTAGAACGAGAGTCATCCACACTGCCGCTGCGAACTTTGTTCAGGCCGTCCTGAAACCTTCGCCAATTGACTGGGACCGGAGTGCATCTGACGTTGCTGCTCGTCCTGGAGGACACTTAGCCGGATATAGCATCATGGATACTGGCTACTCAAGGACATTCACGTGGTCTATTCACCACTCAATCTATGATGGATGGAGCTTGCCTCTCGTGTTCGGGAGGGTTGAAGAAAACTATTCGATCTGTCAGAATGCTTCACGGCCATCAGTTGGCAGGCAGTTGGTTCCTTACAGCGCGTTTATCGACCACCTTCAAAAGCGTGATGTTGCAGCTTCTGAAGATTTCTGGCGGACGTACCTAGGTGATATCTCTGCGCCCCAATTCCCTGACATGAAGAGTGCCGGAGTGTCGAAAATCATCTCCTCAAACCGTCTTGAAATTAGCACCTGCATCACGCCCCAGAGGAAGGATGTCACACTCCCGGCGTTGATAAGAGCTGCCTGGGCGCTAGTCCTTTCTCTACACACTGAATCCGGAGATGTGTGCTTTGGGGAAACAATCATGGGGCGGAATATCGAAGTCTCTGGTGCTGCCGAGATTGCAGGACCGCTGCTTACCACCGTGCCGACCCGAATTGCTGTTGATTCCAGTATGAAGGTCACCGAATACCTTGAGCGTGTGCATCAATCTACAGCTACAATAATTCCTCATCAGCACGTTGGGCTACAGCGCATTAGGAAGCTGAGCAAAGATACTCGCAAGGCCAGCGGCTTCCAAAACCTCCTAGTCATCCAGACTGGCATGAAGGAGATGGACTCCGGTATTTGGTCTATCGAAAGTACCGAGACAAACCAAGAATTCTTCACGTACCCACTCACAGTTGAATGCAAAGTGTCCGAAACGGTGAATGTTACTGCATACTTCGATGATCGGGTGATTCCAGCCTGGCGTCTCAAACGATTCTTGGGACAATTCAGTGTCATTCTGAACCAGCTGGCTGATACTCCACAGTTTGATACCAAGCTGCTCTCCGACCTGGAGGTAGTTAGTGAGGATGACCGTACAGATATGGAGAGGTGGAATCGTGGGAACCCAACGTTCGTTGACCGAACCATCCACGAACTTATTAATGACCAGCGGTTGAAGTGCCCCGACTCGCCATCTGTGGCATCATGGGACGGCAACCTATCGTACCAAGAACTCCTTGACACGGCCTCCGGATTCGCAAACCATCTTTCAGCACTGGGTGTTGGCCCCGAAACACTTGTCCCGATGTGCATGGACAAGTCTGTTTGGATGATCGTGACGATAATGAGCATCCTTATCGCAGGTGGTGCATTTGTGCCCTTGGACCCTGCACACCCTGTGTCCAGACATGAGGAGATTTTGGAGGAAACTGGAGCGAAGATTTTGCTGTGCACACCAAAGTACCAAAGCCGCTACCTTGGTAAGGTAGCAACTGTTCTAGGCGTGGATCAGACAACAGTGAACTCATACCAGGCCGCTCGTGCGAATGTTTCCACGCGTGCCACGAGCTCCAATATCGCATACTCGATTTTCACCTCCGGCTCAACTGGTAGGCCGAAGGGGATCATTATTGAGCACCGGGCGTTCACGAGCAGTACCATGGCATATGGCCCCATCATCCACCTGAAGGCCGGCATCCGCGTCTTCCAATTCGCGTCCCTGACCTTCGATGCAGCGGTAATGGAAATCTTAGGCACCTTGATTTTCGGTGGCTGTGTTTGCATTCCAAGCGACGAGGAACGTTTGAATGATATATCAGGCGCTATTAGACGCCTGGATGCGTCGTGGCTTTTCTGCACCCCATCGCTGGCCAGCATTATGGAGCCATCCTCTGTGCCCTCACTGAAGGTCATCGTGTGTGGTGGGGAAATGATGTCGCACGAGGCTATGACCAAATGGTCAGACAAAGTCCACTTCATCAATGCGTACGGCCCAACTGAGACCTCCGTCTACGCCACGTTCAACCCGAATATCGGCAAGGACCGCAACCCGGCCAACATTGGCAAAACCATCCCATCTACTCACGCCTGGATTGTGGACCCGAACAACCATGATCGTTTATACCCTGTGGGAACGGTTGGTGAGCTTGCATTAGAGGGGCCAGTGCTTGCACGGGAATATCTTAAGAATCCTCAAAAGACTGCAAGTGCCTTCATCACGAACCCGAGGTGGGCACGGGACAAGGCGCACGGCACATCCAACCGTCGTATCTACCTCACGGGCGATCTAGCACGCCTAGCCATCGATGGGTCACTTGAATACGTCGGCCGCAAAGACAATCAAGTGAAGCTCCATGGGCAACGGATGGAGCTGGGAGAGATCGAATACCGACTTCATGAACACCCACATGTACGGCACGTTGTCATTGTTCTCCCCAAAACAGGGCGCCTACAAAAGCGCCTGGTCGCGATTCTTTCCCTCAACAGCCTGTCGACTGAGACCAGCCTCATATCCTCTGCCGGCTGCAGTCTTGTTGAAGAACACCTAATGGAGCGGCAGGGTATGGCTGAGCTGATGGAGGTCCAGACTAACCTCGCCAGCCAACTTCCACCCTATATGGTACCCCAAACGTGGGCTGTCATCAACACGCTTCCCATGCTTGTTTCCGGAAAGATCGATAGGAAGAAGATCACTAGTTGGGTTGAGGCTGTGGATGATACCACATATAACCGAGTGATGAGAGGTTACGACAAACTCAAGCGCAGCAAGGCCGCTGTTTCGAAGACACCCGTACAGCGCAAGAAAGATGACGCACTATCGGTTTTGCACGAAATACTAGCCCATGTGCTCAACATCCCAGCAGACAAGGTCGACCTTGGCATGTCATTTACTAGTATTGGTAAGTATCAGGCAGTATTCCTATCCGCCCGTGTATGTTACTGACAAAGTTCAAGGTGGTGACAGTATTACCGGAATGGCCCTCGTCTCCCATGCTCGCAAGCGTGGTATCGCCCTTTCGCTTCTCGGTATTCTTCAGGCAACGTCCATGAAAGAATTAGCCAAGGCTGCCGAGACAGGTGTCACGAGTCTGAACCAAGCCGAAGACTCTGATAGTTGGTTTGATCTTTCGGCCATTCAAAAGTTTTACTTTGAATATGCCGTGGAATTCAAAGGGTCAGCTCGCTTCAACCAAAGTATAACTCTACAACTGCCCCGTCGGATTGAACCCTCAGTTATCGCCAACGGACTTAATGCCATTACAAAACGGCACGCTATGTTAAGAGCTCGGTTCAGGCAGGTTAATGGAAAGTGGGAGCAGCGGATCATCACAGTGAGTATTCAGGGCTAATATTCCGGTCTCCTACTTGTACCCGTCTAACTCTATATTAGCCTGGTGAGGGTTGCTACGATTTTCAAGTCACTGCCTTGCGAGAGGAGCATGACCTTCAGCGCATGGTTGCGATAACACAAAACGCTATCGACCTTCAGAACGGTCCTGTTTTCGCCGCCAATCTATTCGAGGCCCCTGGCGTTGATCAGATCCTTTTCCTTGTTGCCAATCATCTATGTGTTGACATGGTATCGTGGCGCCTCATCCTTCAGGATCTAGAGGAGTTCGTTCACTCTGGCTCCCTTACACCTGACTGGCCGTTCCCATTCCAGAACTGGTGCGCGAAGCAGCGTGAACACTCCAAAAAGGGCGACTACCAGAATCACCTCCCGTTTTCTCCGGCACCAGCCATGCCGGAATACTGGGGCATGAGGAATTTCCCAAATTACTATGGGGACGTGAAGATGAAGAAGTTTTCGTTGAGCACCAAGAAAACTGCTCTTGCGCTAGACAAGTGTCACACACGCCTTCGAACTGAGCCACTTGACTTGCTTTTAGCCGTGCTGATGCACTCCTTCCGGAGGACATTCACTGACAGGGAAGTCCCAAC
The DNA here is from genome assembly GCA_016880755.1 of Aspergillus sp. 2663. NCBI lineage: Eukaryota > Fungi > Ascomycota > Eurotiomycetes > Eurotiales > Aspergillaceae > Aspergillus > Aspergillus sp. 2663. The sequence goes on along the minus strand of WOYA01000023.1, from coordinate 266,922 downwards.
GGTTTATAACGAAACCCATGGTAGACATCCCTGGGATAGTGACATCGATCTATCAGGAACTGTGGGTTGGTTCACGTCCATATGCCCTCTCCCATCAAATTTGTCTTCTGGTAAGTGCCCCGCGATATGTTTGGGTGTCTTTGGAACTAATAAAATGCCCAGACGACATTATTGATACACTCCGAATGGTCAAGGAGGCACGACATAAGACCGTAAATTTTGGATCTTCCTTTTTCGCCCAGAACGTCCTTGCACCACAGAACGGCAATCAGTCTTCACCCATGACCCTTCCCTTCGAGATTGTTTTCAATTACCTGGGCAAGCTCCAGCAGCTAGAGCGAAATGACTCCCTGTTCCAGCACTATGGTAGGGCCTATGATGAGAACGACTTCATGGTAGCCGGCGACATGGGTCCACACACTCCTCGATTCTCGCTGTTCGAGGTCTCGGCGATCGTTATCCGAGACCAGCTCCAGTTCTCCTTTACCTATAACAAGAATATGCAACACCAGGGTCGGATCAGCAGTTGGATATCTGAGTGCGAGGCGACTCTCCATGAAGCACTCGACGTTCTTCAGCAGGACTCACAGCTTGAAGTCATGCCTTCAGACTACCCGTTGTTGTCGACCTCGCAGAGAGGTCTGCAGGTTCTTTTTAAAGAAACTCTACCAAAGCTCGGAGTCCACGGCCGCGACCTCGTTGAAGACATTTATCCTTGCTCGTCTATGCAGGAGGGAATTATGTTCAGCCAGCTCCGGGACCCTTCCGCCTACATTCTTCATACCATCTTCAATGTCAGGGACACCCGGAACAACGAACCGATCAATATTCCACGGCTTCGCAAGGCATGGCAGATGGTGGTTGACCGCCATTCCATTCTGCGAACTATTTTCGTCGATAGTAGTTCCAAGGACGGATCATTCGACCAAGTTGTTTTGCGGAATCTCCACGCTGACATGGTGGAGCTTGAGTGCGACGATTCCAATATATTAGAGCAGCTCAACCAGGTGTCGCTTGAAGACACAAACCGCAAGCACAGTATGAAGCAGTTACATCAGATCACTGTCTGCAAGGGATCTAACGGTGCGGCGGTCATGAAACTCGAAATGAACCATGCAATCATTGACGGGGCATCGGTTGGAGTCCTTCTGAGAGACTTTTCATTGGCATACGAGCGTCAGCTTTCCTCGCAGCCCGGCCCGTCTTATCGTGACTACATCGCACACATGCGCAGCGACGCCAAAGAAGAGGGTGTTCAGTTTTGGACGCAGTATCTTCGTGGCATTCAACCCTGCCATCTTCCACCATCTGGGCAAGGCACAAAGGAACTGAAGTCTGTCAAGATGGACTTCCACCGCTTTGCGGAGTTGAGGCAGCTTGGTCAAAGGGAGTCAACCACTCTCGCCAACTTGATACTCGCTGCATGGGCCATCGTGCTCCGAGAATTCACGGGTACCCAGGATGTTTGCTTCGGTTACTTGTCTGCCGGGCGTGATGCCCCCGTTGCTGGTATCCAGGACGCCGTCGGCATATTCATCAACATGCTCTGCTGCCGTGTTCAATTCTCACCGGGTCAGTCCCTAGCCGATACCTTCAAGGGAGTCCAGGATGACTTCTTCCGCAGCATTCCGTATCAGTCCTGCTCATTGGCAACTGTACAGAATGAGCTCGGGCTGGATGGTCAAATGTTATTCAACTCCGCTCTGTCTATCCAGAATAAGATGCCGTCCGCCAATTCTGGAGCCGATGCGTTGTCCTTTGATATCCAACAGGCGTATGACCCTAGCGAGGTAAGCGTAACCCCTTAACGATGTATCAATCTCAAATACTGACACCAATACCAGTTCCCCGTCACCGTGAACGCGATGACCACACCGGGCGGCGAAGGTATACTTATGCGGTATTGGTCTAACGCTATATCGGATTCCCAGGCAAATCTCCTAGTGTCAGGCATCGCACGCGTATTTGTTGCCTTTATCGAAAACTCGTCTGGCACGATTCCAGCCGCCGGGAGCCTCGTCGCCCTCGAGCCTCAACAGCTCAAGAAGATGAGCGCTCCAGGTAGTCTCCGCCGGAGAAGCAGTGTCAGATCCAGATCCCCAAGGCTTTCAGTCAGCGATCCCCTTATCCAACAGCAGATCGATCAGCGGGTCAATGAGATCCTCAGCCGAGTTTTGAACAAAGAGGACCTAGCCAGACTCCAGGAGCCTAGCCGTGATACAATGCCCCAGAATCCAGCCAACCCAGTTACCAATCCTGATTACCCAAGCGAAGTTCCAATCTCTCCGGTATCTCGTATGTCGTCAATCCGCCGTCGTTTCTCAGTTATTTCCCGCACAAGCCGCCGCCGAATGTCCATGGACCTCGAAAAGAAACTTTTGGTGCTTTGGTCTTCCGCATTGAATCTACCCATCGACAGCATCGACCGACAGGATAGCTTCTTTAGTGTTGGCGGCGATAGCATCAAGGCAATGAAGATGGCCAGCGCAGCTCGCGATGAAGGGCTCGTGATGACTGTGGCAGATGTCTTTCGAAACCCAGTCTTTGAAGATATGCTAGCCGTCATATATTCAACGGCTATTTTCCATACCGCTCCCATGGGCCCCAGTGAGGCCATCCAAGAAGAATATCACCCAGGCTCCAAGAAAGTCGGCGAAATCGTCGATGATAGCTTCCCTTCGGGCACGGTCTCCCACCAGTCTCTTCATATTACGAATGTTCCGGACATGCTGATCGACTCTCTACCTGAAGACATCTGCCCTAAGGTCGGACTTTTCAAGGGAGGTATCGCTGACGTCCTTCCTGTCACTGATTTCCAAGCCTTGTCTCTGACAGCCCAACTATTCGAATCTCGGTGGATGTTGAACTACTTCTACCTTGACGGTGAAGGGCAGCTTGACCTGAAACGACTCCGCGAGAGCTGCGCCCGTATTGTTGATGCATTCGATATCCTGCGAACTGTCTTTGTGTGCTCTGGAGCCAATTTCTACCAGGTAATCCTCAAAAAGGTCCGACCATCTATTGCGATTTACGAGACCCAAACGGACCTGGACAGTTTCACGGCCAGCTTGCAGCAGCGAGACCGGGACCAAGTTCTGCCTCAAGGCGAACAGTTTGTTCAATTTGTGGTAGCCAAACGCCAGGGCACCAACCAACACCGTCTTCTCATTAGAATGTCCCACGCTCAATACGATGGCATGTGCGTTTCCAAAATCTTTGAAGCTCTCAAGCAAGGGTATGAGGGAGGTACTTTAGCCCCGGCTATGCCTTATTCCAGTTACATGCGCCTGCTGCCAAGTGCCATTTCCGCTGACCACTATGAATATTGGACCAACCTCCTGAAAGGATCACGCATGACTGAAGTTGTTTCGCGAGATTATCCTAACAGATACCAGACTATGGGTGCCTCCACTGATGTCAGCACAACAATCAATATCGGTCAAAATTCAACAATCGGAAATATTACGGTTGGCACAATTGTTCAAGCGGCTTGGGCTCTTGCTCTTGCGCGGCTATCTGGGGATGCCGATGTTGTATTCGGATTGACGACCAACGGGCGCAACGCGTCCATTCCTGGAGTCCAAGATGTTGTTGGCCCTTGTCTCAACATTGTCCCCGTGAGAGTGATATTTGGCAATAGATGGACGGGGCTTGATCTCATCCGATACCTCCAAGATCAGCTGGTTGCTACGATGCCTTACGATTCCCTTGGTTTCCGCGAAATCATCCAGCGTTGCACTGATTGGCATTGCAGCACATTCTTTTCGACTGCAGTTCTTCACCAGAACGTGGATTTCGAGGGCCAAATCGGCCTCGATAACAACCAGTATCGTGTCGGTGCAGCAGGGGCTGTCGACAACTTGGCTGATCTCACTCTGGTCTCAAAATCTCTCAATATGAACCAAATCAGCCTCACACTGGGGTACTCTTCCAAGGGTCCCATAACGGAGATCTTCGCATCTCGGGTGCTTCATCTGGTGGCCGATACCGTCATCACTCTCACCTCCAACCCCACTGCGCCGCTTCCATCGCCCACTACCCTCCAGTCCCTTCCCCCACAGACCGTCCCAGATCTCCCTAGGATCCCCGACCACGAGATTCTAACTTCCCAACTGAAGAGCCAAAACATCTCTGACATCCTTCTGCATTCTGCCATCCTCAGCAGAACGTGGCAGCAGGTCCTGCCTGCCATGCAATCCAACCAGAAAACATTCCAACTCGACACCTCATTCTATGATTTGGGTGGCGACGTCTTTGCCCTCGGTCAAGCAACATGGCTCCTCCAACAAGAAGGATATCGAATTCGGATCGAGGATCTACTTGATCGCCCCACGTTTCTAGGGCATATGGCAGCGCTTGCACAGGACACTATAGGTCAAAGTCTCCAGGAGGACATGATAAATGCGCAGCGAGAAGAGGCTCCCACTCCGGCTGAGAAGGCCGAGAAGAAGGTTCGGTGGAAAAAGGCATTTGGTATTATGGGCAAATTCTCCAAGAGGGAGAGCATTTCGTCATAAGCATAAATTGCTTGTCATTGTGTTAATATATTTTGGAGTTTGCTGCTTTTCTCTTGCAAATTGCCTTCATTCTTTGGATTTTACGTCCGGCTTGCGTTTTTTATTGATATTTGATTTTTAACCGGCTTTTTGGGTTGTTATTTAGCGTATTCGGATTAGCGATTTCTTATTGAAAATGGTAGATATTTATATATCAGCTTCAACCAGTTACAGTAGTTGCTCCTTCCGTTCCAGGTAAGCTGTATTTCCTAGGTACTAGGTAGCCGGGTTAAAGCTCTAAGGGGGCTTCGAAGGGCTCATGGATTTCCCCGTTTTGGTAAATGAAAAGGAGAATAATGGTTAGAGGTCTAAAGGCAGGAATGGGCTGTGAACAGGTCCTTGTATTAGGCAGACGTAGTACTGCTAAGCTAACGAGACGGCGCGTGTTGCCGGTCATACCGAATGACAACAAGTACCGGCCACAGCTGCAACCCGACAGCACCTAACATCAAGCAGCCCGCAAATATCTGAGCACGCAAGAAATCTGCCTCTGATAAATTGACCAACGAACCCGCGATAGGTGTCCCAACCAACGAGCCGATGGAGCTGATACCCCACATCATCCCCATTCTTGTTCCGAGCATTTTAATATCCGGGCACAGGGCAGGGTGCGAGATTATGGACGTTGGTCCGGTCACTATTACGCCAGTCAAAAATCCCCAGTAACAGCACCACACGATAAAGCCTGGAGTGTTCGTTGCGGGGATCCATGTGAACATGGCAATTGCTGCTCCCGCCACGCAGGCTAAAAGTGTGCAAATGGGCTTTACCCGGGAGCCCAAAAGGTATGGCACTGTTCGACCAAATGCTGATGCGCCGTTGATGATAGCTAACATATAAAAGGAGAGACTTGTGGATGTCTCCAATACTGTGCGCGCATAAGAGGCGACGTAGAATAAGGGGATCCAATAACCAAGCATGACAAGCAGCAGAGAAAATGAGAACATCATATATGGAACGTCCTTAAATGCTTTCCAATCGACTAGGCTTCGAGCGCCGACCTTTTCACCCGATCGGCGACATAGCACCGCGCACGTAATGATGGCGAGGAACAGGTTGATGAATGCGATGCAACGGACCGTCCAAGGGAATCCGATCCTTGGCTGGAGTTGGCGGAACATGATCGGAAAAACGACGCTTCCAACACTAGATCCTATTGACGCACAACCAATGGCGATCGCGCGCTTGGTGGTAAAATACATGGATATCACCACCAGTGCTGGGATGTAGGCGATGCCGCCACCAATTCCAACGCAAAAGCCTTGGGCTAGGATAACTTGGTAGTACTCTGAGGCCAGGCTGGTCATCATCATTCCAAACACAATGAGAAAATTCCCCGAGACGATCAGGATGCGAAGGTGCCCCAGGTCGACCAACGGCCCCGACACTAGGCCCACCATAACAATGAGCGTGGCCTGGATACTGCCAACCCAGGACACTGCAGATGGCGACTCGTCAGAGAGTAATTGTGTCTGATAAAATTCCTGAAATGCGCCATATGTGCTGATTATTCCCCTGGATAAAAATTAATTTGCGGTCCCAGGCCTGCTCGCGGCCAACTCACCAGGTATTGACGAAGACGCAAAATACTGCCCCAACACTAAGCCACGCTTCAAAGCCACCGTTTGGAATTAACTTTCGCGACGGCAACTGTCCCTGAGGCACGGCCTGTTGTCCACCCGAGGGCTTTTCGCCGCCATTCCTAGGGATCTCTGCCTGGGCTAGCGATCTGCCTGGGTGGCCTTCCGATCCGATGCTCGCTCGGCTAGTTGGCAACATCCTAATTGGACCTCAACTTGCGCAGGATAGAAAAGTCCAAGTTTCCGAGCCCTGGCTTATTTCAGGGACCCTGCTGTCATTTATAATCACTCATATTTAACAATGGGGTCGGAGAAATGGCGCCATTTCCCCGGGCGGGGGGTCCCAGACCCTCAAGGTCGGCCTGCGCCGCTGTGCTTGTGGGGTGTCGGCTAAACGACACTGAGACCCGTCGCTCGGCTGAGTGTACCGGCACTTGGCGATAAATTAGCTTTCAACTGCAATTCGTGTAGAGCATCATTAATCGCCATTATATAACCATCCCAGGGGCTTGGTTTCCGCTGGCACCGAGCACTTACGTTAGTGCTGTTTCGACATTGGCGCCAAAGGTGGTTTATTGACACGCCATCATGTTGGCAACTACCGTCATGCTCTTAGATGAATTGTCAATGCAGGATAGGTATTTCCAAATTGCCCTGCCTGAGAAAATGTCTCAAATGAGGGGTATGTTATAATATCCAGCATTCTGCCATAACGCCGTTTGGCCGAAGGTGTCCGCCATCAGAGCATCGTCTAGGAGATTGTTACCAGCATCTTCAATGGACCACGAGAAGTCCCCCCAGGGCATATCCGGCCTCCCATTACCAGACATTAAGGCGTCCTGCATGTAAGTACTCGTATTTGGGTGTGGGTTATATGTGGCTGGTACCATTTGCTCCTGGGGAAACCAGCTGGTTGATTGGGGCATCACGTTTGAGGTTGCCTGACCATGGGGTATAGGGGGTTGGATTGTGGGAAGGTTACGCCGAACATGGATCTTTCCCAGGAGAGGCACAACGACCGTCAACTCGCGGATAGATTCGGTGTTACTGTCCTCTTGTTGCAAAAGATTCCGTAGAGCACGAAGTGAAGTGGCTCCATGCTCTGCAAACCCAGAGCCAGCTCCATCTTTTGACTTTTCTTCCATTAGCTCAATCACCCCCTCCACTACGCCTTCGAGGCGGGCCTTGTCAATCTGGAAGCTACGGTTATCGGTGGAAGGGCAGGAATGAGCCGTGAGGAGCAGGGACACCATGGCTGCGAAGGCCTGGAGATCAAGCAATCGCAGAGTAAAGAATCCCGATGGAAGCTTCCGTCGGAGGAATTGGTATCGTTGTGCAATGGACTCACAAGCATCCATACAGGCTAAACGGCTGTAGAGATACTCCTCACTTTGATCTTGCCGGAGGGCGACTGGAAGGTGGGCCTTCATGACAATACAGTAGTGCATAAATTGAACAATATGATCAGGTTTCAAGTCATCGTCCATATTGATGGCCCACCAAGACTTTGGAGTCTGAGAAGCAAGATCCCTTGCCTCGCGAGCAATTTCTAGCGCCGAGGTGTAAAGCTTTGTGGTCGACCCTTGTGAAACGCTGAGGTCTTCCAGGTCATAGATTTTAGGCGTGATATCCACCAGACGAATCATATATATCGCGGGTTGAACAACGCCGCCAACCAGAAGAGGATCGGGATTCCGCACCGGATATCGTCTTGTGTATGGCGGTAAATTGATCAGCATTCCGGCCAGCCGATCGACTGTACAGATTAACTCCCAGAGCTGGACCTTTTCATTCTGATCAGTTTGGTCCCCGACTCCATTGGCCTTTTTGATGCGGGCTAGTTGTGCCGCCTTGGGCAATCCCATGAGCTCAGCAAGGGCGATAAGATGCCGCAGCCTAAGCCAGGCTTTCTGGGGATTACCTCGTCCCATTTGCCTAGTTATAATTCCAAGTCAGATTTTTGCCGTTGTGAATAGATAGATATTATGGTGCTTCAAACTCTTCTATGGAGGGAAATAGCGGGGATTACTTACAGCCGAATAAAGTGTATAGTCATTCCCAACCCTTCGAGCGTTCCAACTAATCTATCATGGGTCATAATGAAGTTTTCAACAATCTCCGAGACGGTACGGGAAAACTCAATTCTCTTTTGGTAGCTTTCCGCCTGGGCCTCCGGCGTCTTAGCCCCTTCGGGAACTTGTTGAGCCGTAATCGCTACTGTTAATAGCCACGAAGCCAAACGTATAACACCAACATCTGGTCGGCACATCTCTTCATAGTCCTCAATCACCTCCTGATTCGAATTGAATTGGGACGGCTGGGGAAGCATAGAATGCATCATCTGTAACCAGTCGTAGGAGCAAGACAACATTTCTACTGTGTCCTCTTTGGTCGGAATCAACTTTTGCAATGATGGTCGCAGGCTTTCCATGAGGTGAGCAGAGGCCTTCACCCGCCGTTCCTGCTGCTGCTCGTTGCGCCGATGCGTATCAACACTCAACCACTCGTTTTGAAACAATGAGCGTAAATGGGAAGGCTCTTCTGCAATAAGCATTTCCGACGCGGTTGATTCTGCACCAGAATCGTCGGAACCGGGTGAGTGTGTAGTCGTTCGGTCAACCTGAGTCGATACAACACCCCCGAGTTTGACCTCAATGTTGTTGACAATCTTGGTTAGTCTGCTAACCTGAGATTCTAGCTGCGCGATCCGGTACCGCGAGGGCAGACGCTGCGCCTGTCGCGGCCGGCCACTCGATGCCTGAGCGACACAGGCTGTATTGCGCTCTGTGCACTGACGACATGTTGCGGCATCCTCGGGGATTCGAACGCAGCGAACTTTGCGTCGTCTACCTACATGACATTAGTCTAGGACTAGAGTCCGGGGAAGCGATTGATAAGAAGTACATTCGGTGCAGCTCTTGGTGCCCTTTCGGACGGAGGCAGGACTCTGTGCGAACATGGCGGCCACGTGGAACAAACCGGCATTCGTCCGAAGCGGAATCCGTTACACCGCGGTCGACGGTGCGAGAGGGCGAGGACGTACTAATAAACCGATAATTGGATAATGATAATGCAAGGGAGGAGAACGTGGGGATGGGATTGTGGAAGTCTGGAAGGCAAATCGAAGGGGCGGATGACGGACGAAAAGCGGACGAAAGAGTCGGCCTCGGACTTCGGACATCGTGAGTCCGAGCAGGCCTTTCCCAATCGGGCAATCCCTTCACTATCGCCGCGAGTCTTTCGGTGTCACCAGTTCCTGTATTGGCCCAACCTTTGTCTGGGGCCTCTGGGCATCCAATCTCTTATTGTCAGCAAGCTCCATCCTTTATCTACGAGATCGGACCCGTTTTGAGTCGGAGTCGGCATCTCGTCGCTTAAACCACCGACTCCTTGTTGTGCCTGCCCAGTGCCCAATATATAGTGGACAAGGTACCCATTGACTTTGCACTTTGTTCACACTTCCACAGTACAACCACCGCCATCCTCACCTTTTCTCTGTTCGCGGACTGGATTACCCCCCATTCCGAGTACTCGACCCGCGTCCTTCGCATCGAGCCCCAAAAGATATACCATACCATGTTTTCATCGCTCGAGAAACGCGGCGGCCCCTATGCCTCGACAGCCGCTGGTCTAGGGGGCCTTCCCAGCAATATTCCCGATACCCCTATTTGCGCAGTCTTCATGGCTCTTTACATTTGTTTCGCGGTGACCAACATGACGATCTTGCAGAAGAACAACAGAAGAAGCCATAAATTTGTCTTGTCAGGGATGATGTTTGGTTTTTGTATGGCTCGGATCACAACTCTCATCCTGCGCATTGTCTGGGCCAATCGCCAACACAACGTCCGCGTTGGAATCGCCGCAAACATCCTCGTCAATGCCGGTATTCTGCTGGTATACATCATCAACCTGATCCTTGCCCAACGTATACTCCGTGCCAAACAGCCTCGCATTGGATGGCACCCGATCCCGCGCACAGGTAGCAAGGTCTTCTACTATTTGATACCTGGTGCTCTCATCATGGTCATCACGGCTACGGTGATTTCGATGTACACGCTCAATCCAACGGTCCAAACCCGCTGCCGCGATGTGCAACTGGCCGCGATTACCTACTTGCTCGTCTTCACCTGCCTCCCACTACTCCATGTCATTCCGGCCGTTGTCTTGCCACGGTCCAAAGATGAAGAGACATTTGGGGAAGGCAGCATGAACGCAAAAGTGATCATCATTACCCTCTCCAGCTGCATGTGTATCTTGATCTCAGGCTTCAAAGCTGGTACGACGTGGAGTCCACCGAGATCGGCATCAAACCCAGCCTGGTACCATGGCAAGGCCGCCTTTTATGTTTTCAACTTTATGCTGGAGATCCTGATTCTGTGCCTGTTAACCTTCAGCCGCATCGATAAGCGATTCCACGTTCCCAACGGTTCCACGCAGCCTGGCGACTATAGCGGTATGGAAAGGAAAGAGTCCGAGGAGCGGGAGGTTGCCGTTGAGCCCAAGACCCAGGTTTAGTTGCTAGTTGGACAACGACAGAAACGAGATTGCATATGCATATTCATTAACTTAGACATACCCCAATGTATAGACAGCGGTTACATAATACCTAATCAGATAATCTCATTCATTCACGTCTTAACCCCGGATCTCACATCATGTTGTGTAAGCACACTAAGCTCACAAGCACCTTTTTTTGCTTATTAGCTGCTGGCCAAGGCCTGAGGCTGCAGGAAATCCCCGTTGTCGCGTGGATGCGGCGACTGCGCAGGAGATCGGCGAGTCGGCGCTTAAATCTCCGACCCATCCCTCGCACGAGCGGACCAACACTTTCCGAATCCTTTCGCTCTTCTTCCTCGTCCGTTCTCCGTTCAGCCCGACGCCTTTTAACTCGTTATTAAAAGCTTTATGCGATCGCTGTTTCGTTAATCGACGTCAGGATTTTGATTTTGACTAGGCTAAATATGACAGGCGTGACAATGTGGCACGCTGCCCCTTGTCTTCGCTTTGGATGGTCGGATGGTTGACACCCTGCCAGCAAGGAAGGCTACCTGGGCAGTTATTTGGCAACAAGCGAGGCTCTGTTCTTGATCGCAATGCAGACTGGTCTGGACCGGTGCTATTTACAGCCTAGCTTGCCAAAATATGTTCCCCACTGGAATGGGTGCGAGATCTCGTCCCTTTCCTCACGAGTCCCGACCTCCGCCAGTGCTGTTTCTTCGCGCCGAAGATGGGTGGATAATGCGTGTTCTCCTCGGGAGCTCCCGAGATATTATTTGGTGAATTTGGTTGTCTGCTCGATGTGAGACATGTGCAGATTGTTGGAGGCTTGCAGCAGCGCCCTGCATCAACACGAGAAATGGAAGTGTCACGAATGTATCGACAGGGGACTGTCAAACCTGTCCTCTCGAAAGTTGACCAAGCTGCACGATCTGGGCTGATGTCTCACTCGGAAACCAATCTTCACGAGTGCCAAGGACGCCTTGTTGCATGCAATCTGCATGAGCGTGCTGTACAATGGCATAGCTGCAGGACTCGTCCAATGGAATGTCTCAGGGATCCGAGCTCGATTTTTGGCCAGTGTCGGGAACAGCTATAAATTGGGGGCTGAACTGCTGCTGTTTGGTCCGTCTCCTCTTTTCAAAATCATCGACTTGCCAATGTTGCTCCTCACACTGTTTTTCGGCCTTGTTGCCGGCCAGAGCGGTGGTATGTTGATTCCACTTTGGGTGTTTGGCGTACGGAATTGACTGGTCTTTAGGCATCACCAGCGATCAGTGGCTTATAACCCTCAATACTTCAATCTTCTGGCCTACGTCTACGGACTACTTTCATGGTCCGACTACTGGTCCCAGCGCATCTGTGGTCTCATGCAATGCTGCCTGGGTGGAATACCTCGGACGGTCCTCCGGCTTGCGGTCTCTGGGACCTACCGCGACCACCACCTCATTGGGATCATATACCACAAGCGAGGGGGCGTGTCGTACTTCTGTTTCCGCTGAACGATGGTCAAACACTCATTCCGGGCCTCTTACCACGTTGTGCGATGACATCCCTCGCGCACTAGGCCCCAGAGAAACGGTAACAGCGTACTACCCCGACACTGGCCCCTGTGTGACGGGGTACACTACCTATACCAACACCGACACTCTTTACCGCGAACCGTCTCCGGTACCGGATTGTCCCCTGGAAACGAGCGAGTGCATTCCTATCTGGGAAACGTACTCAAGCCGTTCCAGCTCGTACTTCGACTCGATAGTCACATCAATGCCTGGAGACACCAACAGCCCCATCCGCCCAGGTGAATGTCCCCAAACACTACGTCAGTATCCGGAGGAAAATCCATGCTCAAATTGTCACTTCCTTCCCGGGACTGCCACTCTCTTCTACTGGCCCGTCACCACCGCCGATGGGGACCTCTGTCTGCAGAACGGAACCACCCTCCCAGCATCGGGGCCCAGTACGGCTGTTGTCAACGGAGAAACTTTCGTCTCCCCAACAGTTTACCTGTCCTTTACCACAATCTACGCCTGGAGTAACCGCCGCGGTCACCCAGGGAGCCAATGCGGTGTTGACCACAGCAACACTGTCATCTCTGTCAACCCAAGCACGCTGTCCTCCATACGCGGCCACCGGAACGCTAAATACCCAGTCATTGGGACTTCCTATCCGTTCAACTTTGCGGAGTTTATGACACATGATGTAGGGGAGTACCATCAGACGCTGGTCCCGTGGCCCCAGTACCGCGGGGGCCAGCAGTGCCCACTCCCTGACAGCGACACCTGCACAATCATCCGCGATGACTATACGCCCTGGGTTAAGCTTCCTGAGGAGGTCCGCGGCATCGATGAAGGCTGGTCGGTGTGTGACGATTCTTGGTATATTCCACCCGTGACAATGGTTGCGCTAGACAAGGAAGAGATTGTGATTACATCAACTCCGGTGCCCACTGAGGAGGCTTTTGCAATCGCGGCAGCTCCTCATGAGGGCCTCACGACAACCCCAGAACCAACCAGTGGTTGGTAGGGATAACATCTCTTACCAGTAAGCGTATCAGACTTGGTACATTGAACCAACGGAGATATCTACCAATTACCTTGGACTCTATATACTATTCACCTACAAATCCTAGTAAAAGCTCGCCGGGATTCCGACCAAAGGTCAACGTATTATATCCCTAGATGTTCAACTCGCAGCTCCCCCTCCGCTTGAACCTGCATCGCGACTCCTCCCGCAGCCATCGTCCCCGAATATATTGCCGGCGTTACGGCCTTGATCGGACCAGCAACGTCTCCTACTGCAAAAGCACCTGGTAGACTGGTCTCGCAGAGCGGTTGCGATACCTGGATATCACCTTGAGCTGTCACTTCCAATCCCAGCTGCTCGGCCAAGGACCCATTGATTTCACTTGCCGGGGTGTAGACCTGTAGACATTAGTTTTCGCGTAACACCATGCAATGACAACTAAATAGACAAAAATATAAGACAGGAAAACAACGTACAAGGAACCCCTCAACCTTGGCATTATCCCCATCCCCATCCCCATTGTCAAAGTGCAATTTGACCTGCGCACCAACATCCATCATCTCTAGCCTCGCAATGCGCCTCGTATCAACCACCGCATTAAGCCGGCCAATGCCACCACGAAGCTCAGCAGCAAGCTCCTCATTCCCATTAATATAAACAACAACACCCTCAGCAAGTCGCAGTGCCATCCTGAGAACATGCAGAGCCTTGTGGACATCCGCGAGAGGACCCATAGCTAGAACGCCGACGCTTTTCTGGCCGCGCTCTTCGTAGCCGTCGCAGAAGAGGCAGTGGAATCTGGATCAGTGTCAGTTAAAACTGTTCTCTCAGCAGTTAAAGACTGGTGTAGAATAAATAAAACGAACTTACATGCCCCGTCCCCAACACTCGTCAAACCCTTCAATATCCAACGACCGATCCTTGACACCGGTGGCAAGAACCACCTTCCTCCCATGCCAGGCCTTTCCGGTTGCATCGACGGCTTCATATACAGACAGCTGTTTCTTCGCATCCTCACTACTGCTGCTGCCATCGCTCGTACCGTTGCCCACATTCATCCTCCGGATGCTCGCAACAGCGACATCAGCAAACTTCACCGTCTGATATCGGGCCAGCAGATCAGCCCGTCCCTTCTCACGTAGTTTTGCAGGGCTGACATGGTCCCACCCGAGGACGTTGTGCATGTGCTCTGCGCGGGCATTGCGATAGACGCCCGAGTCGAAGACCACAGCTGTATGCAGTTGACGGGCGAGACCGGTTGCAGTGGACAGGCCGGCGGGCCCGGCGCCGATTATGAGTGCGTCGAAGAGGGTTACTGAAGAAGACATTGTTAGGAAGGGGATTTTCAGGTTCATTAAGTGGATTGATTGGTGGGTGGGTAGGTGAATAGATTATGTTTGCTCAGGAACTTGATGTACGCCAAAGAGAGAGAAAGGGCGGTTTATATAGATAGTGAGGTAGGCTACGTGGTGGGATATTCACTATACAAATAAGGTAACCTTGGTAGTATTCAAGTCATGAAAGTCTGCGAATGTCTCCGAGTGGCCAGAAGGGTCCGGCTATGGGTATTTTGTCTCAAAGCAGAAGTAAGTAATTCGGGTGTGAGTTTGTTGTGTTGACTGGAGACGGAGACATTCTGTAAACGCTCCGACAGTTCTCAAATGTGCTCGTCCCCAAGGTCCTTTATGAAAATTCACTTCTCGATATAAGGAATTTTATTATATCTTCCATTTGAATATATGAGCATATACACTCTTATAAGAAGGCCAGAGAAAGCGATTTACCAGACGTTTCCGATTCCAACGCAGCCCCAAACAACACAGGGCAAACACCAAACAAGAGGCTTATCACATCAATTTGGCATAAATTTTGCCAGCCTCATCCAGCTCCTCCTCACTGTGCAACATATCCTTGAACCTCTGGAGCCTGGAATCCCTCCGCTGGCGACGCAGCTGGGGTTGATTCTGGTTCTCGTCCTGGCTCGTCTGACGCTGAAGGTCCTCGGGCTTTTTGGTATCAGCCTCTCCCTGGCTGGAGCGACGCGAGAGCATGCGCTCCATGAACATCTCGTTGTGTTTGGGGTCGGGTTCTGCCGACTGTTAGCGACAGACATGGGGGACAAGGCCTGGGATTCAGGAGAGCTATAGCGAACCTTCGGGCATGGTCGCGTTTCTAGTGTAGTATTGTTGTATTGTCTAGTATCACTTGCAAGCGCAACAGAGTTCCTGCAAGCTGAAAATGCGGGGAAGCCTAGAGCTCTTGTACTACAGCTCCAGGCATGGTCAGACTCGCGTGGCGAAGGCCCAGTGGACTCAGTTGCCATGCACGTCACCACTGTTACCAGTCTAGAATCACAAAACAAACCGAACCAATCGATGTATATTACCCAACCTAATATTCCCAGGGATAATCTAACTATCCAAAATCCAATGATATCAATCAAAGCCTCGCCCCTCCCTTCTCCAGCTCCTGCTCAGTCCACTCCCAAAGCCTCCTCCCCATCTCCTCCCCCACAACATACCGGTTAGACGTCTTGCCAATGCCCACAGGCACATAATAACCCCCGTTAACAAGCGCGTCCTTCTTGGCGCCAAACCCAGCCCAGAGCTGATTCCACGCGCCCTGCTCAACCGTCGTCCCAACAGCTCCTAGTACCTTGGTCCCAGCCTTCGCGATCGGGTTCCCCTCCCCAACCGGGCCATACAGATCCGTCGCGATGATCCCGGGGTGCAGCGAGACCGCCGTGATGGAGGGGTAGCGCCGCGCGAGTTCTGCGGCGAAGAGGATATTCGCGGCCTTGGAGGCGCCGTAGCGCGCGTGCGTGTTGCAGCTCTTTAGCCGCTGCTGGTCGAGGATCGTATCGAAGTCCGGCGCGAGGTTGTGCCCGATCGAGGAGAGGGAGACGACGCGCACGTCAGCGGCCGGGTCCTCTGCTGTGCGGAGAAGGGTCGGGAGGAGTAGTCTGGTGAGCAGAAAGTGGCCTGTGTGGTTTGTTCCTAGCTGGATCTCATGGCCGAGGTCGGTTTCGCCTGGGGGCAGGGACATGACACCTGCGTTGAGGACGAGGACGTCCAGGCGGTCGGCTTGGGACTTGAATTTCTCAGCGGCATCTTGGACGGACTTTGTTGATGAGAGGTCCAGTGGGATCCAGGTGATTTTGACGTCTGGAGCTGTGGATTGAAGCTCGGTGATTGCCTTTTGCGCCTTGTCTTCAGACCGTGCGGCGAGAAAGACGTGCTTTGGGTTGTGTTTGAGAATTTGGCGGATTGTTTCTTTACCAAGACCGGCGTTTCCTGTGCCTTGTTAGTTTCGCGCGGGAGATTGTTATGCTGGGATATTATCCTAACCTCCTGTAATGAAAACAACCTTGCCCGAAAGATCCGGAATGTCGCGCTCGGGGCGAAAGCTGACGCCGCCAATGTAGTTGGTGGGATTTACGTTCGCCCAAACGAACTCTGCTGCTGACGTGATGAACATGGTCGCTGTGGTTGAATTTGCAAATTTTTAGAGACGGAGACCGGGTTATTTAGACTGGACATGGCTATAATATACCGAATTGAGTGTGCAACGATGGCGGGTCTCCTGAACGATCACAAGCAGGTGGAAACGTCATTTTGCCATTGAAGGTCCGCAGATCTTGGTTCATTTTTGGAGAGACTAGCGAGCATCCGAGGTTGGCCAGACTCAGAGCTTCTTGGCTGAGGTGGGTGAAGCTCCAGCTGGTTCCATTGAAATCCATCCATAACTGTGCACAAGATGCACAGTTATTCCCCTTTAGGATTATGCACTACTATATACAACACCGTCCAGCTTCATTTATTGTCTCTGATATCCTCCAACCTCCTCAGCTGCCCTCCCTGCTCATCAAAATTCCCCTCATCCAACCACCCCTCCAACCCCCTCTTCACCCCCTCCCACTCCTCCCTCACAATCGAAAACCAAGCAGTATCACGATTCCTCCCCTTGATAACCATATGCTGCCGAAAGACGCCCTCGGGCTGGAACCCCAGACGCAGAGCCGCACGGCGTGAAGGCTCATTCAGCGAATTACACTTCCACTCAACCCGTCTATACCCCAGATCATCAAACGCGTGCTTTAGCAAGAGATAAAACGCCTCTGTCGCGCCCGTTGTGCGCTGGATCGCCTTGGTGAAAGCCACATGCCCGATCTCAAGCCTGCGGTGCTCGGGCACAATACTCATCAGCGAGAGGTACCCGATCGGCTTCCCTGACGTGGGGGAGGCGGATGACGGTCTGCTGTCGATTACAGTGAAGAACACCGGATCTGACGATGGGACTCTGGCGGCGAATTCCTTCCGCAGCTGCGACGCGTCGTCGTAGGGGCCATCGGGCATGTAGTCCCACAGCGCGGTCTGGTCAGGGTGGTCATTGTTGAATAGTGGGAAGATTTCGTCTGCGTGGGCTTCCTCCAGGGGGATTAATTTGATTGAGCGTCCCACCAGGGTGGTTGGTGATGGACGGGTTGCTTCTGGGAGCAGAACGCTGTCGCCTAGCGGTCTGTGTGACATTTTCGTCTTTGATAGTTGTTGCTTGTCTGATCCTGATCCTGCGAGGTGGGTGTAGAAGTGAAGAAAGTGCTGCCTGGAATCCTTATAACTACACAGGAGTTCAGTGAGACCGATCTTGATTCTTGACTCATAGGGCGTCGCTAGGCGCGGCGGCCCGGGCCACTTGCCCGATTTGGAACATGCACTACTCCAAGGGTCCAGACTATGCCCCTCTAAAGACTCTACACGAATTACTTGAGCAGTCGATGTCATAATAAATCCAAACGAGCGAGGATGACATTTTTATAAATGTAGTTGAGCGAAGCTCCTATGAGCTAAGACGGAAGTAGTACAATGAGAGTAAACACTATTCAGTGCCAATATACGTCGCAACATCAGACTGGTCGATAACAGCAGCGGCTATAGAGCAACCATAGCTTATAGCTTAAAGGTCCTTTCGGTTATCGGGGGTACCAATGAACAAGTACGGCTTGTTCTTAAACACCGTACATTCTGACTCGATAGAACCAGGGCGATCCGAGCGAACGTTCACATCGACAAGATCGCACTGGGTGCATTTCGAATCTGCGCATCCACCAAACAGGGTTGGCTCATCGGCGCCAGGAAGCTCAGCCTTTCCATACAAGATGGCATGGTAGCTTTCGACGTAAACCTCGTGCTGGTTCAGGTCGAGACACAGGTTTCCTTCGCTCGGATCGTAGGAGTACTTGAGCTGGTCGCCATCGTAGTGAGGGATGGGGCAGGCGCCCCTGTTCTCGGAGACGATGGTGCCGCTGTACTGGGCGCTTGCGAGAGCCGTGAGGGTCGCGAGAATGGTGGTGGTTGAGGCCTTCATTTTGGGAATGTTGGTGAAATGGATAAGATGACTTTGTTTTTTGGTCTTTGTAGAGATTGATTGATGATTGAGAGGATGCGATGGGTGATTGAAGACCACGAGAGGGAGGTATTCAGCGCACCTTTTATATCATCATCTCAGCGATCGGCATGGCTACGTAGGTGTACTCTGGATAAGCTCGCTAAGAGGCGAGAGTGAGACATCTATCTCGAGGTGAAGCGAGAGTTTCTCTCACAGCCGAGTAGTTATTGGTGCTTCGAGATCTTCTGTTGGGAAATTGAGAACTACAATTGGCCCCCAGACCGTAGGATCTTTAGTGCAGAATCTCCGAACGACAGGGTCCGAACCTGAGCAGGCTGACAGATTTATCAAGGCAGAAAGAATATCGTTGGGGCCAAATCGTACGTTTGTCTACAAAGCCATCACCACTGTCGTCAGGGACCAGGATGCAGGGTCAGAGACTATAAATAGACGTGCAGACACACCTTGGCACTCCACGATCAGACAGCATTCCCCATGCGATTGGGTTTAGTCTACGCAAATAGGATTTAATGACAACAACATATCATGTGGTTCGGCTAGGCAGCCTCAATTCGAGGGCCGCACTGAGTGCATCGAAGCTCAGTTTGATTGTTTAGTGTTCGCTATTCTGAGTTTAGCTATCCTCCGCTGTAGACCCTGTTTAGACGGTGCCGGAAGCAGAGACGGCGATCTTCTTCTTGGTAGCACCGCTCTGGGAGCCGAGACCCTCGACGGTCTTGACGACATCCTGGCCCTGAACAACCTCGCCGAAGACGACGTGGGCACCATCGAGCCAGCTGGTGACAACGGTCTAAAACCCACTTAGCGATTTTCGTTAGCGAAAGGGGGCAAAAGGCGCACTAACCGTGATGAAGAATTGGGAGCCGTTGGTGTTCTTGCCAGCGTTGGCCATGGAAAGAAGGTAGGGCTTGGTGTGCTTCAGCTGGAAGTTCTCATCGGCGAACTTCTCGCCGTAGATAGACTTGCCACCGGTGCCCTAAAGTGTACCTTTAGAATGTGTCTGCATTTATCACGGTTGTGGAGGCCGACTCACGTTGCCCTTGGTGAAGTCACCACCCTGAAGCATGAAGTTGGGGATAACACGGTGGAAGGGAGATCCGGCGTAGCCAAAGCCATGCTGGCCAGTGGCAAGCTCACGGAAGTTCTTGGCGGTCTTAGGGACGACGTCGTCGAAGAGCTTGAACACGATGCGGCCCAGGGGCTCTGTAAGAGAGTTAGAACAGGGAAAAACGAGGCAGAAACGACACTCGAGAACTTACGGCCATCGGCAGTGACATCGAAGTAAACGTTAGACATTTTGAGGATGAATTGAGTGTTCTTGGGGGAAGAGGTGGACGATGTGAAATTTGCAAGAGAGGAGAGTTGGGGGGAGCAGCTCCTTATATCATAAATTCTCGGTGCGGGGCACAGAAAGAACCCCGCCTTTGTCAGCTACAGCCCACCTCGCCTTCAACACCAAGCACGTCAATCTGTCCGGCCCTTCGAATTAATTCTCTTGATTCATGCCCTGGTCCCTCATGCGGGACGGAAAAAAGGTTCCAATCGGCCAGTGAGCTTCCGTCGACACCCGTGTCGTGAGCCACCAAGGTGTTTTCATTCGTCGTGCCCAGATCCAGACCAGATCGTCCTCGGAGGCTGGACACTCGCTATCTGCGTCATATTTGGGGAATCTCGAGCATGCTACAGATTTCAGGTTAAAAACATAGCTAGAGCTATTTCAATGCTCGAGGAACGCGTTGTTGGGATATAATGCCATGTGCCCCTCGACGCGTCACTAGGTCAACAAGCTCCCGCCAAAACAAACTGCTGCCTGAGGCTTCCCGCTTCCGAGATTTGCCACCTCAGGCCACGAGCTCCATCTCCAAATATCTGCCTGAGGCCGCAGCTACGCCCTGACCATAAACAACACCTTGTCTAGGTACAGCGGAGGCAAGAGAATGTGGAATATGTCTAAGCCACTGTTAGTGGACTAACTGAAGCTAATAAACAGCCGCTTGTCGAAAAAAAAATATAGTTTTGGAGGTTGCCGAAGATGGCGCACATGGAGAGTTGAGGCAAAGATATATGTTTCGACTATCCAGCCAGCGTTGAGAAGATTATGGGAGAAATGTGACATTTTAACTCGATTATTGGACACAGACTATCATGCAAACGCTGTTAATGATATATTAAGAATGCTACCACTCTGTTGGTGTTTCCCGTGACCAAAGTTTTCTCCTTTGAATGTAGGGCGATATTCTCTACCATTCACTACAACATTGCCCGCTTCTCTCTGCTTGCCAAGTTCTGGTGGTGTTTCCGATTTAGACGCCTTCCATCCCTCGCTTAGTATGAACTTCACGCGCTCGCATATTTTTGCCTCGTGTTTTCTTTTTTCTCCGCCGGATTGCAAGACAGAGCGGGGAAGTGCGTCCTCGCAGCTGCAGGGTCGCAGCCCCTCAATTCATGCGGCGTCACTATCTTAATTTGGACTACATTATACCGACCGTGCGACAATGGCACCGAATCTGGAAGCAAGGAACGTTGAAGTGGTAGCTAGCGAGGACCTTTATGCCGACGACACCCAGGAGACCCTTGGATCTGGGAACATCTTCTCTCTGAAGTGGACTGTCGGTGATCCTTGGTGGCAGCGCTCAAGGTGAGAGCTTACTAGGCTGAGTGGATGGTAGAGGTTAATTAACCTGTCAGTTATGCCGGTGCCCTTTTCTTCAACACGGGTGCATTCATCCTGCCCGCCCTCTACAACACCCTCGTCAAGATATGGATTGCTAATATCAACTCTTCCTTGGTCGCCACAACCGACGTTTACACATATATCGGAGCAGTTGCAGAGGTGTTAAACGAGGGCCTTCCACGGGCAGTATGGGTTACCATCGCAGATAAGGAAGCCCGGTCGTTCAAAGAACGAGTAGGACTGGCGTATACCTTGGTAGTCTTCCAATCGTTACTTGGGTCGATCATGAGCATTGCATTTGCGGCGGCTGCAAAGCAATTTGCAGACGCATTTGTTCCCCACGATATTCGCGAGGCTAGCATAACATATGTTCGGATCAGCGCCTTTTCAGCCTTTAGCTCCGCCATTGAGGTCGCAGTATCCAACGCAACTCGCGCTCTTGACAAACCCGATGTCCCACTCGTTCTCAGTTCTATCAAGTTTACAGTGAATATTGTGTTGGACTTTTTGTTTATATCGAAGTTTCATGTCGGGGGCTGGGTTCCGGATGTCAACATGCAAGCTGCCATTCGCCTGAGCTGTGACCTCATTGCTGCCGCCGCTGGGTTATGTTACTTTTTCTTTACGACTAGTATTAGAAGTCGACAAGGTCGCCGTCTCCGCTGGGGTAGTGAATTACCAACGTTGAGCGCGTTTATTGTTCTGCTCAAACCCGGATCCATCACGTTTCTTGAATCTGCAATTAGAAACGCACTATACCTGTGGCTTGTCCACGGTGTAGTCGCCATGTCAACGGAGTACGCTACGGCATGGGGGGTGTTCACGACAATCCGATGGGGACTGGTGATGGTACCAGTTCAGGCATTGGAGGCAACTACTCTGACATTTGTAGGTCATGCTTGGGGGCAGCTGAAACAAAGACGTGATGACGATCGCTGGTCATGGTTGAGCCTCTACAGTGCGTGGTGTCTCTTTTTCGCCTGTTGATCAACATAAGTAATAATACTAATTTTAATAGGAGTCGTTCGACCAGCAGCCCTATCTGTAGCAATAGCCGTGACAATCGAGATCCCACTACTTATATTCATGGCCCTATTCGGTTGCGAGAGGTTCGCCTTCTTCTTGAGCCAGAGTGACGATGTATCCAGGATCGTGGCGCACATGTGGCGTACTATCGACTGGTAAGTTTGATAGCCAAGCTCCTGTATTGTTCTACTCTGGTCTAACAAATTAGGTGTTACGTCCTGTACGCAGTATCCACCCAGCTGGCCGCACTCCTACTAGCAACGCGTACATCCTGGTACCTGACACAATCTCTTATCTCGAACCTATTCTACGTGCTACCTTGGGCGATTGTTTGCCAAGTAGCGGACCTGAACACGGATAACGCATGGACATATCACAGTATTGTCTTCGGTGGGAGTTTGGTGTTTTCGTTTGGAGAGATCCTCGTGATTGATGTAATCTGGGCGATGAGGTTTTTGCGTGGGAAGCTCTCGACAAGGACCGTTTGAGGATAGTATATTTGCGGACGTTCAGGTAGGCATAGGCGCGGGTATAACGTGAATCATTCTATCCAAGGTAATTCATAGCTTTCATTGACTGAACGTTGGACAAAATAAAAAAGGCAGTTTTATTTGATACTGACCAGCTTCCCGAATGACAACCTTGCACCATCAGCCTGGGATAATAGTGCATATAACGGCCAGATAGTGATCAAGTGGTTATAATGTACGGTGGCACAGAAGGTTAAATGTTGGGATTTCTGATAGAGGGTGCCTCCGGAATAGGGATTGAAGCTGCGTTCTAGGGAGGCAACTGTATGGTGTCTTTCGCGTCAATTAAGGAGTGGTGGATAAAGAGGCGCGCTGCTGCAGAGAGTATGATTAGCTAGGGTCATACCCAGGTGTTTAGGCCTCTGCAGCCCTTCATAACGGAGGGGCAGGAGGATATCTCAACAAGGAGTGCGTGAAGGATTTGGTGAGTGTCGCGACATGAGGATAGTAGAGGATGATGTGCAGCCCTAAATGCTTCATTCCGCCGAAGGTATGTGTTCAGAGATCCGTTTGTGTAGGAAGGTCAGATTGTATAAAGGAAAGCTGTGCAAAACAACTTCCATTACCTGGACAGATTCTGGTTCTTCAAGTTATTTCAGGAATATTCTCTCTGGCTTCCTGCATCCGTCAACCCCGATATCGGCTGAGGGAATTCCTTACTGTGAATCAACACAAAGTAACATCTTCACTGGAATAACAAGTAAACAAGCGCAGAAAGCTATCCGCCCGTCTTCTCACATCGTCCCCGGACTGCTCCTTTCCTTTCATTGTCCATAACAAGCCCAGTGATTCTTTCACCTGTCTACCAACCACAAAGTTGAAGCAATATCCCTTTTATTCGAACCATGGAGACCACGAGCCCCATATTCCCCGACGAGATACTCCTTGAAGTCTGTCGCGTAGCAGCTGAGGGCTTCACCCTGGATGAAGTCTTTACCCTCAGAGGCGTCAACAGTATGACCCATTCTAGCTACCAGGAAGACATAGTACTAACCGCTCTCATTGTCTAGCCCTATTCGCAGACGAACTGTTCAAGGCAATCGTGCGCAATGGCCGTCTAGAAAATGAGGGCTTCATCACCCGCGATAAAGGACTTCATGAAATCCAGAAGACTGCATGGGAAAGCTGCCCAATGACACTCCAAGTGAAATACCTGCGCCTGAAGCTTCAAACCCACCAGACAAACCCTACCGCATTTACTACCTACATGACCCAGATTTTGCAGATGGATGAGGTCAAGAACGCCGATCCCGCCGAGCAGGATGTGATACTTGACAAACTGCTCTACGGCGCCACAGCCACCCCGATACTTGAGTACACCAGATTCGTCGAGCCCTACAGCAATCACCATTCTGCCAAACACGGAAATGGGCAGCCTTTCAACCCTAAGATATCATACGATGTCCTCCTCGCGGCCAGCGCCGTACGTCGTGGCGACGAGGCAGAATTCGCCCACATCTTCGACAACGACGGAGAAATACCACTGGAATGCGGCCGCTTTTACATTGTGCCCATCTACGTTTTGGCCATGTACGGCACACTCAGCATGGCCAGGGTCGTAGCCAGGAAGAGCGTCGTTTTCCGTAATGACCCCAAACTGGGTGTTTCAACACTCATTCGCCTCTCAGTGGCCAAGGGGAATAAGGAGGCCGTGAATGTGTGGATGCCCATCCTGAGGGCGAAGTGGGATGTTAATTTCCTGGATGAAATGGAGGCCGCCCTGGTTGGCCCTCTTGGATTCATAAATCCCGGCATGGTAAAATTCGTCCTCCAGAGATGCCTGATGACGGACCGCGTCCTGTACTACAAGCTTCTTCCGATTGCTGTCGAGTACGGCCACATTGACATTGTGGAGTTCATCGTGCGTTATCCACTATTCGATGCATCGGATGCTGAGTTTTACTGTTGGGTCCATCCCCTTGAGCTTGCGAAGGATCTCGAGGACCGCGAGGATCGGAAGGACATGATTGAGATACTCGTAAGTGCCGGCTTCGATGCGGACGTCTGGGTGCGTCGAGTTGAGGGTAGGCGCGTGGTCTTGGTTACGACCGGCGAGTCTGATGACTTGGAGGATGACGACGAGGTCGACGATAGAGAGAGAAGTGATGATGATTTTGAATGGGAGGATCTCGAAGCGGAATTACATCCCGACATTGAATTGAACGAGGATCAATGGGATCTCACGGTGAAGATGTCTCAGCTCACATTTTGACCAGGAATACCTCGAGGGGAATGAATCAGAATGGATGGACATGCAGATAGCGATTCTTCATTGGATTATGAAGCCGAATTGTATTGATTCGA
Source organism: Aspergillus sp. 2663 (assembly GCA_016880755.1). Classification (NCBI taxonomy): domain Eukaryota; kingdom Fungi; phylum Ascomycota; class Eurotiomycetes; order Eurotiales; family Aspergillaceae; genus Aspergillus; species Aspergillus sp. 2663. The sequence continues at coordinate 241,823 of WOYA01000023.1, read as the reverse complement.
ATCTCATCATGAAGATTGGATTCACACTGGAAACTATCGAAGTACATATCGAATGATGGCCACAACACTTTGTAATGGAGGGGGAGAACAAGCATCTTGAACATGGGATACTCGTCCATAGCAACCGTAAGAACATGGAAATGGAATATCCTGATATCTTGGAATTTGCAATCTGTAACATCAATATCGTAAGATCTGGTGTGTTGAAATTGTGAGGGTGAGATACATAGTTCTGTCTGTCCGTAGACACCACCAAGGCGATGTATTAAGAAGGAAGAGTACATGGTCCATGAGTAGGCCCGAGTCCCAAAAGCCGAATATCCCAGCTTCCTATAATTCAAGATAACTTAACTGCTCACAGAGAAGGTGAAGTCTGTGTAAAGCCGTTAACCCCGGCACACAGCCCTATCCAGCTCTTGCCCTCGCCCAGTCACCACAACAACCAAACAGAAGGATATGTGAGATACCTGATTTTAATATTCACCGTTACTGTTATATCTTACTATATTCTACAAAGTTCTCTGTAATTTGGACCCCTCAAGCCACAGACTAATATAGACCACTTGGTCTGTCGCATATCCAGGTGCAGGCTCTGAATGCTCCATGAATTTCTTCAAGACTGTTCTGTCTTTTCTTGTCCGGCCAGAGTCGAATATAGACCCACACAAGCTGTCACTTAGACAGGACTTATTGGACGAGGCTCCTTGGTAGGTGTTGATAGCGGAGTGCTGTGCCACTTAACACTGAATCAACAACCAGATCATTCACAAATGTCCGGATTGCTGTGAAAGACACCGTGGTTTCAGATAAGAGAATTCCAAGAGCCATGTAATAAGAATTCAGTGTATTCACTGCCCAGGATGTCAGTGTTTAGTATGTTTCGCCACCAAGGTGCTATATAACCACGATCAATAGCGGTGAGATTGTCTTTCCGCTTCACTCTTCCCTTGGCCTGGTACAATTCTTCAACTACTTTATTATTTGCTTATTAAGAGAATTTTCCATCTGCCCACCACAGAGACTCCCGTTGCTGCATTCAAACCTACCTGTCAACGGGAACGTGAAGGAAGATGCCTGCCAAAGGCTATAAGAGCGACCACCATCTCCCACTCGAAGTTCTTTTCGAAATTGTCGACATCGCGGTCCTGACGATCCCCACTAATGAGATCTTTGGCCTTTGGGGAGTAAATGGTACGTCCATTTCCATACTTACATTGCTGTGGCTCAATCGACTAACAAACGAATCCAGAGACCTTCGCATACCAGGCCGAGAAGACCCTTTTCAGACTGCTGGACAGAGAACCCAGGAGATGGGACTCCGTTCCTCATCCTCTGAGGGTCAAATACCTGCACCGGAAATATGATCCCAACCCGGACTCCTGCTATCTCTCTGCATTTATACATGAAATGCTTGCATTGGATACAACCACAGACAAGGATACCCTGAGGAACAAGCTAATCGAGGGCATTTCCCATGGACACTACCGGCTTAGATACCTCCTAGGCCCAAAGGCTGAAATGCGATCTACGCCCTGGCTGAATTCCTGGAGTCATGGGACACTTGCGGACGATTTCAACGTTCTACTCGCGTGCAGAGCCGTACACCGTCAAGATGTCAGCGAGTTTCAAGCGATATTCCCCGCATGCAATGCCGTATATGGATATCGCTTTCAGCTATCTATCTTGGAGGAGGCTGCAAGGGCAGGAAGCCGAGAGATCCTGGCAATCCTACTTCCTTACACCATGACGCAGGAGCTCCATGCCAGCCAGACAAGTCGGATAAACCATGTGTATGGGAATGCCACTCGTCTCCGACCCGGGCCAGTCAGTGGGGGGATTGAAACTGGGTTTACGCGTGCATTGGTACCCATTGCCATCGCGAGCGAGAACCGTGCGGCACTGGAGGTGTGGTTCGAGGCGTTGAAGAAACTACCTGGACACATTTTCGAAGCTACCACAGTCAGTATTATGAAAGCCTTGACAGCGGACCCAGAAATCCACAAAACAGAGCTGTCGGAATGGTTCTGGATGTCACTGTCCAACACGGTTACCAATAAGAACATACAGCATGTCACCTTCGTCAGCGCTGTCGAGCACAATGAGATCGCAGTTATCAACACCGTCCTTGCCGACGAGGACTTCGACCCATGTTTCGTACACCTGGATAAAAGCGGAAACCTACTCCTCCTCGTTATCAAACATTGCAAGAACAAGTGGTACAGGTCCAGCCTGGTCAAAGCCCTCCTCGAACGCGGCGTCCACCCTAACACCAGTAGGGGGAGCGACCCAACTCCACTCTACCAGGCCCTTAGCGAAGAGGACCTTGACCTTGTATCTATTCTCTTAGATTTCGGAGCAGATGTATACCCGACGTCTCCAAATTCACCGATTGCAGGTCGGCGGTCTCAGCTGTTGGTTGCCGCCGTGCTCCTCGGCCATTCCAGGCTCGTGAAGATGCTGCTCGACAAGGGAGTCTCGCCATACATCAAGGGGAACACAAGTATCCACCGCGTCCAGCTTATCAATGGACCGTCGTCGGTTTCGCTATGGGGTATCCTGTGGCAGTTCTGCGGGTCGAACACTCTACGTCGGCAGGAATACGATGAGCGGGTTCGTGCTGGTGCAATTCCACTGAATTACTGGACCCCTGGCCAGCTCCATGCTTTGGCTTACTCTGGGGTTCATGGGCCAACTGCTGACAAGGATGTCTATGAGTCTAGAGTGTCGTATAGGCTGTTGGAGGTTGATGCTCATCCGCCGCAGACTGGGACCGGGAGACAGATAGCAGGGAGATGAGGGAACATGATGGTATGGATGTTTGCAAGTGGTTCCTTTTTGTATTTTATATCACCTTCGCTTTTTAACTTTAGAGGCTTGTAATTTACCCATTAATAGATTATCGATAACCAATTTTAGAATTAGATCTCAACAACGGCTGTCCAGACCAGTGCTAATCTCAGCTATTTCGCATGTAAGCAGCAGGAATTAAGCCTCTGCCATCAAAAGAAGAATTTATTATGGAGAGCCGAAATTCACAGTAATTTGCTCTCCGGTGAGGGAGAGTGAAGACAGGAAATGGCACGTGCCTTGGGGTGCCTTAGGGTATCCCCAGGCGACTAACACACAGTCTCAACACCAAAGCACCCATGATAGACTGCATTCTGAATTGCGTTTTCCCACTCTAGCCAGTTGGTCAGTGGGCAATTGGCCCAGAATGGACTCTCTCCCTCTGGAGATCTACCAACAGATCCTCGGATACGTGATAGAAGCCGAGCCCATCGCTCATGTTGTCAACACAAGGCTGGTGAACTGTACGTTAACCCAGATCCCTCCTCCAAATCTAAAGGAAAACAACATTTAATAAATGTCGCCTGCCCAGACCGCTGGCAGCACTCCATCACAAGCCTCCTGATCCGCAGCACACGCCTAGAAACCGAACTTGGCATCAACAGTCCAGAAACAAGAGATGTCCGCAACGACAGATGGCAGCACTTCCCTCTCCGATTGAAGATGCTCTTCATGTGGAGCAAGGTAAACCGGCACTCCAGATCACCAACGACCTTCTCTGTCTGGGTCGAGAAGATGCTAGAATCGCGAGGCATCGACGACTCAGACCCCTATTTCCGAGAAGACGTGATCCAGCAACTGATCGGCGGGGCTGCAGTCGGGAACCTGATACCGGTTGAAGTGTTTAGGGCTGCGCAGAGCCTTTCTGCGGATGAGGGCACGCGGGTTCCTGATTTGCTTATGTATTCGTGGGAGCCGCTTGAGGAGACATACTGGATTCTGGTTGCTGCGAACGCGATGAGTATGGGGGATGCGGAGGCGTTGGATTATTTTCTTACCCACGGCTATGACATGACGGCGCTGAGTATGCGGTTCCGTGTTTGGATCATGAAGGGCAATGGGTCTGTGGTCAACGAGGAGGTTGTTCGTGTCCTGGAGAAGCATTCCGCGCCGTTCATCTTCGAAGGGACGAGTTTCAGGATTGACAGGCAGTATCTGTTCAGGGCCATTGAGCTAGGGCAGCCGGGGCCTCTGAATCAGCTTTTGGATCATTTGAAGAGGTGTTTTAGGCGTGCGATGGGTCTATTGGTTAATGCGGGCATATTGCACGCGAGGGCGATAGGGAAGAATGACCTGGCGACGGCTCTTGAGATTCGGCAGATCAACGACGCGTTGGAAGAGTTTCCTTACTTGAGTAGCTTGGAGTGGATGGACGCGAGGACTAAATGTATTTCCCTTGATTCGCTGTTTGAGACTTGATGGTGGAAGACAAGCATTGATGGACGGTTGCAACATGTGCCCTTTGTATGGTATGCTCAAGCTAGTGAATCAAGTTCCGCCAAAAGAGACCATGATTGCGACGATCAGGATCTCGAATACGAGGTAGAGGCAGTGCACGATCCCTGTCAATGTTGGCTGTTCCCACCGTCGAAATCGTCTATCGTGGCCACCTTGGAGGCCTTGTAGCTATACCACTCAATATCTAGGGCTAAGTTGAATAACTCTCTAGTCTGATCAACTCGCCCGATCATAGTCATGGTTCCCAAGGGAAGATCGTTGCCCCTGAAGTGCACGTCAGTGACGCTGTCCCACGAGGCACCGAACGGTCCCAGCTTGGCGCCCCAGCAGACACGAGAAACTGCAGCCGTCCACCCAATTGACGTGACTGATATGGAGAAACGAGGCTGTCGCTTTTGCCCGGGCCTGCTTGGCATCCGGTGGTGCTTGTTGCTGAGGAGGCTGAGTTTCCAATCCCCCAACTTTTCGCGAGATGCTGCTTATCTTTGGTCCTGCGACTGCTGCCTCTCGTCTTTCCAGGCGTTTCGGTTGACTATCCAGAACCGCCATCGAGGGCACGACTATGGCGGAAGCCATCACCACAGTCTTAACGACCAACACTACCTACGGCAATGGGGCAAGCTGGGGCATCCTTGGATATTATCAGACCGGCAGCAGAGGTAGGTGTAACACACTCCCATTCTGGTACCATTCGAAGCGCGCCTAACAACCAGGAAAACAACAGTCGGTTCAGTTGAGTGCCAGTCCGGGAGTATATACATCACAAATACAGACACCACCGACTTAGGCGCGTGCTGCCACAGCACAGCAACAGGATGTGCGTTTGGCGTTTCCTGTGATGGATCTACGATTTTCTGGGCAGATGGATCCAGTAGCTCTAGATGGTACGTACAATGCAATGGACAACCCCCCAAGGAACGCACGACACAGTTACAGCTAATACGCGATCGACAGTTCGGAGACCTGCCGTGGAAGAACCGTCGTTGGCAGCGCGACCGACTCCGGGCCCTGGACTGCATCGTCGTATGTATGTATGGAGGAGGACGATTACAGGACAGATCTTAGCTGGACTCTCGAAGTGCCCGTAACAACGACAATAACAGGATCAGGTATGTATCCCCGGCTCCGACGACGATGACTATAATCGTGCCAGAACTGACGGAAAATCGGTATAGCGTCCTACATCTCCTCCGTGAAAGACGCCGAGACGTCCACTGCTACGCCTGCGCCTCCACCATCAACTGTGGCCTCTGCAACGGCCCCTCCAGACTCCGGAAACAAACACGATGGGGGGAAGGGACCGAATGTCGGGGCAATCGCAGGAGGCGTGGTGGGAGGCGTGGCCGGTCTGACACTCATCCTGGCGGCATTGTGGTTCTACATGCGGCGGAGGAAGCAGAAGGAGGCAGAGATGAGGGAGCTTGGAGCTGGCTATGTGCCCCCGGCGCCGAATAAGTGAAGCAAGTTGTATACTGGATACCCCATTAATGTTTTTATTGTTTATATCATGCATGCCCTGGATCGCATATCCTCGGCATACTTTTACATACTAATCACATTTCATGATCTAACTATTCCGCCGACGTGATATTATTTTCCTGGAGATTGATACAATTAGGATTTTGCCATTAGAACTCCTCCTCACCCCTCGCCCACGGGTCTGGTGTCGGGAGCCTGTCAGGAGCATTAATGGTAACCATGTATCCTGGCCAGTTCTCATAACTGAATCCCACGCCCCAGATCGCAGCAAGGCAGCAACAGTATCTTCATCCCTTATCCTATCTATGGCATCCCATACAACTCGCTCCAAACTCGGAAACACCCCGCGTGATACTTAGGCAAAACGAGGAGGGTTCCCAATGCTCAATCTCCCACATTCGGCCGCCCGGACGGGGCGAGACGATGATAGACGGGGCGAACTTGTTTGATAGCCGCGATTAATCCCAGTACCCAATCCAAAACATGTTATAGAGCTGGTCGTTAAGATATAAATGTTGTAGCGCGGTGAGCTGGCAAATGCTGAACATGATGCGATAGTCTTGGTATATGGAGGAGGAACTGGCAGTTGCGGATTCCAGCATCCAGTGCAGCAGAGTTAACAATGTCGTCTGGATCCGGTCCGAGTGTGATGCTGCGATACTATACACTCGGAGGTTCCGCTATAGCAGAGTAACGAGATCGCCTGAGAGTTGCCCACGTTTTTCATACCCAGGACGGGCGCAAGCTCTCTGATGACAGCCCGGGTATAACTGTATGGTGTAGGATGGGCTGCCCAACTCGACAAAGGCTTCGAGCCGCTAGACAACTTAATGATTCCAATAATACTGTGGCAGGTATACTCTGCTGTACCTCGCAACCAGAGTGATGATTCTGGTAAGCAGACAGTGTTAGGGCTGGGATACTCCACAGGATTGTTCCAAGATCTCGATCAAGCCCGTACTTGGCGTACTTGGCAATGAAGATGAGAGACATCCAGATGGGTTCGAGCCAACGTGCCTCGTGACAAGGGGGAAGGTCGTTCTTCCCCGTGTGCTGACCCTGTTTATCTTCCATAGCACCTTCATCGCGATGGAGGGAGAGTGTTGGAGGTTACTCGGCTGGAAGCGAAGATCCACGCAGTCTGGGATAGACCTCGTATTGGGCCGCGTCACCCTGCAACGTGGGGAACTGACAGCAGCCGGATCGCCAGAGGCCAAAGCAGAGACTTGGAGGCTCATTGTTCTCTCGCCATCTCCGCATTGAATGTTTTGGTGATTTTTCTGGTCACTGGCCAGCAAGCCGTTGATGAGCCGTCAAAACCACCAATAACCCCAAGCCCCCGCGACAACAGGATTGATCTGCAGATTGAGACCTGTTTTTCCTATGCGACTCATACTTTAGTTTGCTCGCACATCCCATCGTGGCCATCCAGGTTTCGCGCCGGGAAGAGCGGCAGCGATGCCGAGTTTTGCAAGGCCTGGGCTGTTTGACCGGCGCATGTTGATTGGAAACGTGCCTTCTCCAAGCCCAGAATGTCTCAGGACGAGGCTCGATAGCAGCCTGTAAATTCCCCGCGGTCGATGCCTTTAATGGGCCAAGATCTGCCACGCCCTGTGCCTGACACGCCACACAAAGTCACATCCAGCCACTCCGACAACGCTGTCATGCTTCGCGACATGACTAGTCAATTCCTCCATCGGCAGCCTGCAGGACCTCGTATTCCGGAAATTAGCCCAGCCTCGAGAAGAGGGGGAGGAGGCAATCCTAGTCATTGGGGCTCTGTCTCCAGGCTGCAGATGCCCTAACGCCGCCGTATAAAAGGACCAGCCGATTCCCATCCCGGAGCGGAATTGTCGCCATCTCTATACGTTATTCATCTTTCCGTCTTTCTTCTCAGTCACTCGTTCGAAAGATGTACGCCTCTGTTATTGCCCTCGGCTCTCTTCTGGCTGCCCAGGCTGTTGCTGCCGACAACTCCCTGCAGCTTAACCACGTCCTCAGCAAGCGCCAGGGCGGCGACCAGTCTTTCGTTCCTCCCACCACCCCTGGTTGTCCGTCGGGCTGGCCGACGTGCGGGACTAGCAATATCTGCTACAACCCTCGCCGCGGAGACACTTGCTGTCCCGATGGAACTTGTATGTACTGCAGTCCCCCATCGATTTGTGATACTAACAGGAGTATAGGGGCCTGTCCCGCCGGCAATTTCTGTCTGCAGCAGGGTCTCTGCTGCCCTGATGTGCGTACTCCTCAGTCTATCCTACCGCGAAGGACAACAATACTAACAACTACTACAGGGTATTGACCCCCAGACCTGTGCGGAGAACGAGGGTATAACCCTCACCTCGTCGAGCACCAGTGAACCCACCAGCGCCCCGGAGCCTACTGAGAGCGAGTCGCCAACCTCCTCGCGTCCCGTTATCCCAACCGGCACCAGCGAGACTCCCTCTGGCACTCCCCCAGCCAGCTCCTCCCCTGCTCCCCCGGAGTTCACTGGCGGTGCGAATGCCCACCTCGTTGGCGGCGCTGCTGCTGTTCTCGGCGGCCTGGGAATGATTGGCAACCTTGTCCTCTAGAGTCGTCTCTACACTGTATAAGAATGTGAATGGGATCAGGCATGATAGTGAAAGCGATATGCAAGTTAGTAATTAATGGTAATGGTAGGGCTTAGCTCAATGAACTTGAATCGATATCATGCCAGTGTAGTGCAGGCCTTAAGGTGGATCCTGCATCGTCCCCACCAAATCCCCTGCATAAACCCATCCATCCCACTTCCCCCACTCCAACTTCTCCTGACTCCTTCAATCGCCCATTCTGCTGTAATTACCCAATGGCCACACCATCAAATCGCCGCATCCAAATCCTCCTCTCCGTCGATTTCGACGCGGTCTCCGGCTTTCTCGGAACAGGAGCATCGCCCACAAACGGCCTGTCGGACTTCAGCAGCGGCTATTTCGCAGCGCAAGTGGGCGTCCCCCGCCTGCTGCGCCTATTCCAGAAACATGCAATTTCGTCCTCAGTAACTTGGTTTGTGCCGGGAAATTCGATGGAGTCGTTCCCCCAGGAGACACAGGCCATTGTCGACTCGGGCGCTGAAATCGGATGTCATGGGTATGCGCATGAGGGTGCACCGCAGCTCTCTGAGGAGCAGGAGAAGGATGTTATTAAGAAATGTGTTCAGCTTGCGACAGATTTAACGGGGAAGAAACCGCTTGGTTGGAGGGCGCCTCTATATCAGCTTAGAGAGCATACAGTTAAGGTTCTCGAGGAACAAGGGTTCCTATATGGTGCGACACCTACTGCCCCCAGCAGATCTATGTTCTAATCTAGTCAGACACGTCTTTAACACACCATGATTCTGCACCATACTTTCTCCTTTCCAGGACAACCCCCAAACCAATTGACTTCTCGCCATCCGTCCCGGCCTCGTCCTGGATGCACCCGCTCCCACCTCCAGCACCACGAACAGCGAGCACACTGGTCGAAATTCCATGTAACTGGTACATGGAGGACATGACGCCCATGCAATACCTCCCCGCTGTAGCGAACTCGCACGGCTTCGTCAGTCCAGACACGATCGAGCAGAACTGGAAGGCCCGGTTCGAGTATCTCTACCATGAGACCATTGATGGCGCGAAGCAGGACTTTGTCTTTCCGCTCGTTCTGCATCCGGATACGAGTGGGATGGCGCATGTCATTGGCATGATTGATCGCGTTATTGAGTGGTTGAAGGGCTGGGATGGTGTGCAGTTCTCTACGTATGGTGATTGTGCGAAGGAATGGAAGGGGAGGCAGTAACTTGAGTTAAACTCTTGGTGTTTTGGTCTTTAGATACATATTGTAGCATTTATCTGTTTGATGCTATTGTAAATGTTATAAACGAGCGACGGACCCGGAGACCACGATATGCAAAGTTAACTTCAGTCTTCCTGGTGCAAGCAGACTGTGTTCCAATTCCAGATTACCAGAAGTTCCAGATATTCAAGCTGGCTTCTCCGTTGCATCCTTGCCCATATGCCTATACTACATCAGCGCTATCCAGAACGAAAGCCAGATCACAATGCCAATCACTCACCTCATCTGCACCTTCCTCAACCCCTTCAACAACCTCTCATACTCATCAACATTGACCCCCTTCCCCTTGGCCTGTCGAATCTTCACCTCCTTCCCCTTCTTCACCCACCCCCTCACACTGCCCGCCGCACCCAGCCGATCCCCCTTATCACTCCCAACAGCCCTCCCATCCAAATTCGGATCCAGCATCTGGCTGAAATCCCGATTCGCAGGGGAGACGTAAAGCGGATCCACCTGCCCGTCAACACGCACTTCCTCTTCGAAGCACTGGAACTCGCCCTCGGGGTTTGTTACCGACGGGTCGTATGCGTAGTTGTCGCCGCCGACGGCGTTGTCTGTGCCGCTGTATGCGGTTTCGGCGCGCTCGGGGCATAGGATTTGCCGCTCGAGCGTTTCGAGAATTTCCTGCCGCTCTTGCGCTGTTGTTGGCGGGCGGATGGGTTCTTTGGTAGGTGATAGAGAGGGGAGGTGGGTTGTTGGTGTTGTTGATAGGGGACGGATGTGTCTGAGTGTGCTGCTGCTGCGTAGACGTAGAGGGGTGGATGTGAGGCCTCTTAGGCCTTGTGTACAGGATCTGATTCGGAAACTCATATTGATAGCTTGTTTCAGTAGATTGATGGGTCTCTACTCTGTAAGAGCTGTTTGGCAGTGGAAGTTGCAGGCCCCGTGCACTATTTATTATGGGCGCGGAATGCTGGTCCATGGATGGTGCTGGTTTTGACGTCACTGTACCGGATATATGATGTGTCTTCCTTGACTTTCTCCTGCTTTAATATTGTATTTTATAGGCCACATATAAGGGTTTATTTCGTATGTTCTGGGCCATTTGGACTCATTCATGGTGCTTACGTTGGCCAGAAGACTTTGACAGATACAGCTTCATGCAGGGGGCTGTAATTCCACATATATCCCCATTCTGTCACTCGCGTGGGCTGAGGCTAGAACAGCTGGATTCTGGGGAAAGCTGGAGCTCTGACCCATGGATCAGGCGGGGAAGCAGTCTCGCCACCATGAATCTAGCCATTTATTCCCCAAAGTCTTGTGACTGACAGGGATGGTCTCCGGCCGAGATGGATGGCAAATGCCAGGATTTCATTACTATTCATTCGTTCTCATTAAAGAGTGTCTGCTGCAAAGTATGCCCAATAACGCCAACGCCAGCCCTAATCCAGTCCCTCATCGCCTATTTAATATACTTGAACATCCTCATAGAATGGAAAGTCCTGTAGACACCAAACAAAGTCGAGGCGACTCCGACTCCGCCGGCAGTCCAGGCGGCTCCCTGGCGGTACAGCGAGCTGTACGGGATTTGGTTCTCTGGCTGGGCTTTCTAGTCGAATATTAGCATCTCATAGTTCGTCTTTTAGATGTAGACATACCGATCGGAGACGTCGGCTGACGACTCCTGCTTGTTGGCCTCCGCGGCCTAGTAGGATTTGATACATTGTTCTTGTGGTAATTGTTTGTAGTGATGTTTGACTTGGGGAGAGCTTGGGGAGAGCTTCGAGTGGCTCTTGGCCTTATATAACTGTGGTTGGCGGGTATGACGTGGAGTCTCCCCAGTTGGACGGTCGTTCCACGGTCGGGATGCTTACTCGATATTGGAAGATTCTCGTTCATTTATACTACTACTCCATTACCCTAATGTTTAACTTGTAAATTTGTATATACACCGTAGTTGAGCTGGACTGCCTTATTGCCCGATGTGGCTAGCGCGGGATGTGGCAGGGCGTCGATTTATTTTATTTATTTCTGATTAATTCCTGCTTCTTTCTTCAACCCCCTTGAAAATGCCATCGCGCACATTCGATATTCTCCCCTACGATGTGCTCGTTATCATAGTTTCCCATGTCCCAATTCTGGACTACTACGCCCTCAAATTAGCAGGCTGTCGGCCCCTCACCGACTTTATCCGAGATGTCCTCTCGCGGATCCCCAGAACACAGTATCTAGAGGGCATCCGGAGAGAGGATGCCCGCAGAAAAGGCATCCCTGAACACCAAGGCAGAAGACCGATGGAAATTCTAATCGAGAGAGGTCGGCCATATCTGGTACTAGACCACACGCACAGATACCCAGGGCGCTCAAACGAATGCAAAGAGTACGATGCGGGTCGAAGCCAGGTGATTGTTGCTGTGGAGAACAAATCATTCTCGCCTGTTCTGCATTGGGCCGCTCTTTACGGCCAAGAGGAGATTGCACTGTTACTGATGGACCGAGTGAATCTCAGGGCAGCATTCCGCAACCGCACGGCTCTGCATTATGCGGTGATGGGCAACCAACTGAAGATGGCGCAGCTGCTGCTTGACCATGGGGCATACATCAACGCCGCAGATGACAAGGGGAAGACACCGCTCGCTCTTGCAGTTGAATATGGTGCAGATGATGTGGCAGCTCTGCTCCAGTCGCATGGGGGCCAAAGTGACTGGCCGACGATACTCAGAACCGAGGAATGGGCGCGTCCTATCACCAACTGGAGAGACGGAGATCCAGACCCCATGGTCTCGCTTGATGCCTTTCAAACCCACCTGACAGAACAGATGCTCAACGGCTGTTTTCAACTGAGGGCTTACCTGAAGCACTTCCACCTCCGGCGAATAGGGGACTTGGAGCAGATGCGATCACACCAAACTTGGGTCGTGCACCAGAGCTTAGGTATGGAAGACACTCGTTTGATTGAATTCATGCTCGACGAAGGCTGGGACGTTCACAAACACGACGGCTGCTTCCTAAATGCACTGTACCTCGCGGCTGAAGGGAACAGGCTCCGAGCTGTGGAGATGCTGCTCGATCACGGAGCTGATCCAACAATGCTGGGCCCTCGTCCGGACTTTATACCCCTCCATGTCGCCATATATCGTCAGAGGAGAGGTATCGTTGACTTGATGCTCTCGCGGGGGTTCTCACCCAACGTGCGGAATGGAAACGGAGAGACACTGCTTCACAAGATGGTGCGAGGACGAGCTTCTGGGAGCCAGTTCGACTATGCAGTTGCCCAAGGTGTTGACCTGAACCTGAAAGACTCCATGGGAAACACACCCCTACGTCTCGCTGTACATCTAGGTCCTCGTCACAGTGGGACCGATGGCTGGGACATCGTGGAAAAGGCCGTCAAACTAGGCGCAGACGTAAACATAGCAAATGACAAAGGGGTTACTCCACTGTTGTCCGCCATGAAACGGTTGAGAGATGGCTACATCGTCAAATTCCTCCTTGACCACGGGGCAGATGTGAACGCCGTGGACCGCGCGGGACGTGGTGCATTTCACTACGGTGTATCAAACCCCTACGGCGCCTTCCGTGAGTATTTCAAGTTGTTGGTTGACTGGGGAGTGGACATCAATCTACGAGACGAATACGGGTGTACGCCTCTCCATACTGCAGCTGAGGATGCGAACTATTGGTATTCTGGGATTACTCTTCTACCCCTAGGGGCAGATGCCAACGCTAGGACTAATGTGGGAGACACCCCCCTGCATTGCCTTTTGCGCCGTCCGTCTATAAATGCCAAGCAATACTCGCTTTGCGGCAAGATTCTCGAATTCGGAGCGGATGTCAACGCCAGGGATGCAGCCGGCTATTCACCACTACTTCTCTTCCTGAAGGCGTGTGAGGTAACCGAGGATAGCGTAGATTACTTGAAGAGGACCATGGAGCTCTTGCTGCGGTATGGAGCGGGCTTGGATGGCTTTGATGAGGACGGAAACTCCACGGAGGATCTGTATATACGCTGTAAGAAACAAATAGAGGCAGTAGAGGGCAGAGTCTCCTCTCCTGCCGCAATAGCAATGAGGTAATAAGCTCAGATATACTCTAGACTGATGTCCGCTCCTATTAGCAGCCGTTATAGCTAAGACGTGCGTGTCAGCAGTCTACTCCGCGGCAGTGATCGCCAAGGAGGTTGTGTCTCAGAGGCAGTAGAGATGCCACATAGCGTCCAATTCATCGGCCTTCCTTACCAGTTCCGAGCGCAAATCGATTTCATGGGAAAACAAGAGCAGCGGGTCGTTAGGGCTGAGGTTCTCTATTTTTAGGCTGGTTGTTGTAGTGTAATAATAGTGATAACCAATGCGTCATCTGATTTTAACAATATATACCCTTCACCATTTCTCCTAACCGAGTCGTACCTCTAGACCTAATATATTGTATATTTTATTATTTCTGCCAATAGAGAGGTACGGACCCTCATTGGCAGAGTTTCTTATTGGCTTTAGTTGCAATGCAACATCGGCCCGCAGTTCCCAAGGTAGCAATATAAAGTAGGCAACCCTTCCCACTTCTCTTGTTAAGCTGCTTCTTTTCATCGAATCCGTATTTAATCCATCGCGTTCGAGCTACATTCAAGATACAACATGTCGTCGCGGCCCCGTATTCGCGATCTGGGGTACAGCCCCGGCAGATTCGCCCCAGGGCCCAAGAACTCACTCCTCGATGTCGAGGGTAATCATACCCTGACCATCACCATTGCTATCCTCCATGATGGCAGCAATCTAACAGTCTACAGGCGTCACGGTCGGCCAAGTCACCATCCACCAAAACCCGGACATCCACACTGGTCTCACACTGATATTCCCCCGCGGAGTCAAACACACCAGGGACTTGCCTTGCTATGCGGCAACCCACGACCTCAACGGGATGGGGGAACTAACTGGGTCGCATGCGATAGCTGAATGGGGATTCTTGAACACTGTACGCATCCGTCCACTATCGATCTTACTTATTCAACTCTCTTTGTAGGGGCTGACATGAAACAGCCGATCGCTCTGACCAACACGGTCAGCGTCGGGAAGGTATATGACGGCGTGTTTCTGTGGGAACTCGAACAGGCCGAGAAGTCTGGAGAGGATGACCTGCAGGCCGCGAGGAGGATGAACATCCCTGTCGTGGGAGAGACGTACGACGGCCTTCTCAATGACATTAGTGCCTCTGTAATCGACAAGAATGACGTCTATGATGCTGTCGAGGCATCGAAGGCGCAAAGTGGCATCTTGGAGGGAAATCGTGGTGGAGGGACCGCGATGCGATGCCACGGGTATAAAGGTGGTACTGGGACAAGCTCGAGGATTGTTCCTGGGGTTGAAAGGGATTATACACTCGGTGTTCTTGTACAAGCTAATCATGGGCAGAAGCAAGATCTAAGAATTGGAAACGTCCCAGTTGGTGAGATTTTGGCTAGGGAAGATGCTGGTGCTGGGGAACAAGTTAGGTTACCAGCCGCAGGGAGGGCCGCGGAGGGAAGTACGTATCCCGGAGCTACCAAGAAAAGTTTTATACTGATATATTTACATCCAGGTATCATCATAGTAGTTGTGTGAGTTCTATCGCTGCCATCTACACTTCGATACCCTAACCAAGACGCAGCACCGACGCCCCCTTACTCCCACATCAACTGCGACGTATCGCCCAGCACGCGGGAATGGGTGTCACACAGGTACGTACAGGCATTAGCCCACCCAGAGAATCAGAGTAAACAGCGATCACAGGTCGGCGGCCACTCCGCAGGACGGAACTTCTCCGGCGAGATATTCCTCGCTCTATCAACCGGGACATCGCCCAACGAATTGGCGTCGGATTCCAGCGGATTCGACTACCTACCTCCAATTGAAACACAGCGTGTAGAGACGGTCAAGAATGAAGTCATCGATTCCTTATTCTACGCGACGTCTGAAGCGACAGAGGAGGCAATTCTGAATGCACTCTGCAAGGCCGAGACATTGACCGGCTTCAAGGGGCGGACGCAGGAGGCATTGCCCATTGATCGAGTGAAACAGCTGCTGGACAGGTATATGATTAAGTTAGATGTATAAATGATGGTATGCATGATTTAAACCCGCAGTCAATGCAGGTGGTATTCTGGAATGGGTCGTGGGAGAGAGATACTAGTAATCCTGGTAATATCCGTGGAACGGTGCTTAATCCAAGTTGTTCCAGTGTCGAGCGTACAACATGTACAGGTGTAAAAGTCAACATACATGCCCTATTTGATTGAGTTGGCTCGAACAGGCAAGAGCGATCGAGGTTCAGTCGCACCTTTTCAATTTACTGGACTCCAAAAGCGAACCTGGGAAGGCACGGCGGACGATGGAGAGAAGGAAGGAATGACCGGCCCCTCTGCTGGGGCGCGCCTGCCCTCGGTCTAATGGAAGCGATTGCAACCTCTGGGGAAGGAGCAATCGGGCTTGCACCTGCCAATGTGGACGTGGCACAGATTCATTCAATTGTTCGGGCCTCCTTTCCTAGTGCAATAAATAGCGATGTAGCAGGGACCACATGCCCGGTCACCATATATCTACAATTCTACTTAAGGATCCAGATCGCAATTATCACGGAGATTGGGAACCCATATGCTCAGCCGCTACTTGTCATAGATGGATCAGTATATGCTGCAGCATAATGTTTTAATATTAATCGTTAATTAACTCCAATTATACCATGGAAAAACAAGCACTGCTGAACCGCATGCTTTAAAAGAAATGTCAAAGAATGGACGGGAAAGCAAGGTACAGTAGCAAAGACTCGACTCGACGTCAACAGGCTCTTGCTGGTTGTATTCGCCCGCATCAGCAAGGAAATCACAGAGCAACAGCGACGGCCAAGACACCAACAGCACCGACAACACTAGCAAGGACAGATGGGTTCAGCATGCCCGCCGCGCCGTCATTATCACCATTACCGTTGCCGGACGAGGAGTTGCTGTCCTCGTCGTCGTCAGATGAGCTGCTGTTGCTACTCTCGTCACTGGACGAGCTGCCGCCGCTAGTAGACGACGGAGACGAGGACGAGGAGTCGTCATCATTGTCATCATCATCGTTGCTGCTGCTGCTAGATGAACCAGTCGATTCCGGGAGCTCGACACCCCAAGCCTCGCCGATATAGTCCTTCAGACCATCAGGAAGCTCGGCGGCCCATGCCGGGGGGTGGCCGTCCAAAGCGGCCTTGTATGCAGACGAAACCTCGGTAGGGTCGGTGAGCTTCGAGCTCAGGGAGGGCGGGAGGTTCTGGACCTCCGAGACGATGGACTTGGGAAGCTCGATGCCGGCAAATTCAACGGTGTCGTCGTCGGAGCTCGAGCTGGAGTCGGAGCTTGAGCTGGAGTCGGAGCTGGAGTCGGAGTCGGAGCTGGAGCCGGAAGTGGAAAATGAACCAGAGCCGCCAAAGGTCGTGGTGGGGATGTCGCCGGTGTCATGGTCCTCAATCCAGTCGTCGAGTGAAGGAACGTCGTCAGGTCCTCGTGGGAGGTTGCTGTTGTGTCGACGTTAGTATTCGATGAAGGCTTCAGTGGAAGGGACGGTTGTATGACTTACGCCGGCTGAGACGCCAGGGCCACTGAGGTCAGTGCCAGGATAGAGATGTATTTTGCGTGCATATTGAGGTATCAACAAAGGTATCAAGGGGAGTAAACAAATGAGCGTCAGAACAAAAGATGAAGGGAAATAGGACGGTTAGATGGATGATGAGAAAAAGGCTTCACACGTCTTCCTCAAGGCCTCTTCTTTCCATGGGGAATGCCCCTTTAAAATACCGTTGGCATCACCCAGCAGCACGAAAGAACCCGTGTCAAAAACAAACTTCGATCGAGGGCTCGATCAGTCGAACCAGAGGTTCATCAAATTGCGAATGCACATCGCTCGTATTCAGCCTCACCACTCCGGACGACTTTGAGGGGGACTAGCCCTACCTCCTCGTATTCAGAGTGGATTCGTCCTAGAGGGTTGCCTTACATTGACCACCCAGAGGAGAGGCGAAGGAACAGGGCCCTGTGAGGATGGAGGGTTCTTGAAGAGGGTTACTTCGACTTGCTGCAAGGTTCGGACAGCGCATTGCAGGACCCTCAAAATTGAAACGGTTGTCTATCTTGGTCATACACCTCGCATGCTCGCAGTCACAGAGCCCTTGTCCTTGTGTCTTCGTTCTATTTTGGCAATACGAAAGTGTGGGCCTGCTTGGGCTGTTCTGACTCGTACATTGTCGGGAGCTGGCCCGAGATTGCTGGACCCTGAGTGGATGTCAGGGTGCAGAAAATCCTTCATGTCCTTGCCAAGCTATTGAATCTCGTGTTACATCTTGGCAACTCGATGTTTCCAACTTTCCAACATGCAAGGTGCCCCTGAAGAAGTCTAGGGTCAAGGGTCCAGTCCTAAAGTGGTCATCGACTGTGAGCATGAGTGCCAGGGACTTGACACGGATGAGGAAACATGGCGCGCCAATCGCTTACGGTATTGATACGGTGGAAGCTGAAAGGATGTCCTCGCCGGTCTTTTGAAAAGGGTAACGAGATCGACCAACCCTCAGCCCTAAGGATGCCTCTCTTTGGAAAGGTATTGCACGCTGCCACGTATGTCAGGTCGGTCTGGTGTGCTTATTCCGTATCCCTGATTTTCCCTTGAACATGAAGAGTTCTTTCATGCCCACCCCTATAAACCCAATGTGGCTGAAGGGTGGCTGAAGGCGGCGCCTCTGTTTCAGGAGAAAAGGCACCGTTCGAGTGCCTAATTTATGCAGGATACCGATGCAGGACATCGATTTTTGCATCGCCAATCAGCAAGCCCAAGGTCAATAATCGTTGAGGGACGGTCTATCAAACTGGATCCATGCAAATGAAAGCATATGAACCATTATCAAGTGAACTGCCAAGGAGGGATAGAGCGGAATGTAAATGTCCTTCAATATGCCTGTAAGGTTGTTAAAAGGTACGGGAATGGCTGGAGTCACTCGGGCATATTGCTGATAAAC
Organism: Aspergillus sp. 2663; assembly: GCA_016880755.1. Lineage (NCBI taxonomy): Eukaryota > Fungi > Ascomycota > Eurotiomycetes > Eurotiales > Aspergillaceae > Aspergillus > Aspergillus sp. 2663. Next base: position 223,235 of record WOYA01000023.1, on the reverse strand, counting down.
AGGTCTATTTCTATCAAAGTAAACTCATCTAGGATTCAAGGTCAACCTGAAACTTCTCACGGATCTTCTTCCCATATCGCGTCAGCAAGATGGCAATCGGCACGAACGCCAATGCTATAAATCCGAGCAAAGAGTTACCCCAGCCCAGACCGAGAGTATCAAACATCTTGGGCCCAGCAAGCGGTAGCAACGCCCCAACTAGCGATCTGGATGCTGTCAAAGCCGCATTCGCAGAGGCGGCATACGCGGGATAGCAGTCGATGGTATAGATCTGGATAGGCATATACACGCCCATCATGCCGATTCCAAACGGAGCCATTCCGATAATAGGTACAATCCAATGCACCTTGTTCTCGGCTGTCCATCCATACCAGAAGAAGCTAATCGGGAGCAGGCACGCCCAGAACACAAGCGCAGGCAGACGCATCTCGGGCTCGAGTTTGCCGCCGTTGCGCGCCGCCAGCTTCATCAGGACTTTATCGCTCGTCAGAGCGGTGGTCATCAGGCCTGAGAAGAACCCTACCCCGATACCGATATATGCAAGGCCCGTGATGCCGGGCGAAAAGCCGTACTGGTTCTCGAAGACGGTGGGGATTGTCGTGAAGAACAGATAGAGAAGGCCGTATATGAGAGCCATGTAGCTTGCGAGGAACAGGACGATCGGGGACCTGAACAAGAGCACCATGGGCCGCTTCATGCCGAGCTTGAGGGCACTGGCCACCGACACGCCGCGGCCCTCCAGGTCATAAGCACTGCGCATGTCGTTTCGACCCATCTCTTTCGCGAGCTTCGCCGTCTTCCAGCGCATAAGGACCGGCGCGTATGTCTCCTTGTTGAATATCTCAATGCTTAACGACAAGGCGCCACCGGCTATTAACAGAATCCAGAAGACCCAGCGCCAGCCCAGAGCCTGGCCAACAAAGCCGCCGGCGATCGGGCCAACAACAGGGCCTAGTAATGGGCCCATACTCCAGATGGAAGTGGCCACACCGCGCTGGTGGACGGGGAAGAGGTCCGCAATGACACCCGCGCCCAGGGTGATACAGCCAGAACCGCCCATCCCAGCGAGGAAGCGGAAGACAATCAAGCAGGCGATGTTCGGCGCCAGGGCGCATCCGATCTGCCAGACAACGAAGAACCAATTTGCACAACTCAAGATGAGTCTCCGACCGTAGATCTCGCTTAGGGGTGCGAGCAGCATCGGGCCGATCTATGTTGGGTTGGATTAGCATGCGCTCTGCGAGGCGGGTATGGCGGAGCTTACAGTATAACCCAGCAAGTAAATGCTTACGCTCAGCGACAGCAGTGTCTGGTCCGTGACGCCCAAGTCTTCCGACAGTGACTTCAAAGCGGGCGAGAACATGCTAGAGGCGAGGGGCGAGATGAAGGTGACGGCGCTCACGAAGCCCAGCAGGGTCCATTTCCGCGACGAGGGGAAGTTCAGGGGATGCGCCGGGTCTTCCTGGCCCTCCCAGCCGACAATCCCACGATCGAGGTCGGTTTCTGGGATGGCCTGCCGCGTTGCGGGCTGTCCTAGCACGGACTCGGCGGTGGTGGTAGTTTTCTCCAGGTCGAGATCCTGCGGGGGATCTTTGGGATGTTTCTCTGCGGGGTCGGCCAGTGTTCCCTCGGGACTAGGGCTTGGGCTATGTGCTGCCATGGCTGTCTGATTGTCTAGCCTTCTGACTGGCAAGGCTTTGAGTCGCAGAAGACAGTGCAGTTGGCGGAGCAGGTGCAATTCTTTTTATTTTGCCAGTGCAAGCTCTGAGTTCCGGCTAATGGGGCCGATCGCTCCCTCACAAGGCTGGCGGAGGTCCTTATGCAGACAAAACCGGTGATAAGGCGGCCATATGCACATTAGTGCTGGATTTGACCACCACCATCGGGCTGGCCCGCAGACTCGGGGTCTGTGTCTCGGCATGGCAGCTGCTAGTCTGACGAATGGACTGGAGGAGTGAAGACGCTGTTGGTTGCGTCCAGGATCATCGAAGCAATCATCGGTATCCCGTTTGTTGGTTGTGGATGTGTCCTCGATTTCATCTCCATGCCGTCCCAACAGAGCCAGAGTAAAGCAGAATCGACTTGATGCCTATCTTCAGCGACATTCATCTTCATCTCACTCTCATTGAAGATCATTGAAGAGTCAAGAGTGAGGAAAACCCCCTCACGACTGGGAATAAGCCGCTATTCCCAGTCGAGTAAAGATTCCCCGGATTGGGGCCAAAGTCCACCAATCACAAACTCCCTCTTTGCGTGGGGCCCCGAGTCTGATCGAAAAACATCAACATTCACCCCGAAGTCTCCTCAACCGGCTCTGCTGAACCGGGTCTGTAAAAAGCAGTATCGGACCGAGTCCTTGATATTCGATTCTCCAGGCTCCTCACTCGGGATTCCCTTGAGGACTAGTCCAGGTCTGATTCCGACCGGCGCCAACTTACTAGCCAGTCTCGACCACCAGGTGCCCGTCGGACCGGAGCAGAGCTGCATCCAAGCTAGCGAAATGTCAGCTTATGGTATGGCTGCTCCTTGAGCCTGAATGTTGGGCAAGGTACTCTGGAGGCGTGTTCTTTCTCTGCTAGAACCGCTAATGTTACTGGGCTCTGACGGCTAAATACCCGGTGTGAATAGTCAGACTCTGAAGAACTCGAACCCAGCGGTTAACACATCCTTATTAGCCTTTGCTCACTGTTATTTGAGGACAAATTTAGGCTTATTCTTAGCGTAGTGTCAAATTCCTTCGGTGGTCGTGGGTTAGGTTGTTTCCAGTGGTCAACGCTGGCAGGGTAGATTATATATATCCGTATCCTTGTGCTCTGGATTCCTTGGGTCTGACACCGAAGGAAGTAGGAATTAGAAAATGAAACACATGATAACAACTACAACCCAGGTCACCATATCTATAATGTTATTTAAAGTCGCCGGATATCTCGACACGCTGAGAGAGGCGGTTCTGTCACGGACTGGGATCAGGCATAGCCAAGATAACAACACCATACCGTGAATTCAGACCCTTATTTAATGAAATATCACTGTCATTTTGTGCTGCATTTGCCTAGAACTCTAAGTTCAACATTTGCCTGACATATCGGTCGGCGCTCTCGCATTGAGTGTTCGTATCTTCCGTCATTCGCACTAAGGATGATGCAATAGGAATCTGCAGCGATTCAGATCAAGATATCTCCACGAATGATTCTTTCCCTAAAGCGGTCCCCGAATGCCAGGACCAGAATTTCGGGAATATCAGGAGGGGCATGGAGTCTATGTTGGGGTCGATGGGCACCATTTAACAGCGCACCCCGAACGAGAGCCCAAGTGGACCATTGAACGATACAAGGTAAAATAAGCTTGCTGCGTAGAGCTTTAACTTTAATCGCAATGTCAAATGTCGCTTGCTCTGAATTGCTGGTCCCGAAGCAATTTGCTCTTCACAGGTGTTGCCTCAAGGATCAATCCTACGATGTCGTGATTGAGGGGGATGATTCGTCATACAGCTAAGAAGACAATACCCCCCCAAACAATCCATTCACAATTCTAGAATCACTCCACCACTTGTAACCGGCGAAGACATTGACGGGCGGGAACAAAGTGTGTAGGAGAAGGCAATGCAAGGTACGAGGATGATGCCATTTTCGAGGGAATAAGATGATAGCACTCAAAGTTCAACCTCACAATCAATGAAGCTAAATCACTCACTGTACTCTGTGCATTCGAAAGAGTGGCTACTGAGTCCAAAGTGGTAATTGAATGACTTATAATGTAGAACGAGGTCTCCCAGTACTATAGTATCTCGTGCCTGACCTGTATGGACTACGGAACGTCATGCCTGGAACCTACGTCGCACCAAGACGCCGCGCGATGTCAGTCGCTTCAGCCGATTGATGACACGCTGTAATTGGCTCTATCCATTTAGACTTCTGGCTGCGATCCGCTTCTCAGACGCCATATTAAAACATGACAGGCTGACAATTCCGTGCGAGAAGCACTGATGGCGAAATCGGAGGCAACCGTTTTCTCCCTAACCACGAGTTGTGCTTAAAGACGGCATGGATCCGTTGAATCTCCCTGCTCAAGCCTGGCGAACAAAACACGCAATAACATTGATCAAAATGGCTACAAACACCGAGATCCATAAGAAAAACGACAACGTTGCGCTCTCTAAGGACGAAAAAGGAACTTGGACTCCTTCAACTCAGCCTTCAATTACTGCCGCCATTACCGAAGACCAACACCTGCAGGGCTTCGCCCCCCAGGACCAGCTTGGATCCGTTGAGCCGCATGTGTTTTCGGACCCTGCGCGTGCAGCACATTGGAGGAATCTCTATGAAACGGTCAGATATGAAGGCAGATCCAGGTTCGACCCAGAGTTGACCTGGACTGCCGAGACCGAACGACGTTTGAAAATGAAAGTAATTCCTTTTTCTTTGTGCTCTTAATTTACAGTAGATTCTATGTATTTGGTATTGTTTGATTTTTTTTCTCCCCGAACTGAACTGATTGTTGTCTCCGCTATAGCTGGATCTGAGAATCATGCTCTGGGTTTGGATCATGTTCTCGTCTTTGGACCTTGTTCGGCGGAATATTAACCGTGCTGTGTCGGATAACATGGTAAATGGCCTGCAATATGTGAGCGGAATAAGTGTGCTGATGGTAATAGCTGGACGACCTGAACATAGACACCAAGTACGTGCTGTCCCCATACACCTCCGTACAACCCTAACCTGTGCAGCGACTACAACACCGGCCAGACAGTCTTCTTCATCTGCTTTCTCGGCTCAGAACTCCCCGGAAACCTGATCAGCAAGAAATTCGGGCCCGATCGCATCATTCCCATATGCATTGTGCTCTGGGGTATAGCATGCGCGGCTCAATCTGCTATGACCGGACGGGCGTCGTTCCTCGCGATGCGTGCGATAATCGGAACATTGCAAGGGGGATTTATCCCCGAGATGGTTCTCTACCTCTCGTACTTTTATAAGAGTAACGAGCTTCCGATTCGACTGTCGATATTCTACACTGCTATTCCGGTCACGCAGATATACGGTGCGCTTATCGCCAGTGGGATTCTGGAGATGCGAGGAGTGAGAGGATGGGCTGGTTGGCAGTGGCTGTACGTGAAACGGCAACAGTTGAGACTCGATTGCTAACAGCTATCCAGGTTCCTCATCGAAGGCCTAATTTGCATTGTCGTGGGGCTCATCAGCGCCGGCGTCATGTCGACCTCCATCATCCAGCCCGCATTCCTGTTCCGACGTAAAGACGGAAGCAACAAATGGTGGACAGAAGAAGAGGAAAAGGTCCTCGTAAACCGTCTTCTTCGCGATGATCCCACTAAGGGCGACATGAACAACCGACAGCCCGTCGGATTGAAAGAAGTCTGGAACGCCATCACCAACATTGACGTCTGGCCCATCTATATCGTACGTATCCAAACCCTGTTATCCCACCCTACGTTGCTAACAATATGCCTCTCAGCTCGGCCTAACCGCCTGGATCCCATTTCAACCCGTCGCAAACTACCTCTCGCTCATCCTGCGCGGAATGGACTACACCGTCCTAGAATCCAACCTTCTCGCGATCCCCGGCTACGTGCTCTTCGCACTAAACGTTCTGATCGCAGGCTGGCTATCCGAAAAATTCAAAGAACGGTCCCTCGTCGCCGCCCTCAGCAACATCTGGATGCTCCCCTTCTTCATCGCGCTCGTCTGCATCCCCGACTCTGCAAGCCCCTGGGTGCGCTACGCAATGCTAACAGGCATCAACGGCATCCCGTACACGCATTCCATCCTGGTGGGAATGACGTCCGCGAACGCGAAGACGGTCAGCATGCGTGCTGTTTCGACCGCTATATACAATATGTCCTACCAGGTTGGGAGTATTGTTGCTGTGAATATTTATCGCGAGGAGGATAAGCCTTACTGTTAGATCCCCCCTTCTGACTTGAGTAGTAGTTAGTTAATGAGTCCGGTGCTGACAATTGATGTTGCTCTTGCTGCAGACCACACAGCTAACAAGGCCCTCGCGGGACTTTGTGCTGCGAATATTGTCCTGTTTATCGGCATGAAGCTGTTTTATATCTGGCGCAACAAGCAGCGCCAGGCGCGTTGGGATGCGCTGCCCGCGTCGGAGAAGATCAGTGGTGTCGATGTTAAGTATCTGCACTGAAGAGACCGCGCACTACATCTCGCGGTTGCGCCGATTGGGGTTGGTTGTGAGGTAGGCCCGGGGGTTCCATGTGATGCCTCCAAAGTGAGGAGGGTCGGACGAGACGAGGATTGTTTGCTGCCATCGTTCAGAAAGGAAGAAGTAGATTGAGTTAGTTCGTAAGTTGATTTCTATATATGCCGTCTTTAGTTTTGAGTTTTGAACAATTGAATATCTCTATTTTTGTTTGCGTCAATCATCGATCGCATCGTCTAGTAGCGCCTTTATAAGCACTTTTATTTGCACAATACCAGCACAAAACAAGCCACTCAGTATGAGGAGATACGGAGAAAGAGAAGTCCCGTAGGCCATTGGATTGAACCAGGAACCTAGTCCAGCTTCAAACCAATCCTTCCAGTCTTCCTCAACCCAAAGAACCCAATAACCGCACACAGCATCATAAACCCAAACATAGCCCAGAAACTCGCGCGGTAGCCATCCATAAGCGCCGAGGTCTCCGCCTTATGACTGGCTTTATCCGTCGTAATGGTCGAGATAACCTGCAGCACAGCCAGACCGAGAGCACTCCCGAACTGCGCCGACGTATTGAAGACCGCCCCAGCGACAGCCTGGGTATTGTCCGGGAAAATATCCGTGATCATGATAAGGCCGACGGTGAAAAGCGCATCCACGCTGATTGGCTGGAGAAGCTGCGCGACAAAGGCATTGCCCCAGTACGGCCAGTGAGGCTGGATGACGGCCATGAGCAGCGGGGCGCCAGCGCAGAGGATCGAGGTGACGGAGACGATCCAGGGGGCTGGGACTTTGTGGACGAAGAAGCCCATGATGGCGTTGACGAGGGCTCCTACGACTAGACTGGGTAGAATGCGGATGGATGCTTGGAGGGCGGACAGATGTTGGACTTCTTGGAAACTGGAGTTGGTTAGTGTACTGTTCTGGATTATAGAGAAGGGTACATACAACAAGCTAACGAACAGCTCCATTGAGTTGATCACCGCGAATGAGAGGGCAACGGTGGCACATATGCTCGAGAAGGAACTGTTCCTCCATAACTTGTTCGGAATCAGGGCTGGCTTGCCTCTCTTGACCTGGTAGTGGGACCAAGCAAAGAAGCATGGAAAGGCAGCCGCGACGACGCAGAGAATGATAATGCTCTGGGCACTTTTGATCTGAGCAGGATCCGCACTCAGAATCCTATTCACCATTAGTTGTCGAATATTCTAACTGTTAGAGCACTTACGCTAGCAAATAGCAGAGCAGCGCCATGAAGACCGACGCAATACCAGCCCCAACCCAGTCAATTTTGGTCCTGATATTCAGCAGTTTATTCTGGTACTGGGATCCCTCGCTCTTGGGGAACGCCCAAAGGCCGATCACAGTCATGAAGATGGTAATCCCCCCAGAGATATACCAGCCCGCTCGCCACCCAATGGTATCAATAATGACACCCCCAAGCACAAGACCCAGCGAGAACCCAATGGGCTGGCTCACGCCCAGACACGAAAAGGCCAGGTTCCGCCCTCTCCCCGGCGAGAGCATCTGGGTGATAATGGACACCGACGACGCCAAGTGGAAGGCAAGGCCGACACCCTGGAGAGCCCGCATGACAACCAACTGCTCACCCGTAGTCGAAGCGCCTTGTCCGATGATAAGGGCACCGCTGGTAAACGACCCGGCCAGTTCCGTCCAGATCGGCCCGATCGCGTCGGCAATAGATCCTGCTAGAAGCAGGGTTGATGCGGTTGCCAGGCTGTTCACGGAGGCCGGCCAGAAGGCTAAACTCGGGGGTAGTTCCAGCTGCTTGGTTATTGCAGGAAGACCAACTGTTACCAGACCGTTGATCACACTGCCCATGAGGGTAATACCGCACAGCTGGATGATGGCGATGACCTGCTGTAGGCGGAAAACGCGGGGTGCGGGGTGCTGGGAGTGGATAGAGGCAGCATTGTGGGCGCGGTTGTTGCCATTGTCTTCTTTTGAAGATACGAGGTGCAGCTCAATTGACTCGCGTGGAGCTGTTGTGGTGATGGTGGTCGACATGGTTGAGGTTGTCGAGGCACACGACCAACAGCGAGGATGGACGGAATGGCCGGGAAATCCCCCTCGAGGGCAGAAACGGCGATTTAATAAAGGCAGAAACAGTGTGTGCTCGTTGTGGAGATGCCAAGTGGTATTAGGTAAAGAGGATTCTCCATAACTACAAGATTAGATGAAGAGGATCCATCGCGATCCAGACTCTGATGACTCACTTGTCAACTTAGGGCGTGGTCAAGTACATAGGTTTGATGTATTGGACGTTAACTAATGGAGCTGAAGCTAGGTACATAGTTCTCTACCCCCTTCTCATCATTGGTCGTACGGAGTATACTCATGCCTCTCCCGGGGGCAGGAGAGCATCAATTGGTTTCCCATCCAGTCGACCACCGGTTGTGATGTGGAATATTTCAGCCTGACCAGTACCGGTATAAAAGTCGGCCGACCATTCAGCCACGAACATCGCATAGTTCGCCCACTGGAGACTGGGGATATCGGTCTTGAAGGTACTGCAAAATCCAGGAAGACATTAGTGAGATTCATGCTCAGCGCCATCGTAAACTAGGAGGTCTTAACGTACGCATATCCGAATCCATGGAGCGCCTCGTTGGCATAGGTAACTGTCCCTGTTATCGAGACCAGAATGCGGTCATTGTTGGCATTGGTGAAGACTAGGTCATTCTCCCATCGCTATGATCAAAGGTATTAGCACAGGAATCGCAAGAAAGTTCGTCACGCACGGTGTATTCGCCGACATCAGACGGCAGCAAAGTCTCGAGCGCTCCAGTCAGGTTGCCGATAATCTCCCCGTTGAAAGCACCAGAGACTTTACCACCCCTGTTAGGAACTGCTGCGACGTTATCGCCTCCAGGCACTGTTATGTTGTATGGGAGGCCTGAAAGTAGTTCAACTTCAAAGGTAGGTTTGGCGATGGGATGGCGGAAGATCCCATCTGTAGCCATGGTGCCGGCGGCGAAAACAATGGCAATTAAATGGGCCAGCATTGTGTATGTTTGGGAATAGTAACGCGTCAATGAAGATGCTTGCGTCTCTGATGTCTACTGCTCAGTTCATGGTCGTTGTGGACAATATATACCCCATGCGCGCTGAAAGTATCCATCTTGGGCAGCGGAACCTTGGCAGCAGCAGAGATTGCGTTTCCTTTGAGACTCTGGAATGGACCTATAGGTTTGATGTATTTCGTGAGGCTGTGGGGGCATAAGCTTGAAAATAACGTTGTTCAGGGCAGTGCAGCTGGCGCGCAAATTGTCGCCCGATTAGGCAGTCAGGGCTTGTTGGCGTCTGAGTGATCAAAACCTTTTAGCTGAGCTACGAACCTATGGGTTACAGTATTCACATTACGGGCTTCACATTAAAATAAGATTGAATAAATGACATACGTAGAATAGAAACGGCGTAGAACACAACCAAGCACCAAGTGGAGCTCAACGTGGAGAAAGTTCCCCGCCGTTCGATGTCGCTTCTCTGTCCTCCTGCATTCTTCTTCCTACAAAGCCATCGCCATCCCACCGCAATGCCTCCCATCAGACGGCAGCGCTCAGAGCCCATTGTCCGCGTAAGAACAGGTTGTTTTACCTGCCGCCGCCGCAAGAAAAAATGCAACGAGTCGAAGCCCGTCTGCGCGGGGTGTGCGCGGAACAAGCTCGACTGTTCATGGCCGGCATCGACACCGACACCGCCACCAGACTCTGATGCAACACCCAGCGGAGGCTTCCAAAGTTGCAATGTGCAAAGTAATAGACAGCGTCAGGATACCCCGTCCAGTCCCAGTTCTCCTGGTTTATCAGATCCCCGTCCACCCCTGACCGGGCCGTTTCCCTCGGAGAACCAGCTCCTGTATACGGACCCCACCGATCAGGATAGCTCGATGGACCTTTTACTTAGAGAGATGGTCCCCATGGGAAGCCCTAATTCTATTGTTCCTGAAACGCCAGGGAATGACATGGGGATCGTGAATATGCTGCCTCGGAGTCTTTCCATGCTACCAGGCCATGACCCCGAGTGCTTCCAACTGCTGAGCCACTACCTTGGGACCACTGCCGACTGCATGTCCAACGGATCAACACCGATAAATCCTTTTCTGGTCCAAGTTGTCCCGCTCGCCTTCTCCAGCGACTTAGTGCTGCAGCTCGTTCTGACCCAGAGCGCTGCCCACCGAGCATTCCGTTCGAAGAGGGACGTGGATGATACGGCTGAGGGTCAGTACACGAAGGCCCTGCGACTCTTCCGGAAGGGCGTCACGGAATTTATCGATGGAGAAGAGTCCAGCCCTCTCCTTCTTACGGTCGGGGCGCTTATTATGTGCTTTACAGAGGTAGCTTGGGCACTATGAATTCCATAGAGTGATACTGACGGCTAGCAGACAGCAAAAGGCGATATGAACGGGACAGTATTCGACCACCTATCTGCAGCCCACTCTCTACTGATTCAGCTTCTTCTGCGGAGCAATACTACCATTCCGAAAGATCTGGACGACTTTATCATCGATTACTATACGTACACGGCTACCGTGAGCATGATCTCCATCGACGCCCGCGTGAGCTCCCAGCGTCTGTTAGATTCCGATATGGAACAGCGAGCCCACCGTCTGATAAACTGCCAATACGTCGGAAACCTCTCCGGGTGTTGGTTAGAACTGCTTTTAGTGATCCCTCGAATCTTCGACCTCGGGCGGCGATGGATGATACAAGATGACCAACCAGGTGCTCCAACAACAGACAATATTGTCGTATTCGGCTCGCTACAGGCGGAGATTATGCGCTGGACACCTTACACTTTCGTTTCCCAGGAAACACGGCTAGCGGGTTTGATATTTCAGCAGGCGATGCTGCTATACTTGGTCACATCGCTCGGCATGTTCTCGGACAGCGCAGCCGGCGCCGGCAGTGCGCTGATGAACTGCGCGATTGCAGAAGCAATGGCGCTTCTTCGTCGTGTATCGGCGACATCGCGCATCAACTCTGGTCTCTGTTGGCCTATTGCCGTTGTGGGCTCTTGTCTGTCAGACCCAGGACTACAAGAGGAGCTCAGACAGCGTCTCACGACCATGGGAAATGCATTTGGCCTGGGAAACATGCATAGAACTCTTCTCTTGCTTGAACATATGTGGCAGCTACCTCTCCATGACGCAGGCCCGTGGAATATATGCCGCGCCATGCAGCAGAAGCAAATATGGATATCGTTCGCGTGAGGATATTTAATCAAATTCCCAATAAGGTTACGAATACACCATTGAAATAGATGGCTCAGGCAGCCATGTTCTATTTCACGCCACTATCTACTGCCCCAAGTTCTGCGGCGCCTTGGTCGCAGGTCCTTCAGGGGTGACATACGCCTTGGTGAGACCACCATCAACAACAAAGTCTGCGGCATTAACGAAGCTGCTCTCGTCGCTAGCCAGGAATACAACCGCATGAGCCTGTTCGATGGCCTCTCCAAACCGACCGGTCGGGAAATGGACCTCCCGCCGAAAGCGCTTCTCCTTGTCATCGCCTAGCCAGTCCTGCAGGAGCGGCGTGTTGAGAGGCGCCGGACACAGCGAATTGAATCGGAAGCCTGCAATATCTCATCAGCAGCTGATGGAATGAAGTTTTCGCAGGGGGGAGGTACCTTCGCGCGCATGCACAATTGCCAACTCCCTCGTCAAAGCCAGAACAGCGCCTTTGCTCGCCGTATACGCCAACTGCGGCGTCGCAGCGCCCACCAGCGCAACCATACTCGCCGTGTTGATGACACTGCCCTTCTGCTTGCCGTTCTTCCTGAAGCTCTTCACGGCATGCTTGCATCCGTACCACACACCTTTAACGTTAATATTCATCGTGAGGTCCCAAATCGCCTCGCTCGTTTGCTCGGCATCTCCATCCTGGGCGTGCATGATCCCAGCGTTGTTGAACAGGACATCCAATCCACCCCATGAGTCTAGATGTGCAATAGCGCCTTCAACGTCGCTTTCCTTGGAGACGTCGACGACGCGGTATTCGACTTTCCCATCGTGCGTGGGGACAACGGTGTTGACTTTTGCGAGGGCGCGCTCGAGTCCGGGGCCGCTGATGTCGGTCATTAGGACTGAGGCGCCTTCGCGCAGCATGAGGATTGTGGTTTCCAGGCCGATTCCACTGCATGGACATTCAGTGTTGAGTTCTAGATAAGAGGGAGGGGGGGGTGTACCCAGCAGCGCCGGTGACGATGGCGTTCTTCCCTGCGAGTCGGCCGACCATTGTGCTTGATAACTTTTTTATATAGAATGGGTTTCGAACGTGGAGGAAGGAAGGAAGGAAAGGATAGTATGAATTGTAGATATTTACTGAGACTTGGTTTGTTTAGAAAGACAAGACATTATTAAATATATGCCCCGCTGGCAAATAATGAAGATGACATAGTGTCCCCCGCTATCACAGTCCCCGTGATATACCCCTTCCCAACTCATATAATTCAGATAGCACACCAATTCAGAATGGAAGCTCAACTCAGGTACGCGGACCCAGTCGGTGGGAATTGGAGTAGAGCGCGGTCCCGGAGCGCGCTGTGGGGTGACCAGCAAGCGCGGTAAGGGATACATCGGAAAGAAGATCCCTCGACGGATTCCATTTGACGTCTGCCATCGACTGCATCTGCGCGACTTTGTCTTGACCTTGGTATTGATATTGACTCTCACGACACCCGCGCACGGTCGGGGTTGAGCGCTGACAAGTACCCCTCATAGTCAAGACGTTGACGTGCTTTTGCCGACATCTGGCTTGAACACACTCATAATCACTGTTGATGATAAATCTCTCACAACCCGTTTGATTGAATCTCCGATGCATCGACCGATTCGAATCGCCGTCCTTGAATGCGACACTCCACCAGAAAAGACAAACCTCAAATACGACGGCTACTATGGCGTCTTCTCGAAACTACTCCGTCGCAGTGCTGAAGCCTTAGGACAGCCTGAGCAGCTTGACCCTGATTCCGGACTGGAGATTTCCCGCTGGGACGTCGTCACAGAGCAGGCATACCCAGCGCTGGAAAGTGTAGATGGAATTGTACTGACAGGGGCAAGTAAGTCTTTGTTGTTGGGTGTCGGATCTGCCGATATCTCGAGTAATTAATTACCAACTCTACAGAGCACAACGCATTCGACAACACGCCATGGATCCTAAAACTAGTTGAATTCACAAGAACCGCCATCCACGATTCCCGCGTGAAACTTCTCGGAGTCTGCTTCGGTCACCAGATCATCGCCCGCGCGCTGGGTGCGCAAGTCAGCCGGAGTGCTGCTGGATGGGAGATTTCCGTATGCGAAGTCAGCTTGACACCCGCAGGAAAGGAGTTATTCGGACTTGATACTCTTGTAGGCCTGGATTTCTATCAATGCCCTAGGAGGCTTCCTTTGAGTTCGTTACTGATGTCGCTCAATCAGCAAATCCACCAAATGCACCGGGACATCGTGTGTGCATACCCGCCAAATATCATTCCCCTGGGAGAATCTCCTATTTGTCAAGTGCAGGGGATGTATCTGCCCGGTCGCTTCTTTACGGTGCAGGGACACCCTGAGTTTAGTGAGGATATTGCTGAGGAGGTTGTGACGTTACGAGGCGCCCAGGGCCTTTTCACCAAAGACCAGACTGAGGATGGACTCGGCAGAGCAGGGAAGCCGCACGATGGCGTTGCGGTGGGAGTGGCCTTTCTGAGAATGCTAATTTAGTGAATTGGGCTTGCGTGGGCTGGAATGCCGTTATGCGAATAGAGCATTGGTCGAATATTCTACGGTATTGGAAGGGCTATTTAATAATATTATCGCTACGAGAAGTATGAGGAAGTCTCCCTAATTCGGGTAAATGTATATATTAAATCCAGATGTGCTCAGAGTTTACACTACTCCAGCGCAGTTCCTGTCTACTGGGGGATTACAACATATGGACCGAACAATTCACCTTGCATAGGCATCCCTACCACGGGACGAGGGCAATAATTCAACAATCCTACCGTCAGTTTAAACAGAATCTGCAATCACCAAGTGTCATGAGCCCCCTCTACTGACGGTGGACCAACATATACTAAAACTCGTTAGTCGAAAGCCCTCAACATCAACAACACAAGACAGACATACCTTTCCTCGCATAAACAATATACCAAACCGCCGCCAAGACCGTAAGTCCCGCAAACACCACCGAGGCATAATTCATCGAGACCGCCGTAACCGGCAGTACGGTGGGCATACTAAAGATAACCAACTCAAACGCAATCCAGGCGAGAGCAAGCAGATTCAATATACTCCCGAGCACATTCCCGCAGTTCCAGCGGGCCTTGGAGACCTGTGCGCGTCGGTCATAGAATAAGGAAATACTGATTGGGATTGCATACGTCGTCGCAAGGGCAATGACGCTGGATGAGAGGAACGCGGTGAAGGCGCTGCTGCTGCCGAGGTTTATAAGACCTAGCAGCATCTGCACGACGGTTACAAGGCCTAATGCCCACAGCGGGATATGGCGGCGTTTGTCGACATGGGAGAAGAGTTTTGAGAGGGGCATTGCGTTGTCGCGGGCCAGAGCCCAGGTCGTGCGGGATGCCGCGTTGGTTATACTGATGGAACAGAAAAGGCCGCAGACGAGGATAGAAGCGACTAGTCCTACTGCGCCATCGCGGGTCTCCATCACCACCTGCAGGATGTAGGGGACTGCCTGGCCGCTTGGTGCGTTCGTGATGTCTACCAGGGCTGGGAGGGTAGCGCAGAGCGGGACGACGAAGAACAGGCCTGCGATGCAGCCGACGGGAATGCAGAGGGCCATTGCCCTGGGGACTTTGATTGCGGGGGACCGGACTTCTTCTGCCATTGAGGTGGCCATGCCCATGGCGCAGAAGCAGAAGGCTGGTGGTAAGAAGCCAATGCATAAGGAGAATCCGTTCCAGCCGGAAAGTGTGGTATCGTAATGCCCGAGGGTGTCTGCTGCATTGTGTCTTCCAACCTTGGCTGTGACGGAGACTGAGATCAAGACTATGATGATGGTAACGAGAGTCCATGCAGCGCAGACAGTGTCGACCATCGGGAGGAACTGGTTGCCGAAGCCGCATATCAGGAATGTCAGGACGCAGATGGCATAGAATACGAGAAGGGTTTGCCAGTCGCTTGCCTCCCAGCTGGTGAAGATTGATACAGTCGCAACAAGCAGTCCCGCGAGGGCAAAGTTCACGGAGAGGGTGACGGTCCAGTTTCCTATTAACCATATCCAAGCGGTGATGAAGGAGAGCAGCTTCGCATGTTTCCCGCACAGTTGGAAAGACCAGTAGTACGGACCAGCAGACGTGGGATATCGAGAGGCCAGCTCGGCGAGAGACATGGCAACGGTCTGGTCCATGACGCAGACGATAATCCAGCCAAGGAATATCGAGAGCTGGCCACCGCCGTAGATTGTTTGCATGAAGGCACCGCTTTCGCCAAACGGGATCGCGGCTATTGATAATGACTGGAAAAGGAGCGTGAATAATGAGCGATTCCGCCGGAGCTCTGCGGTGTATCCCAGTTCCTCGAGCGCTGGCTCGGCGCTGTCCTGAGGCTTACCCCCATCCTCCTTGGAAGTGTACAGCGGTGGATCAGACTGAAGAGACATTTGATATTGTATAGGCCACTGGTTACAATAATAAAAGCAACAGAAGCAGCACGACCGGAGAACACGAGCGACGAGGGCGCATCTTATACGACTAATCCGGCCTCCTATCCGGGCATGGCCATACAACACTTCCCCAGGATCCGCGAATATTTCAGGATTGCCATGACGAACAGGGCCAGGAGAACGCGGGGTAGAGGCACTCTCTCCGCATCTGGCAGACGGATCTCGGACCTCTCGACCAGGGATGGATAACCCTAAGCCTGGATGGCCCCTATATTGCGGGGAAGGACGCCACCGCTAAACCCTCGCAGGAAATCTGAGCCTGCCTTTCGCGCTGCCTTGCCCTCTTGATGGAATCTTTCCTATCCTCATCTCGTAGACTCGTAATGCTACGGTTGGAACATCTTTAACAGTTCCAGCCCCAGTGTCATTGTGAAACCCTTGCTGACGGGAATGATATGTATTATTGATGGTCGGAACAGCGCATGCATGCATGCCTGCACTACCGCGCTCATGGGGTTTGCGTCGCGGCTGTGTAACGTCCAGCACACGATTATGTCTGCGTTGGCTGATGTACGGTGTAAGGGGGCTGACTTGTTCATCAAGTGACGATCAAGGGACTGCACAGTGGACAGTGGAAGGGACGGCCAGCCCCTCATATAGCAGCCGATGCACACGAGTATGGGACTACTCAATGGGGTATTGGATACCGAGTATCCGCGCCGTATGCGAAACTCAAAGAATGATATTCAAATACGGACCGTACTTTCCATGGACAAGTGTTCCAATATTTCTTCATTCCCAACAAGTTGATATGTTTATGAAGACATCATTCAGCTGTTCCAAATCACCATCCAGAGTAAAAGCAAAGGACATGGCTCAACAGATGCGACCTTGGCAGATCCCCGCATGATATGATCGACGACGAGGATGCCATCGGGCCAGTCATGACTGAACGGTCTCATGGTCTAACGCAGCTCGGCATACTGACCCGGGTGTGCAGATCAAAATCAGGGAGGAAGTTAATGCTTACCAGATGACGTTTATTGCAAGTTTTGGCCTATATCCAATCCACGTTGAGTCCGTACACTACAGCAATTCCGCATGGACAGGTACCGAGTTAGATGGAAATAACCGAGAGGATGTAGATATTTTTAGGTATTGACATGCACTAGATAAGAACGAGACAGGGATAACATCCATGGATCGACAGCAGACTATAAGGTCTCAATATACCGCTTAAACTCCCTATTGCAGTCAGCTTTTGCAACTAAGCCAAGGTAAATGGATAAACAAACCAGTCCGTCACAGCCTCACGCCATACACGCAACTCATGCTCCCGCGTAGCCACAAAAAAGTCCACGAATTCGTCCTTTAGTATCTCCCGCGCAATGCTCCCCTCCGCGCCAAACCGTTTCAGCGCCAGCTCCAGCGTATTCGGCAGTAACTCTGGCCGGGGCATATCGGCCGTAATGGCTGACAGGGGCGGCACATTTATTTGAATCTTCCTCTGAACACCCCGCCATCCAGCAGCCAGAATCGCAGCGAGTGCGTAGTGGGGATGCAGGTCCGCGCCGGGAATACGGATCTCAAAGCGCGTAGCACCTGGCTTGCACACCGGCGGCGCGATCACCCGGATCGAGGCTGTGCGGTCCTCTAATCCCCAGCTTATATTGATTGGAGCCCAGTAGTTCTCGATGAGGCGCTTGTAGGAGTTGACAGTCGGTGCGAAGAGGGGCATAATATCGGGCAGTGCCTCTAAAAGGCCTGCGAGGAAGTGTCTGCCTAGATCTGATACTGCTGCTGCATCGGGCCAGGGGGCGTTCGGGTCTTGCGTTTCTCGGGCAAACAGATTCTTTCCTTCTGGGGAGCAGAGAGAGATGTGGATGTGGCCTGAGCTGCCGGGTTGGCCTTGTATTGGCTTTGCCATGAAACAGGGCGTGATGCCATGTTTAATACCAATTGATTTTGCCAGGAGCCTGGGACCATTAGCTAAGTTTGGAAAACTAGGGAGAGCTTACTTGAAGAGTGCTGCTTTATCTGCCATCTCGTTTACCGGTGATACTTTCAGGGCCTAGACTGTGAGTTGAAGTCCAATAAATATACAACCATCGCACTCACAGCTTCGTAGACACCCGGCCCGCCCTCTGTATGCCATCCTTCAATAGGGCAGTTGAATTGACAACTTGTGTTGAAAATCTCATAGAAGTATTCCTTGAATGCGACCGGCCGTGTTGCGCTGTAGGAGAAGCTGCCTGAGGTGATCGGGCGCAGGGCTCGAGGAGGATTATTCTCCAGGAATGCAGCCAAGTCATGGACCTGTCCGTTGATATGCCCATAGCCATCGTGCGATGGAGTCTGGAAGTTCATGAATTCAAGCTCCACTAGACTAATCAGCAAACAATTCCTTCAGCATGTTTATGGAAGAACGCACCTCCAGCAAACGCCTGGCAATTTGCAGCCTCCAGTTTGTGTGAGATCTCCTTTAATATATTCCGACCATCTGCAACCACTTCCTCCCCATTTTGAATGAACCGGACGAGAAAGAACGGAATGTCGTCTTCCCAGGGAATGCGCCGGAAGGTGTTCAGGTCAGGAACCGCAATAAAGTCGACGTACCCTGCCTCGGGACTGGTGATTTTGGCATCGTTCGTATACAGCACGTCCTGCATGTCCCAGCCAAAGACGGCGGAACTGAAGCCGAATCCTTTCTCTGCGATGCCTAGGAACTTGTCTTTGTGCATTATCTTGCCACGGAGAATGCCGTCGCAGTCGATGCCGGCGACCTTGATGGCGATGTCATTCTCAAGTAGCTTGGGCAGGTCTTCTACCGTGATACTCTGAGCCATGATGAACAGAACTGGTAATTGTTCCTGGATGTGAGTGCTGGAACTGTTTTGCTGTCAGATGTTGAGGTCGAGGCGCCCTGAGTTAAAAAGCACGGCCGCGTCAATGCGGTCGCGTGTCTCTGGCGGTCGATGGGTTTCGGTATAGAAGCTGATCATGACATATCGGCGATCATAACCGCGTATTTGAGTATGATATGGCCTGGATTGCATGGTGGTTAACCGCGCTGCGAGACCGGACCGCGATGGGAGCGCGGAAAAGCAGTGAGCGCGCTGCGAATGAGCACTACCATTTCCAGCGCAGCTTTGGCAGGCAATAAGGCCGCTGATATTAATCCAGATTCACTGGTCGTATCAAGATATTTGTTGTGCTTCATTTGCCGCGCTAGGTCCGCGACGACTCCACGTATACAACAGATCGCGGACCATTGTGGAAAGCCAAACACATTATGATGAGAAAAGGTTACAGGGCGCTGTTGTTAAATATTACACACATTTATATTGCGAAATCAACAGGACACCACGCCTGGCCGTTGACTGCTACCTACTATAAGACCACACCATCGCTGACACTTTCGCACCACCGCAAAGAAGAGTTGAGATAAGTACTTCAATGAGTATTACTACAATGTCCAACCAAATTCGAACGATCTCGCCCTCCACTGGAGAGGTCATCTTTGAACACCCCGGCCACTCCATCAGCCAAGTCCGCCAGATTGCAAATGTTGCAAAAAATGCCTGCCACTCGTTCAGATCACTTACACTCGGAGAACGCAAGGCAATTGTTGCCAAGTTCTTGACCATCCTCTCCGAGAACAAGGACAGACTTGCGAGTGAATTGACACAGCAAATGGGGCGTCCGATCTCCTACACTGCGGGAGAAATAGACACGGCCTGCAAGCGCGGAAATTACCTTCTCTCGATTGCAGATAGAAGTCTGCGGACCATCCCCGGAGAGCCAGAACAAGGATTCAGGCGATTCGTCAAGAAAGAGCCCGTTGGACCAGTCCTGATCTCCACAGCATGGAATGTATGAGACACCTTAATTTATCCCAACGGCCACTAACAGAAACAATGCATGCTAGTATCCCTACCTTATCACAATCAACGCCCTAATCCCAGCCCTCCTAGCCGGAAACCCCGTTATCCTGCGCCCCTCCCCCCAAACACCACTCGTGGGCGACCGGCTGGTCTCCTATTTCCACGAAGCGCGATTACCGAAACCTTTCCTGCAGGTGATCCACTGTGCCTCGTGCGAAGTCCTTGGCGACATCACCACCATCCCTGAAATTAAACTCGTCTGCTATGTGGGGTCGACATCAGGGGGTCTCCAGCTTCGGACAGCTTCCGCAGGCAGACTCCTCCCACTTAACCTGGAACTAGGGGGTAAAGACGCGGCGTATGTGCGTGAAGATGCGGATTTGAGGTATACGGCTGCGCAGATTGTTGACGGGGCGGTGTTTAATTCGGGGCAGAGCTGTTGTTCCATTGAACGGGTTTACGTTCATGCCAACGTGCATGACGTCTTTGTGGAAGAGGTTCAAAGAGAACTAGCAGCGTAGGGCTACTGCTGCAGAATTTAATCTGAAACTAGCTAACAGAAGCAGGTATGTCGTCGGCGACCCCACTGATAGGGCGACCACCGTGGGGCCTGTGATCTCGAATCAAGCTGTCAGAAACATACAGGGTCATATAGACGACGCCGTTGCCAAGGGTGCCATTGATGTTACCCCCAACAGCCCTGGTTTACACTCGCCCCCGAAACTTGGCAGCTATATTGCGCCCAGAGTCCTTACGAATGTGTCCCACAATATGCATGTGATGCGCGATGAGACATTTGGTCCTGTAATCCCGATTATGCAAGTCCACAATGACCAGGAAGCAGTTGCCGCAATGAATGATAGTGAGTACGGCCTAACGGCAAGCGTGTGGACAAGGGACATCCAGCGTGGCGAGGCCCTAATCGACCAAATCGAAGCCGGGACTGTCTTTATTAACCGATGTGACTACCCGAGTCCGGTATGATCCCTCGAATTCACATATTTAACCGCCATTTGCTAAAGTGTATAGGACCTTGCATGGGTAGGCTGGAAGAATTCAGGATTAGGGTGCTCGTTAGGACCACAGGCATTCGATGCGTTTTATAAGTTGAAGAGCTTCCATATTCGTGAGAGTCAGTGCTAGACTAACAAGTGTCGTACTCATAACATCATAGATACATGCTGAACAATGGTATCGTTATACATCATCTCATCTCTACATGCCGCGCAAGGTAAAACCAAAAGCAAAGCAAAAGAAAAACAAATCATCTGGCTCAAAAAGAAAGGAAGGACCAGCCTGAGTAGTACATCTCCTCATCCACAATAGTCACAACAGCAACAACAACAACTTCACACTTAACCTTAACTATCCCAAATAGCCCCGTAGGCCGGAATCCCTCTCGTCTCCATCCCATAAACAACCTTCTTCGTCAGCTTTTCGTTCGAAATAATAATCACCGCCTCGGCCCCAAACTCCTGCACCGCGTTCCAGGTAAGCTTGACCAGATCGGGTCGTCCTTGTTTCTTCGTATCGTGCACAACAGCACCGGGGTCGGCGTTGTATACATCATCCACAATATCCTTGCCGAAGTTCTGCATCGGGTTCGAGGTCGACCACACGAGCCGGAATGGGCACGTTGGGATCTGGATGTGGCCGAGTAAAGGTCCGATTCCGGATCCTGTGCCCAGCAGGACGACGCGGTTGAAGAGGGTTGCGATGCGCATTACGCCGCAGGCTGTATTGGTTAGCAATGTCCTTAAAGCAAGAAGAAGAGGAAGAGGAAGGGATGTAAATGGGACGTACTTGGAACACCTCGCACCCAAAGATGAGTAGGCGGTTTACTGATCCGACCGCCCGTCCAGTCACCAGCACGAGACACAACGAGAGAGTATCCCTTAGGCCGGCCATTCTTCGGCACTGGGGCCGGAACAGTTGCAAAGGAGTGCCATTCGATGAGGGGGCGTTCCGATAGTCGAGTAAAGCTTCCATTGACAGGCACCGTGTAGTCGAAATGCAGACGCACGGCGTGGTTGGAGAGGACCTCTGCGTCGACGGGGACCTTGCGGAGGAACAACCACGAACTGGCAATGCTCATTGTAATAACGATGACCATCCAGAAGCTGGGCGTTCTGATAACCTGCTCGCCGAGTGATGTGCCGGGTGGTCGTTGATCGCGGATGGAGGACATGTTCTGGACCCAGATAATCACCAGCGCGGTCCAGCCAGCGAAACGGTGGACGCGCTCGAAGATGTCGTGGTGCTTCTTTCGAATGGTGGGATATGCGAGTGTGATCATGCAGATGAAGATGGAGAGGGCCATCAGGGAGAGAACGATTGTCAGGACTGATGGTCTCAGAGGATCGTCTGGTCTGGTTGCGAACACGGTGATGTTGTAGCAGATGCCGCCGGTGTACCAGGCCACTGCCATGACTGCGGCGCCGGAATGGACGCCTCCCAGGTGGTATATCTTTGCGCATCGCTTGCGGATTGCGAGAGGCCAGGACTTTGGAACGGAGCAGGAGATAGTGTACAGGATGTTGATGACCACGTCTTGCCGGACCAGGATCGCGATCGTGAGGTTGACGAATGCAATGGTCGTGATATGCTGGCGAGGAATTGTCGGCACCGTCAAGAAGGCAATCAGAACGGCGATGTTAGACATGAATATAAGCGAGAATAAGGTCCGGTAAACAATAAAGATGCGATGTCTGAGGCCGCGCCACGGCTTGTTCCACCGTTTGTCTGGTACAGGAAGCGGCAGCGGGTCTTTTTTGGGATCCGACAGGGAGTCGGTGCCGGTGGACATTGTGCTTGTGTAAAGCTCCTTTTTGCCCAGGGCAGAGTAGAGCTCTGTCTGGGAGTGCCTGGCTTCCTGGACCTGTTTGGCCAGCTCGCGCTTGTCGACCTTTCCGTTAAACGTCAGGGGGAACTCGTCGACGGTGTGCCATTTGGTCGGGATCGCATAGTACGGAAGTCTCGTCTTCAAGTCTTCATTCAGTTTCTCGATGCTGCATCGTTTTGGTGAGACAATCCCGGTCAGTTGGCCCCCGATCATTAGGGCTGTTGCTTGCTGGACGCCGGGAGCCGATGTCAGGCAATGGCTGACTCCGTCGAGTTCCACGCGGAATCCCTGTAATTATTAGCATCTGCTTGCGTTTGTTATTGGAGGTGCGTACAAGAAGTTTGACCTGATCATCGTCACGACCGAATGTCTCCAGGTTGCCGTCAGGAAGCCATCGCGCGAGGTCGCCCGTGTTGTACATCAACGACTTTCTGCAAACAAGTTAGTACCAGTGAGTAAATACAAGGTGCCATGTATTGAAACATACCCATCATTTAGAAAAACATCGTAGTGGTATTTTTCCGCAGTCTTTTCCGGCTGGCCAATATAACCCCTTGTCACACCAGCGCCACCAGCCCAGATAGTACCAATCTCCCCGATCTGGCACGGGGCCTTGTTCCCGTCCAAGATATAGACGTTGTTGTTCGGCGTGGGTTTCCCAATGGTAAGCGCGCTGCCAGCAGTATGCTTATGCATGGTGTTTATGATGGTGATCTCGGTGGGCCCACAGCAGTTGTAGTATTCCACCCCAGCCAACGCCCATTTGTCCGCCAGACTGCTCCATTGCATTAGCCAATGACATGGCCGAGAAAAGAAATAATGGGCAGGCTTACCTCTGAGTGGACGGCTCACCAGCCGTGGCCACGCACCGAATATTGGGAAACTGATCGGGGCTGTATCGGTTGAGAATACTCGGTGTGCAGATCAACGTGTCGATCTGAGGGGCCACCATTAGTACCAAGTCAGATTATCGCGCAAAAGAACCGGGGACAGCCAATCATGGGCCAGTGACTAACCTTTTGCAAAGCTTTATTCCAGTCAGATCCTCGCAGGACCAGCGTGGCTCCATTCGACATGCTACCGAGGACCTCCCAGGCGCCTGGATTCTGGTCAGCTTTGACTTGTCCCCACACGTTTTTTTTCCCACGAACTGGGCGCTTTTTTTTACGAACCCATATCGAAACTCACGGACAGCACCTGCCCGACTTTTTTGCCGCGGGCCATGCCCAGGTTGCCCGGTGCTTGGCAGAGGATGTTGGTGACATTTTTGTGCGTAACATACACGCCTTTCGGTGCTCCGGTTGTACCTTTGCCAGTTAGAATTTTTGAAGGGAAAAAAAAAAAAAAAAAAAAAGAAAATATTGAATAAATGCATAAACTTCAATAGCAAAAACTCAAAAACTCAGAATTGAACTCACCAGAGGTGTATATGAGGTAGCATCCGGAATTTTTGTTGCCCTCGCAAAGCAGGCTCGCCTGATCCACAGCAAAGTCGGTAAAGGCAGGGCTCTGCAGCAGGTCATCCAGCACCAGGATGGAGACACCAGCAGTCCCTAAGAACCGGATCCGCTCCTCGAACGGGTGGAGACACAGCACGACAGTAATGCTGGACTGCTCGACCGCGTGCTGCAGAGTGTGGTCGGGGACAACCCCGCCATCCATCGGGATATACTGAGCCCCAGCCATGAGGATCCCGAGGATGCCAGCCACCATCTCTGCGCTGCGCTTCATCAGAAGCATCACCCGGTGTCCTGGGATCACTCCGTTCGCCCGCAGTTGGCTCGCAATGAACTGGGACTGCCGCAGAAGCTCCCCGTATGTGACTTCCTTGGGCGTGCCCGGAGAGAGATCCACCAGGGCGACCTCTGAGGGTGCTTGTGTAGCATGGTGTATGAAGGCTTCGTGGACAGTCCCAAAGGGAATCCTGGTCTTGTCTCCGAAGCCGAACTGGCGGAAGAGAGTCATTGCGCTGTCCTTTGAGGGCTCCGGGTTGGAGTTTATATCGGGAGCGACAACAGCCATTGTTGAAGGTGTCGAACCTGCAATCTGATGGCTCATATGCAGAGAAGCTGATATGCAGAAAGTAAAAAAAAAAAAAGAGACTTTAAGCACGACCCTTACATGCGGCGCGAGCTCCTCTATATAGCTCTCGCACAGGTTACCCTGTCTTTAGTCTCTTATGGGTCTGTCAAAGCAGGCTACCCCTCCTCAACAGCTTGCCTGTTCCGGAATGATGCAACGTATATCCGGATGTCAGTAGTAGGGATCAACCGAAGGAAAAAGAAAGCAAAATCAAGAAAGGGAAAGGAAAAGTTTGATGCCCCAAAGGGTATGGTGCGCTGGAGGAGTGTGATGAAAGCGTGCTGACAAGTGCAGCCATCCAGGGAAGCTGTCCGGAAGCGTCGTGGAGCGAGGTTAGTTTGGATTACGGGTGGCGTCAGTTAATAAGTTATATATCGGCGTTTCTGTTAGTAAAGAGCAAAGACTAAGAGCAGAATGGGCAGTGCACGGTGCAGCGCCCCCTGCTTCCAACACAATAAATGCGTCCCTAGGGCTGCGAGGTTGCAACTGACAAGGGCAGGCAGGTGGAGCGTGTTTGACGTTGATTACAGAGTACAGTGCCAATGCCCTTCCCTGCTATTACCAGTTATTGCTGCAATTACGCAGACTAGCGACGTGTCCTGGCCCCCTTGTTGGGGGTGGGAGCCACGATGAATGCTTGCAGCTGCGGTCAGCAAGGGCCGAGATGCATCAGCATCAGCAGGCAAGTTTAACTTTGATTTGTATCTTATCTTGGCCGATGAGACGGCGGCAGGCAGACCGGGCCACTGGAAACGGGACAGCACAGCAGGTTAGGCGGCTCCCACAGTGACTGTCGCTGCGCCAACCCTAACTTGCAACCAAGTCTCACTCTCTGACTCTCTCTCTGCCGCGCCCCCGCACGGCGTCCGCCAAAAAGACAGTCGATCACTGGGACCGGCATGCACACCAGGTGGACTGGGCAGTGGACTGGACCGGACTGGACTGGACCCAGTGGGCACCAGCCAGGAATCGGCTGCTAGCACTGCAACTACACCGCTGGTAGTGCCAGTGCCAGGAATGTCTTGGCCATAGCCCGGTCTCTGCGCACTGCTTCTTCCGTCGCGGAGGGAGCTGATCTGCTGGCAAGATGCCAATGAACCCCGGTAAATGCCTGGCAAATGCCTGGCGATGGGCGTGGCCTGCATGTCGACTCAGGTAGGGCTCTTCCACGCCGCTTCTCGACCAACTGTCTGTCGTCCCGTGTAACCCCTCTTGTCTCTGGCTCATCTCTGGCTCAGTGCCAGTGGTCCTCCTCTGAACCGTCTTTTTATCGCGGACCCGCTCCGAGACGTCAATCGAGCCAGCCGATCTGATGTGCGAACTGCTGGTTCAGGCCATCGCTTGCTGTCTTTTAGTCTCTTTACGAACGGGCCAGTCGATCTCGTCCTCTTCGGTCCCTCCGAAAACCAGCCGACCGGGAATTGACCAGCGTCCAGCAAGTGGGAGTCTCCAAGTCCTCTGTCCTCCACCCACAACGCTAAACCCTCCATCGCGGCGAAATCTCAACAGCTGTTAAACCAGGCCCCGATCTCGTTTTTGTGCCGTATCTTTGTTCGTTCATTATTATTATTGTTTTCCGTACTTATCTTCCACCATGAGCCAGCCCACCGACCTAGTCATCTCCACGACGCCGCAGCCTGGGACTCGAGTCTGCACGCTGAACCGCCCGGCCAAGCGCAACGCCCTATCGCAGGACCTCATCGACCAACTGCTCCGTCAATTGCAGCTAGCCTCGGCTGATCCAGAGGTGCGATCAATCATAATCACAGGCGCTGGGGGTTTCTTTTCCGGTGAGCCGTGCCACTATTTTTGATTTTGGTTCCCCAGCCTCCGCCCAGCCCTCCCAGCCCCCCCAACAAGCAGCACAGCCTCACGATCTTGAAAGCACGACACACGTGGGACGGAAATGCCCGCCCAAAAATAGAAAATAGACAAAATAAACAAGCATGGCATAACTGACAGGGTACTTGCACAGCCGGGGCCGACATCAAAGAAATCTCGCAGCTCGACGCCGAAGATGCCCGGCGGGTCCGCTATCTCCAGGACCTGTGCGACGGCGTACGCAACGTGCGCAAGCCCATTATTGTCGCTGTCGAGGGGAAAGCTGTACGTCCCATTCCATTCCAATGAGATCTGGTCCGAGCATTTCCAGATCCCTTGATTGGATGCAGCCCTACTAATCGTGCAGCTTGGGGGCGGGTTTGAGCTTGCGTTGATGGTAAGTAAGCTGATCTCACCTGTCAGAGACTCAAAACATATCTATTCATGGATATAGACATACATAATCCATAGCCAAGCGAGCTGCTTATACGTGACACAGGCAGATTTCATTGTCGCAACGCCCGAATCGCAGTTCGGCTTACCGGAAGTTTCCATCGGTCTTATCCCCGGCGCTGGGGGGACGCAGAGACTGACCAGCGCTCTTGGCAAATATAGGGTACGTTCATGGTTCGTTTCGTATTGTCCAGGTCTAATGCGATATAGGCAATGAGTGTGATCCTCCTCGGTGAGCTTCTTTCTGGATCAGAGGCACACAATGTCGGCTTGGTGAGTCACCTTGCAGAGCCAGGGAAAGCTGGCGAACGTGCGCTGGACCTGGCTGCGAAACTGGCATCGCGAAGCCCTACTGCTATACAGCTGGCGAAAGAGGCCATTTCCACTGGTAAGTAGAATTAACTACTCCTGGCTATGTTTGGTCCTAATGCTCTGTTCGTGTCTCCAGCGGACCAGCTAGGGCAAGACGAGCCCTTCGAGCGGTCCCTCTATTACATGTCCTTCGGGACCAAGGATAAGAAAGAAGGCGTTTCGGCGTTTCTGGAAAAGCGTCCCCCTGTTTGGAGTAGCTCGGCTTAACAGGATTCGCTATTAAATTTAATATTCGCTGCGAGTAAGTCGATCTAGAACGACGGGTCTATAGTCTGTACTCCATAGTCTATCGGTACATATGCAGGTACACAGTCAGCAAAAGGGAACTCACCTTGATAATAATTGGCTATGAAATGGAATTATTGGGATTTACGGAGTCTAGATGTAATACATCCAAACCTACAGCCCTTGTCTGACTGCCGACCCACGGCCGCGCATTGCGTTTTTGGATCTGCGAGCGAACATGTCAGATTCTAGAAGCCGACCTTGCGACCGAAGAGCCGAAGAAGAAAGTGAAACGACTAGAAATAAAAAGGAATCAAACCTTAAGGAGAAGATCGTAAAATGACAGGTATGGCGGCTGTGGTTCTTAATGGGACCTACTATAGGTTCCGCTCCAAGTTTCTCAACCGATATTCGTTTGATGGGCCTTGCGATACGAATTCTTCCGCTCCATATTGTGGATACAAGTTACTCGAATTGTTTCTGGCTCTTCCTCTGCAATTGATGTTGCTGTCAACGTTGTGATATACTCTTTACCTGAGGGGCGGATCAAAAGCGACATGGATCCTAATCATTGCCGTTGATGCAGTCAGGAACGATACCTTCAAGACCATCTACCGATAGTACTCCTTATATCAACATATATCGATCTGTGCGAAATTTGCGAAAGAGTCTAGCTTGCTATCTCACGAACTGGACGATTGGCCGAAAGTTATAACCATTTGGCCTTGGTGCGCCCTTGTTCATCCAATATATATCCTAATTTGGTGGATGTACTTGTAGCCTTTCACAATCATATATATCATGTCTTCTCGTGAGGACTGCCTTAGAACAGTCATTTCTACTAATATTGTGCTAGAACAATATCCATGTTGTGGGCACAAGTATGCAAGGACCGGCATAACAGCAAGTATATTCGAGGCTTATACAAAACCGTTGGTAATAACCCAGTCCCCGCTGTCATCACCAATACGAGACGTATATCTATTTTCCTTCTCACGTCGTTCTATTTGCCTATTCTTCACCTGGGCTTTATTTGAACGTTTATTCGGGCCCAGGGACTGCTCGGAACCGTCGAGATCTCCAATGTCTCGATGTGTAACATTAATATTGGGTCGAACGTGCTGAGAAAGTTCCTCCTCCTTTTTGAACGTAGCCAGTTTCTGGAAAGCTCCCCAACAAATGCGACGCTCCGATGACGCCCCTCACAGCATATTGCCACTGCTAGATCGACGTCTACTACTCCCAGGGCGGCATCCTCGCTTGAGTTAGCATTCGACTCAGGGTGGCCATCAGCCTCCCCGTGCCTTTGCTGACTTTCGCCTTGATATATTTAAGAATAACGCTGGTCACGTCCTTCTTTTACTGCAAAACCTCTCCTTGGAGCTCGGCTGGTACGGTACGAACCCCGCAAGGCGTGGGGGGCTTACGCTGTAAAACTACCTGAAGTCTCGACACTGGGGGCTCCGAAGAATGAGCCATCATTCTTTGGCGTGTCCTGTCGTGGAAAGGAATTTGCCAGCCTTGGTTCTTGTGATCAGAATAACAAATATGTTTTACCTGGATGCTAGCATGGAGTGGAGGGTTTGAAGAATATGATCAGGGTATTAATAAGAAGAGCATTGTATAAACAGATGGCAGATTAATCGAATTGAACCTGTTATACCAAATGACCAGCTTCATAACAGAACAAAAACATCACGATAAGGATGTCCCTATACTAGGAATACCCCCTCACTCGACAGGTTCACACTTGTAGCTACCAACCACGAATGGATCATCCTCGTCAAACTCGTAGGCCACGCCAGCTACCGCGGTAAATGGTTCACCATCGCATTCCGGGGTTCTATTCGAATGCAGTATCCGTCAGCCGATGCGTTTTCTCTAAAGCAACAGCAGATGATGGCGACTCATGTGTGGAAATCGCACAGGATGTCTGGGGGCGGTTCCCCTTTCCTCCCTCCGATTTTGATTTGGGTCAATGAATAATAGTCACTACAGTCCATCACTTAGTGCCGCCAACTTGATTGCATCGATGGTGCGTCAAGGACTCACGAGTCTAAACCTGTCTTGCATTCCGTCGATGCTACATGATACAACTATTCGCATGGACCTCAGATGTTAGTATATGCAGCTAACCACAGACTTCACAGTGCTCGTGGGCATTGTTACATTACACCCCAGTGTAGGCCCAGAAAGGAAATTCAGGCGAATAGCGTCATAGCGAAGGGCTGCACGCACATGGGCCTCTATACACAAACTAGTTACATATCTACAACTGATGCAATCCGGCATGGATCATTGCTTATTGCAGAGAATACGACGCTATATGCATAACAGGAGTAGTGCAAAAGCTAGGCAATGTTTCCGGCCCTAGACAAGGGTACTTACGGCTTAACTACTTAGGGAAAGTGTGTCTAGACCGAGGGAGTGCTTGCTTTGCTCCTGACCTGTCACCAGATGTACGTTACATCGGCTTCGTCATTTGGGCTCCGTATATGATGCTTACAGTGCCGGATTCGCAGCTACTCTGAGTCAGTTAAGGTCGTGTGGGCCTCCCGCCCAATCCATATGCAGATATTGGGCGGTCCATTATTTTTTCGCGTATTTCCAAACATGAAGGCTGCTCTCGCGCCATACCATTTCCACGCTATCAGGTCGTTGGAGATATCATTCGGGCACCCCAAGGTTAGTCGCTGGAATGAAGTCCTCGATGAAAGGTGGTTCGCCGGGTGGAATGGCGTACGGGACGTTATCAAAGCTATGAAGGGCCTTGTGCAGATCCAAGCGTGGCTTAGAATGGAACAAGCTGGAGATCCCGAGGGGAACCTCATGACTGCTGAGCAGGAGAGGAGGTTCTTTGCGCCGTTGATGGGGGGCCATCACTTGCGGGATTTTAATGTCGAAGTGACGTGGCCGGAGAATGAGGCCTCAGAGGAATTACTTCGACATGCCCCGTTTCAGCTCACTAGGAACAGCGAACCGACACCTAATCAGCCTGAAGAGTGTGAGCCCGTGAGAATTTATGAACACCCCAGTTGGACGCGGGCCTGATCTTGAAACTGCGAGCTGCGTTGTATCATCCATGAGTGTAAACAATGTTGATAAGGTATATCAAGCTATTGTCCCTCTCAAAGCTGGAATAATACCAATATATGGAGCAGACAAGTGATCCTGGGTAGGTCGTTACCTTGTTCTTGTTCCCGTCCTGTCTTGTCTGGGCAGCATAGCTATCTATTCATTTCCTTCCAACCAATACTAATGACTCAGAGAACAGGTCTGGCGCCCCAGCCATAATTCCATTTCCCATTGTCCCAGGTGGATTTGTAGCACCCCCAGCTGCAGTCCGAATCCGACGGAAACATTTCCGGATTATTACACTACAGCAAGCTGCAAGTACTCCGAGCCGCTCAAGGGTTGGTGCACCAAAGGTGACCACGCTGGATGCCCTTGTAGCGAAGAATGTTCTGCGGATGGCAGTTGCTCGGATGAAAGTAGTGAAGGCGAGGATTGGGAAAAGTGTAGGTTCACATCTCTGCCCTGGTTACGTGTAGAATGGTAGATGTCGAGGTGGACTGACGACTGATATCAACAGGCAACAGCGGCGGTGCGGATGCAATGATTATACATAGGTAGTGTTGAGGAAAGAGCGAGGGGAGTCATGATATTCCACCTGTTTGCTAGAACTCTTCGTCAACAACCGTGACCAAGCAAGCATCTATTAGCGAAGACCTTCAATATTGATATTCCATTACGAACCATCCAGAACTCTGATTTCTTCACCTCTCCTCTTTAGTACGCGATGAATAAATAGAATATCCTTACTGCTATAGAAACGATGCCTG
This sequence comes from Aspergillus sp. 2663, assembly GCA_016880755.1. Classification (NCBI taxonomy): domain Eukaryota; kingdom Fungi; phylum Ascomycota; class Eurotiomycetes; order Eurotiales; family Aspergillaceae; genus Aspergillus; species Aspergillus sp. 2663. Next base: position 191,905 of record WOYA01000023.1, on the reverse strand, counting down.
ATGGTGCCTGGCGGCCTTGAATTCATCGTGGTCCTGATTGGACGTGAATATTTCCTGTTGGTGGCATTCTATTGGCCCATTCCTGAGGTAATTCACTGCCCATATTTTCAATTTTATGATTCCCACCACAGTTACCCTTCCTGCCCTTTGCCCAACTGGTTGGATATCTCTGCAAGCCTCCCACTGATTCTCTCCTCTTTCTGTCACAGCGTATGAGCCTGTTGTGCTACTTCATCATTCGCTGTTAATTGCTAGGTGTCTTTGTTAACTACTCAAAACCAATCAAAGCGGGCTTGGGTAACACAATCATACTTTCTTTGGATAACACAACTCGGTTGAGCGATTGTCCTAGATGTCGTCCCAAAAGCAAGCATGGACGGCGGAGGAGAATGCCCTACTCCTCCAGCTGTATACAAAAAGGCCTGGTCTTTCCGCCAATCGTTTCGGGCAGGTAAGTCAACCCGTTGTACCACTTCCCTGATGGCAGGCCACCCACTACAAGACCCTATAGTGCCTGGAACTCGTGGCTAACTGGCTCTGGCTATCAAAACAGGAATATGAAAACCGCTTCTCCGGTCGAACTGTAGGAAGCATTAGCAGGCAGTTACTCGAGATCGTGAGCTACAAGCCCGCTCGAGGTCAGAAAGGAGGAAGCGAGATGCCAGAGCCTGAAGTTCCTATGAAACGACCAGCCGATGATATAACTGGACGACGCGTCCGACGCAAGTGGACTCGATATCCAATTGTAGATAACAGTGACGACACGGACTACGTCGGCGAGGATCCCTCTGACTTGAAGGCCAACACAAGAACAAAGACGAGACAAAGTCTACCGAGAGGAGAGAGCCAGCAGAATATGGATATTGACGAAGACTTCGATTCAGGCAAGTCCGACTCTGCGAGCGAGCACAGTTGTGATAGTGACCCTGGTGCCGGAGATATCACTGCCGATGGCGAAATAGAACCTGTGAGTGATCCAAAACCGCAGACCATACCTTCTGTCGCCTCTGCCAACAGTTAATTCCGCTGAACAGTACATACCACGGCGCAGGATGAGAAGATCGCCCCTTTACCGGCGCAGTTCTATGCCGTCTCCGGAGAAACACTCAACTGCAGCCGTTGACCAAGGCAAGCCCTCCCAGGATGCCGGCAAGGCTGCATTGGAATCACGACCAATGCCTTCGAATCCAGGATCTCCGAGTTCATCCGCCAGGCGGAACCCTCATCCTCTGCCCCCCAAGCCTCCGAGTACTCTTCCTATGTCTGAACCCAGGAAGGGTCTATCTCATGTAGCAACACACTCAACCGCCGCCCAAGTTGAACGGGAGAGAAGCATGACGGAGGAAACAGCCAACCGGTTAAACGCCATCCGGGGGAAGGGGGACTCATCCGCCGGTGCATCGCCAAACCGCACTGTATCAGTGGTAATACCTCCACCTTCTCGCAGTCAGCCCGACTCTGCATCTGCTCCGGATACCTCGACTTCCAGCAGCGAAGACGCCCCCGCATTCTCAACAACCCTCGCCAGGGCTACTACCGCACCTCTTAGCCGACAAAGACAGAGGCGGGAACGTATCACTGCCGCATCTGAGCCGACCGGAAGGAGCGGTGACTATATCCAAAATCCAACACCAGACCCTGTCGCTGGCAACGTCATTGCCACAGCCTCCATCCCAGCCACGCCAGCCCTGAGTGCAATAGAGCCTGAGGTGGAAATAGATGATTCTGCCGCGGATCATCAGTGCCCAGATGCAGCAGTCGAATCGGACGGATATCTCTTCTACAGCGAATTAAACTCTAGACTTGCACAAGAAGTTGCCAGGCATTCAGAATCCCTAGTTGGTAGCGCAGAACTATTAGCAAAAAACACCTGCATTGCGCAAATAATGGCACAATCGTACGCGGCACAGGCGGGAACGTTGGCTGTCCAGTTGAAAGGGCGTGAACTTCGCAACAAAAATGAGGTCGCCGATTTCATCCGACAGATAGATGATCTTAACAAGAAGGTAGACCAGTACGAGTCCCAGATCCAGAAGCTCCAAGAAGGTACCGTCGATCCTAGGGCAATAGATGAGCTTAAGGCCACGGTAGAAAGGCGTGACGAGGAGCTCCGTCTCCAGAATACTCGGGCTGAGGCCCTCCTGCAAGAGGTCACAGAGCGCGATACTCGCATAAGCTACCTTTGCCACGAGGTCGAAGCGCTGACCAAGCTGGTTGAAGAGCGTGATGGCCGTATTGAGGAATTCAAATCGCTTACCGGTAGCATGGGTCTCAAGCAGATGGTGGAAATGGCTTCAAGGTTGCAGGAATGGGGATTGGTGCCTAATTCAAATACCTCGTCTTGATAGGTTCGGCTATGCTTTTGGGCCTCAGTTGATTACTGTTGCTGTCTTCCTTGTTGGTTAATTGAAAACTGCGCGTCGACAGTCTATTCTGCACAGGGTAGTTGATATCAAAGTCGCCGTCTCTTCCGGGATCCCTGCAGCATTAAAATGTAGTGCACCCCCAAGGGTCCAGAAGCTATCCATCTATCTATAACTGTTCATGTCTCGTCCCCCCTGCCTATAGTGCCTTCTAGATGACTCTCCTTGCGCCCCTGAGCACGCTCTCGGCCTGGTGTAACTTGCATCGGTAACACAGCAGGAGCTGAGGCAGGGTTCACTTTTCCACGGTTACTGATACCTATCCCCGTGCATGAATTGGCTTTCGGATCTATATCGATCAAGGGTCCATAGATACCGACCTGTCACCAGTCAGACACGCCGGATTGTCCCGTTCGTACGACTATCAGGCCTGCATATAACGTAAGATATGGAGTCTTTCTGATGAATATTACGGCGTTTAATACTATGGGGACAACAAACAGTTGTTTACGTTAGTTGCATAGCTTTAGTGTTTCTTTATAAGTTATTGCGGCGTCTGATCAAAACCACGGTATCTTACATTTCTAGTATTCGACGGTTATAATGCTGCCATATTGTTCCGCCGATAAATATATCGGCAAGGATAAAACTCGCCACACTCTTAAGAAGGCCGAAAAAGCTGTTCCTACCATGGTACTTTATTAAATCTATAATCAACGCAGATAATCATTTTCAAGGCAGAAGTGAAATATAAGGCGCCCAGCTGAACTGCTGGGATCATCAACGACGGAGATAACGGGGTTTAGAGGACATAACAGGGACAGCCTCATCGCGTCTGACATTCATCTCCCAACCACCATCTCACCCCTACTTTACACCTTCCCCATCCAAAATGAAGGTAATCATCGCAGGCGCAACAGGCTACATCGGCCAGGAAATCCTCTCGCAATGCATCGCGCACCCATCCATCACCTCCATCATCGCCCTGAGCAGACGCGACCTGGACATCAAAAACGACAAGCTCCGCACCCACCTCATGAAAGATGAGGATTTTCTCTCTTACTCGGACCCAAAGCTAAGAGAGGAACTGAAAGGTGCAAGTGCCTGTCTGTGGTCCATCGGCCTGCGCCCATCCCACGCAGGGAATGACGAGCGCACCCGCGTCATTTCTGTTGATTACCCTGCAGCAGCAGCGGCAAATATGGCAGACATCGCCTCGACATCAGCTCCCGGTGGGAAACTGCGGTTCGTGTATATTAGCGGTTCTGGCGTGGAGCGGGACCAGAATAAGTCGCTTTGGTATATGGGCAACTTTCGTCGGCTGAGGGTTTGTCCCCCCTAATTGTCCTCCTCATCTAATCTGGTGTGGGCCACGCTGATACCTAGACACAGGGTGAATCGGAGAATGTTCTCCTCAGACATGCTCAGGCGAATCCAGATGCATTTGAGGCGTATATCATGCGCCCTGGGCTGGTTCCGTCGACGCAGGGAACTCTTCGCGATCGGCTTTGGGGTTTGTTTCCGTCGGTTAGGATGGATCTTCTGGCGAGGGCGATGCTTGATATTGCGATCAATGGGAATAAAGAGACGACGATTGAGAACCAGACGATTAATGAGTGGCCGTGAGGGGGGTCTTGGTTGGTGTTTTGGCGGCGTTGGTGTGGTATACTGCAGAAGGGTTTCCACAGGCTTGGATTTGATTCTGGAAATTTGAATAGGCAGCGAATAGTAATATTACGACTTATTATAAAAAAGCACGAGTACATATCTACAAGAGCCTGACGAGGCTGTACTCTGCAGGGCGTGGCTGAGTCTTAAGCTCAGATCGGCGGCTTGGCAGGCCATTTGGCTCAATCGGGAAAAGATGGCCATCTACAGATGAATATTTAAGGAGAAACACTCTTCTCGTCGCCCAGTTTATTCCATTTCACAGATATTTTTCTTGTTACAAATGTCGATTTCGTTTCAAATCAACCTACAAAATGGCAGACGGCGAAGTTGGTAAGGGCTCTTGATTTCAGTGGCAGCACTAGACTAACTCGCACAGTCCCTCATAGTCTCTATGTCTATGCCCCCAACAAGGGTGCACCCATATTGTTCACTGTTCTTTTTGGGATCTCAGCTGTCGGTCACCTCTGGCAATGCTGGTAAGCACCAACGTACTCTCTAGTGGCGCCATCTAACAATCCCAGCCGATACAACTCCTGGACAATCATCGGACTCCACCCACTCTGCGCCCTTATATTCACCACCGGATACGCCTTGCGCGAATACGGCGCATACAACTACATATACACCCCCGACACGCCCCAGCAAACGATGACGATCTACATCATGAGTCAGGTCTTCATCAATATATGCCCGTACGTCAGACACTCGCACACCCACCCAAAACGCAACTAACCCAGATCTCTCCAATAGTCCTCTTCTCGAACTCGCAAACTACCACATCCTCGGCCGAATCTTCTACTACGTCCCCCATGTCGCCCCCATAGCCCCAAACAAAGTCCTCGGCATCTTCGGCGCCCTCATGGGTATCGTCGAAGCAATCAACGCGCTAGGCGTCGCATTCACATCCAACCCAAAGGGCAACAAGCAGAATCTCGGCAGCATACTCATCCTCGTCGCAATCAGTATCCAGCTATGAGTGATAACAATATTCATCTGCGTCGGGTCGCTCTTCCACCGACGATGCGTGACATCCAAAGCGGCAGTCCAGAAGAGAAAAATCCCAACTCTCATGATCACGCTCTACACCAGCATGGTTCTTATCTTGATCCGATGTATCTACCGTATCGTCGAGCACACCGGGAATACGGCGCTGGATACGGACGACGCGCAGAAAATGCAAAACCTCAGTCCGCTGCTGCGGTACGAGTGGTTCTTCTATGTCTTCAATGGGGCGGTGATGCTGGCGAACTCGTGGCTGTTGAATGTTTTCAACCCCGGCCGGTATCTACCAAGGAATCGGACTGTTTCTCTGGCTGAGGATGGAGTGAGTGAGACCGAGGGTGGCAATAAGGCGGGATATCAGCCTACTATTGCTGAGCTGGGGAGGGCGGCCTTGCAGCTGTTGACGTTTGGGCTTTGGGGACAGATGTTTCCGCTGGATGAGAAGGATGAGAAGGATGTTCGGTCTGTTGCTTCTTGAGTTGTTTCTTTCTGTGTCTAATTAGCGTGGTGGGTTGTTTCTTTCTGTGTCTGATTAGCGTGGGGGTATTCTGTATTTGCTGTTTCCGTCTATGTTTCTTCGTATGCCCATCAATATAAAGTCCATGTTACTGAAGTCCATGTTGTTGTGTAGTATGGACCGCCATTCGGCGAACCAACGCTTTGATCGCCGAATGTCCGGGAAGTGAACATTTGACGTAACAGAAGGCGAGTTCGGCAATTGACAATCGATTGGTAACCAGCGGCAATTTACAGCCAGACAAATACTTGACGGCTGATTAGCAAGAAGACACAATCGAGACTCGCAGGTTTATATAAATTCTTTTTTCGACTCGCATCTCGATGCAAACCAACATCACGAATCGACCCACGACATCACCGCTGCCAATATGCTGACCGAAATCGACAATCTGGAAATCCACGTCCTCGTCAACGACGAACTGGACCCCATAACACCAAGCATGAACCCCGCTGTCAAAGTTGCGAGCCAGTTCATGGGCATCCCTCTCTCGCCCTTACCCGCCGGCACGCAACGCGACGGGGCGACGATGGAAATGCGCATGGATAACATCTGCTGCGCTGCGCACGGCCTTTCACTCCTCTTAGTTTGTTTTACCTCCCTCCCTTCAATTCCTACCGAGTTATGTCAAGTGGCGTGGAAACAATGTAGGCTGACGAAGGAACAACCAGATCGCAACAAAGGGAGACAAAAAACATACCCTTCTCTTCGACGCCGGTCCAGAAGGCGAAGTCTGGGAACGGAATTCGCGCCGTCTGCGCTCAGAAGTCGGCCAAATCGAGCATATCGTGCTGTCACACTACCATCGCGATCACTCTGGTACGCTTCAATCCGCAGCCTATCTCAAATAAGGCAAGAGAAGAGCTAAATAAAGAAACAACAGGCGGTCTAGTCCGCGCCATCGAGCTAATCCAGCAGCATAAAGAGCCCAATAACCAGGTCATAATGGATGTCCACCCCAATCGTCCGGATTTCCGAGGCGTCCAGGCTGGCGACATGGCTATATCGCTTGAAGCTGATCCGTCATTTGCTGAGCTTGAGGCCGCAGGTGCGACCCTGATTAAGAGTGACCAGTCGCATACCGTCCTTGATGACTTCTTCTGCGTTTCGGGGGAAGTGCCGCGCCAGACGCTGTATGAAGATGGTATCTATGGCGGATTGCGGTACGAGAACTCCAGGGGGAAGTGGGAGGAGGATACGATGATCATGGACGAGCGCTACGTGATGTGCAATCTGAAAGGTACCCCAATTCCCTGGTTCCTGGGATAATGCCGATGGTTTTCTCGTGATTAACCTCTTGCACAGGTAAAGGGCTAGTCGTGTTCACAGGCTGCGGACACGCCGGGGTTGTCAACACCTGTCGCGATGCAGTAACGTTAGGCAATGGGGCGCCTTTGTATAGTGTCGTAGGTGGGTACCACCTAGCAGATGCGGACGAGGCAAAGCTCGAATCAACGATGCAGGACCTGAAGAAGTTTGATCCAAAGGTCATGCTCGCCGGGCACTGTACCGGATGGCGATTCAAGTGCCAGACTGCGCGCGATATGCCGAATTGTCTGGTTCCTGCTTTTTCGGGGAGCAAGTATGAATTATAATAAGAACGAGGTCTTCCGCGCTGTAGTATTATATTCCGGGATATCTTGGTTGATGGGAAACACTGCCGACTATACTAATAACGTGCTGCAAACAAGAATCCATATCAAGAAACAAAGACCTTCACAAACAAATCCCACACAAAGCGAATGCCAGCACCTGAAACAATAGGAATTGCGAATGCAAAACCCCAGTTTCAAAAACTCCACTGTGTATCCAAATCACAAGCACAACTCCAAGCTATCAATCACTACCAATTCCCCTTCTCAAAGCCGTGCCCCATGGCTTATTGCGACACAGGCACGCCTCCCTGGACCGCTGCCGTTGTCTGAGGTGGAGCATTGGCCATGACAGGTCGCGGGGGTACATCTTCTTCATCGGTCTTCTTCCCCTTCTTCTCGTGAGCCTTCTTGGCGTATGAGTTCATGAAGCCAAGTGCGAGACACATTTTGCTTATTTTGTTTGTTTGGTGGGGTTGATAAAGTAAGAAGTTGGTGGTAGGAGCTGGAAATTATTGGGAAGATCAGTACTGGCCTTTACCCGGTCGAGTGTGAAACATACCTGGAACAACCGAGGGGTTTGAAATAGAAAGAAGTAAATATTTGCGAGAAGAATATATCAAAAAGCAGGAATTTCTCAGCTCAAATACCGTAGGGTGCTCGTTTATCAGGGGAAATTTCAAATTCAGCCCCCGCCGATCGGGCTGTGCAGACAACACACTATCTACAGCCACTAAGGCCTCACTTTGCCCAGGAGGGAAATTCCTGGTGCCAATATGGTGATCGGCGAGGCTTAAATAGGGGCTCTAATCTAAATTCAGTTGGTGCTGACGCCATTAATGCTTATTGCTTACGACTGGCAAGTACCTACGCGGTGGATACTGGATCAGGAGAGGCGACTTAGGGCATTATTTCTATTGTTTTTAAGCTGGAGATTTGTACTAAGTACACGCGCGATGGCGTCTATCTGTCAAAGATAAACCAGACATCGTACATAAGCCATAAAACAAAAAAAAAAAAAAAAAAAAAAAAAAAAAAAAATGAACAAAAAAAGATAAAACCACACGCATCCGATAAAAGACAACATCCACCGAGAGAACACCAGCATCCCCAGATCCAAATCCAACACCAAGTTGAAACAATACCAGAACACCATTGCTAATAGGAAATCCAACACCTTGTTCTCTTTTAAAACGCCCAACGACGTGAAATCATCATAAACATTTTCATATCGCATCGTGATAAAATTAGAAGTCCAAATCGCCCGATAGGCCAAACAGCGTGCGATCAAACTGATCGATAGCTAGAGACCCATGCCGTGACTCGTGATCAAGCCCAGACTGAACTCCACTGGAATTAGCATTCAGACGGCCAAATTGCACCGGAGGCCCTTCAGTCCACCCTGCATCAAGGTGGTCCAGGGAAGCACTCTGCTCTTCCTCGCGCAAGACCTCCTCAACATGCTCACCCAACCTCTCTTTCGTTGATCGCAGCGAAAGATCGCGGCTTTCCTCCTGTGCCTCAGCTCTATTACCGCCCAGTTCAAGGCCGGCGGCTACACTAAGTCGTGACTTCCTCATTGTTCCTTCCTGTTGAAGAGCAGATGTAGCTTCGCCGGTGGCGTGGTAGGACTCGAGTCGGGATCTATTCGGTGTATTTCCGGTGTCAAGCTGCAGAAGGTTTGAGTAGTCGTTTGAGTAGTCCAGTAGACCTGGGTCGACAGGCGTTCCCGAGGCCTGTCGTCCAAATTGTTGCAAGTTTGAGGGAAAGCTTGCGTATCCTGAATCCAGTTCGAAGTCTTGTAGTTCGGATGGGAAGAGCGTTTGCGCTGGAGTTTGATGCGACATGCTATTGAGTAATGGCGCCGAGGTCGGCCTCGAATGATGTGCAGTGGAATTGAACAATGGCGAAGTGGTTGTTTGACGTTCGGCGTTATATTCTAATCCAGCCGAGGTGGGTGTTGCCTGATGCACATTGTCATCGAGAAACCCTGATGCCGGAGTTTGATGTTGGGTGTTATATTCAAACCCACTCGATGATGGCGTTATGTTTTCCAGGGTGTTTTCGAATAGTGGAGATATAGGGGTGACAGTGGTGCTGCGGGAGGCTGTAGTCGCATTCCCGAGCTGTGACTGCCGGCGAGCAGGAAAGGGAGCCGGGCCCTCCAAAGTAGCAGGAGCACGTTGAATGGGTTGAAGTCCTACCACATCTGCACCAATGCTTGTGTCACCACCGAGTCTCCGCACTTCACCGCGAAGTTTAAGAATCGTATTCATCATCATGGCATTGTTATTTCTGAGTTGGGCGAGTTGTTGACGAAGCCCTGACCCATTGTTTCCCTGATCGTGTTGTGGGAAATGAGGATTGAAGGCTGTTGATTCTGGCGGCACGGGGTACTCGGGGTGCGTCTGATATTGTCCAGCAAATGCCATCCCCTGCTGAGCCCCAAAGGACGTCTCGTCTGGGTAGAGCGGTGAGTTAAGGAAGTTGTTATTTGTGTACGAGTTGTTTCCCAAAAAGACGGTGGGATCCTGCTGCTTGACAGGGAGTCGGGGCTGCCGTGAACGCGTCATAGCTGCATTTCCTCGAGTACGCCGAACAAAGCCCTGTTGGGAGATTTGGGTAGAGGGACCAGGCGTAGCTGCACGGGTTTCTCTGACTGGCCCACCAAGACTAGCATCATTACAATGCTTTTTTCCCGGTAGCTTTGGCACAGGCGGGTGCTGATCGGGGGTCAACCATTGCACCAGCGCATCCGGATCTGACAGAGGTTCGTTGATGTACTTGTCCCCCAGAAGAACTTTCGTTTCTCCAGTGCGCTTGTCTGTCACAGTGCATGCCACGCTGTTGCGGACACAGCCTTTGCATCTATCAAAGCCGTTGTGCAGGCACCCTGTCTGCCCCCTGGCCTTCTCAGCACGACTAGTCGTTAGCAAAAGAAAACAGAATGTATGAGAGAAGTAGTCTTACCGCACATCGGTCGCAAGTCCTGCCGTTAGAACTGGGCATATTCCTATATTCACAGATGGTCCGGACGAGCAACGCGTAGTCCATCTCAGTCCTAGTCGTCGGTAGATTCCACTTGTAATGCTCCGCCCAGAGCCCCTCCAGAGCAGAGAAATTGTCTCGGATGACGCCCCAGCACTGGCGGTCTAGCGGGCGTTTGAACCAGTCGCGGATTATCTCTAGGTCCCGTGAATTTGGAATAGGGATATGGAAGACGTGAGTCTTTCGCTGGCCACCTCTGGGGAGTCGCTTCCTCTTTTTCGGCTTCTTCTCATCGGGGTTGGAGTCGTCGTCCAAATGATATCTCTTGATGGGACGTTTCCCCTTTGCTACTTCGCTGAGTTCGGGCTCGTTTTCGTGTTTCGGGTGCTGAGTGGCATTCTCTTGGTTGGTGTTATTATCCTCGCTGTCGAGCGAGTTCCGTGTTGAAGACCGGGTTTGTACCATTTTGTTTCCTCGGTCCTTGGAACTGGAGATGTCGAAAGGAATATTCGATAGAAGGGGGTCGAAGAAAAGAAGGGGAAAAAAAAATTACTGAGAAAATTCGAGAGATCGAGGAGGACACCCGTCTAGACAGAGTGTGGGTTATAACTGAAGGGAAACACCTGCAGCATCACAATGTGGCCTTGTTTGGCAGGCTTGATCGAGGGGACCTCAAAGGCTCGTTCATGTCCAATTATAGCACAATTACTCTTGTCTGGAACAACACCACAGGAGACGAATGTGATTGAAAGACATGGGACATGATCAAAGGTAGCAACGGTCACCATCTCGCATACTCGAATTCGAGGGAGCAGTCCAGGCAGCTGTCACCACACTCAGCAGAGCTCGATGCCTTAGCATCTGGGGAACGAGGGGCAAGAACAACCCCGCCGAGGGCAGTGCCAGGACGACACCTGGCCCTGCTTGAGAGGGTGATGCTCTGCTTGGGTACCTCGTTTTGTGTTGACAATGAGCTATTGTTAACAATGCAGAGTGCGATGAGAGATATGCCTACAACGGCGAAACCGCATTGAAACTACTTTCTTATCTTATGAAACAGGAGTGCGGTTGTTGAGATTGAGATCCCTTTGTGCCTCTGTTCTTTGTTGCTGTCTGAAGATTTGGGACACCTACACAATGACACATGACTGGAAGAAACCCACAAAGGAATTTTAAAATGGGCCTATAATGGGGGCAAAGAAAACCGAGGTTGCATAAAGACGAGTTACTGAAAGAGGGAATCCGGTGTGAGCCGCCTGGCGGGAGTGTTCCTGGCAGAGGGTGGACTCGCAGCTTGAAGCTCCAAACGACGAACAGGTTGGGTAGAATCAGACGCCATTGGACCACAGCAGGGATCGCGGAGAGTTTTCGCGTCAGCCTCTTCCGCACGGGGAGGGGTGCTTCCAATGGGTGTCATTTCACAAGGTCCACAGTGAACACAGTGGCGGGGGAAGAGGAAAGGCAGAAATATGACATGTCCTTCACAACCAGTGAATGTAACCCGCCACGACAGATCATATCATTGGATTGACAGGGGTGGATCCCCTCTGAATATTACTCCGAGTCATCAGACTGGACAGTTCGCCCGTTGATAGCCAGCAGTTCAACGTTGCTGCAGAAAATGAGCATCCGGTCCGAAGAGCTCAGGTGGGACTTACAAGACCAGCGGGGAATTTCCAGGAATGAACGGTGGAGCTCCTCTGCAGAAAATGTCAACACATCATGACACTCAATACACCCACTCAATAGAGAGATGCAACGTACCTTGCGCCGTATCCGTAGTGTCTGGTCCAGGTGCCGCGTCAGCCAAGTGAGAAAAGGGAGGGCCAGGAGAACATACGGGCCGAAGGTTAGATAGGACTTTTCACCGAGGCTCATGCCTAGAGTTCCAACTTCCCATCCTGTTTTCATGAGCAGCGAATCCAAAAAAAGAAAAAAAAAAAAAAAACGCGAAGGCCAAAAGCGAACCCTTGATAACTTTGCCCATCCCGATCTGGAAGGTGAAGGGTCTGCCTCGCTTGATGCTACTGTCGAATCTGTATTTGCTATGTTAGACACAATTGTATTCTGACTGCAAATGAAAGGCCAAGGAGGAGTAGATCATTTGCCTTTGCCCACAGTAACATACCGTCGGCCCCTATTCCACGAACGCGTTGGATCATACAGATAGCCGTGGTAGTGAACGGTCACCATGTCCCCTTGTTTGGGGTAGTCGACGCCATTTCCAGGACGGATGATGTCCTTGATGAAGTCGATGACGCCCATTGCTCGAGTCTTGATTGTTGTCGACGAGTGCAGCGCGTGTCGTCGTGATACAATTTTCCTGCTGCCTGAGGCCGCAATGTCAGGGAATCAAGTGACTCCACCGCCTAAGCGTCTCTTCTTTGATTGGCCAATTCCTTTGTCTCCTTGTGTTCCCGATCGGCGTTCTGTCAACAAACCTGCCCTCGACCTTCAGGCAGGATGCTCATCGCTGAGTTCAATTCTCAACACTAATCTGACGTGAGAGCGGAAGATAGAGCTCCCGTGCAAGTACCAAGTTTGCATTAATGTGGGTTGTGCATTATTCCGGACAAGTTGACCACTGCAAGCAACTATTTATACCCCTGAACACCACTATATATCTTCAACTACAATGCGAAATCCATTCCCTCTCCAGAAACCAGCAGGCTCCAGGCTGCCCCGATACGTTCCACATGCCTTCAGCCGCCCACTTGAGAAGCACCCTCCTCTCAACACCCGTCGAACAGACTCCGGTGCATCCAGGTACTCGCGACCATCATCTGCCCACGGATAACCAAACGACGGAGTACTCATATCCTCTCCCCAGAGTGTCGTGCACCATTCCCACACCTGGCCAGCCATATCATAGCAGCCGTGCGCTGATCGTCCTGAAGGGAATAATCCAACGGCACATGTGTTATTCAGACCGGTTTCCTCATAGTTCGCGGCGTTGTCGCGCCATTTTAATCCCCATGGGTAAATAGGACCCCGCGTGGACAGCTGATTATAATCGCCGTTACACGCTCGTTCCCATTCTGGCTCTGTTGGGAGACGTACGCGCGACGTTTGAGGTATCTTGCCGCTTGCGCGCCATCGATTCGTTAGCCATTGGCAATACGCCCTTGCGTCGTGCCACGTCAGATCCGTTGCGGGTGCATTCTGTCTTTCCGAACCGAGGCCATCTGGACTACGCCATTCTCGGCCAGTCTCTTGGACGAAGGCGGCATAATCTCGATTGACGACAGGGTAAACCCCCATTCGGAAACTCCCAGCTGTTACACGAGATTTAGGCTGTGAGTTGGGATGGCTCTCAGATCCCATTATGAATGATCCACCGGGGACACTGGCGAGTTCCGTTAGATCGCGAGGATCACCTAGACGGGAAAGGACGCGGCCTGCTTGTTTTCGCTCGCCGATTGAAAGGGCAGCCTCGGTAATGATTGCTAGCATATGGACAGCTATTTCCTCATGGAGCAGTTCACATTCTGCCCTGAGGGTAGACACAAGAAGGGCACCTCGCTGGGAAATAGGCCCCGTGCCCTGGACAAGGGCCTTTGCTAGGTTATGCGATTTACCTGACTTGCATAGTCGAACTAATAAGCTTCGGATAACAGGCTCTGCTGTCACCGAATTCCGATGGAAAACATGAACGGCCGCTTCCACTGACAAAGTCTCCAAATGCCGCGCGGCCAGCAACTGCTGTACGGCGCCAACTGAAGACAGTATATGTTGTTCTGAGGCTGAAGTTGCGCCCCGGCCATCATGTAATTTGACGTCGACAAGGCGTTCGAAGGCAGTCCTTGCGAACTCGATAGCGGCAATCCCATCAGGAGAAATAGTGGAAAGCCACGAGTCAAGTACATCTTCAGCCTCTCCTCCCGGGTGCCCTGATTGCAGTGCAAAGGCGAACACGGCGGGGTTTGAGGCCGCACCTCCAGTTGCGATGGCTTGCGATGCGGCCATGCCCGCAAGCCTAGTAGCGGCCTCCTTCCTCTGAGTCTGTAAAAGCGGTAATAAATTGTATCGAGCAATTCCAGGAGGCGGCCTCCAGGATCGCAACGCTGTGGTGTCACTTAGAACGAGTAGGCGAGCGTGGTCTAGCCCTTCAAGCAACGAGACGAGTTTCGTCAGGGCGTTCAGACCATCGTCGACTGCCCCATTCCCTCCATCTATGACGAACAAGATCTCTTGCTTTTGACCAAGTCTTTCTCCCCCGCTACCTGAGTCATATATAATCCTGGGTATAGTAGCGTCCACCAGATCCTCTAGGGCTTCACCCGACTCGATGGCGAAATAACACGGCAAAATGTCGACATCATCCCAAAGTTCGTCATGTAAAACCCCCGATTCATTGCGAAGCACACCTCGAACCGTCTGCCGCTTGTACGCTTCCAAGCAGAAACAAAGGTATTTCGCGAATGTCGTTTTCCCACCGCCACTCGGACCAGTCAGCAGCAGCACCCGATTATCGCGTACTACCTCCAACGCCGTAAAATAAATCGGCTCCTCTGGTTTATCATCGGAAGTCCGCTTCCTAAAGCCTTTAGCCGCTTTGTCCTCATGCGTGAAGTCCGTAAGCAACGGGATATAGCCGTTTTGCAGGTCCAGAACCACCCCCTGGGGCGAAATGAGTAGCGGCTGGCTGCCGAAGCCCGCTGCTGTGGATCGGAGCTCAGCTACAGTACCCATTGAATAATTTCTTCTCCAGATAGAATATTATTGCGACTTCAGCACTTCTTATGAGCATAGTTACTCCAAGGGCGAACTGCTTATTCATGCGACAGGACATCATTCAAGCCCGGCGTGGAATTTCAAGGCCGCTGGTCCCACTTCTGTCACCATCCACCTTAAACCATTCAAAATAGACTAACTAAGCTGGTTTTATCTTTCGCGGCGCTTTAGATGCATGAGATAGTAATAGATAGTACAGGTGATGGTGTCGTTCAAATCACCGCTCTTTGGGGTCTTACAGTTGCTGTTTCTCATGTCTATGGCAAGTTTTTCTGAAAGGTCAAGCGTTACGGGACGGCACTTCGGACCTCCTGTCGACCAATTGAAGAATATGTGACTCCAATACTGTCCAGCTGTGGGAAATGGTGTAATTGAAGGCTGAATGGAAGGTCCAGCGAAAATAATGCCATTTTGCTGACAATGTAGCAAAAAGCGCAATCGCCGAGTGGGTGGGGTCCAGTTGGAGTTCGGCCTGAGGAATCCATCCCACTTTCTACCACTCTCTGCTCTCTTCTTCCACAAACAATCCATCCTCCATCTATCTACTTCAACTGTCCACAATGCCTGTTATCACGGACTTCTCTTTCCCCAGCTCAGCTGCAGCTCTGCAGCTGTCCGCGGAAAAACCAGTCACCTTCCTCTCCTTTCACGCCTCACCCGACCCCAACACCGGAAAGCCATGGTGTCCTGATGTCGTCGCCGCACTGCCCCATCTGCAGGAAGTCTTTTCCACGCCTCAAGCGCCGCAGGTTGCATTCATTAATGTTGGCCAAAGAGATCAGTATGTTCCCCCATATCCCACTTCAATGCGCTTCATATTGACTACCTCCACAGGTGGAAGGATCTCTCCAACGTCTACCGGACAAAGTGGAATGTCAACGCTGTTCCGTCTTTAGTTCGCTACGAGCTTCTTGATGGAAGTGTCAAAGAGACTGGTCGTTTAGTTGAGGCCCAGATTCTGGATCGTGGCCGGCTTAACAAGTTTGTTGGTGATCGGTCGGCAAGCATATAGGATGCAGCACTGTCCTCTGTGTTATTCTATTCTATTCTTCCTGCATTGATGGATGCTCCGAAGCGATAGCCTGTTATGTATTTACGCCTGAATTAATGCTATTTACGGATATTGCAGGTATTTCTTTTCGGTTGTTCAATAATACCGAAACCCCAAATCAGTAGTAAAAGTGGTAGTCAGTCCTAAAAAGGCAGCCATTGTCGAGGTAGGAATGGCCGCACTTTCCAACATTTGTCTCATCTTGGTCGTACATATTTTGGATTCCGTTTGTGGAGAGAAAGGAGGCGGGATGAGCTCGTGTCAGCGGCCTCCGTGAAAGAGGGCGGCCAGGTAATATATGGATCGGTAGTGAATGCGATAAGCGCCGAAAGAATTGACTGCCGCACTTCGTACCACGACGCGCCGGCAGGGTCGAAAGCCTGGAGAAACCTATCCCCAATAGGCCCCAGGGTAGCATTTTTGCACTTCTGTATCTTTGCACCTTTGCAGGATGTTGGTTCGCAGGCGCCGGAGATGTGGGAACGCCGAGGACATCCAGAAAACCCAGAAGGACCGCAAAACCAATGCGCCCCGAATGCTCCCCCGAGTGCGGCCTCGTGCATGGTCTAGTCCACGCTCCGGCGAGCCCATTCACCGTGGAATCCATTTAGCAAGTCTATGCAGCAGACATT
The DNA here is from genome assembly GCA_016880755.1 of Aspergillus sp. 2663. Taxonomy (NCBI): domain Eukaryota; kingdom Fungi; phylum Ascomycota; class Eurotiomycetes; order Eurotiales; family Aspergillaceae; genus Aspergillus; species Aspergillus sp. 2663. The sequence goes on along the minus strand of WOYA01000023.1, from coordinate 175,355 downwards.
CGATCAGTCTCAATCGCTCCTCTTCCACTTACCATCAGAAATCCGCCTACAGATCTGGTTCGAATTCTTAGGAGGCCGTTTGTTACATATTGCTCGGGCCCCGAAGAAGCTCCTCGCCGTCGAGTGTGTCGAGGAGTGGGATCCCGAGCTCGACACAGGCTGGCATTGGTGCTGGGGGAGCACATATGATCCTCTGACCCTAGGAAAAATGCCTGGCTTCTACTTTTGTCCGAAGAGTCCTCATTCCGCGGAACCGGCCAATCTGCTCCCTTTGCTGCAGACATGTCGGATGATATAGAGGGAGGCAATCCTAGTGCTTTACCAAAGCAATATATTCGACATTAACCACGTCGACACGCCTCTATACCTCCGGCGGACGGTCCCGCAGAAGCATTTGAATCGGATTCGTGTCTTGAACTTTACCTGGGATTTCAAGGACAATATCGCATGGGCCGACGATGTCCCCTATGATACTGGCACCTGGCGTGAGAGCTGTAACGCTATTGCAAGTCTTGCCGGGTTACAGAAGCTCACGATGCATTTAAGTGGAGAGACAGATCATGCTCCGGGCATGAGCGGGAATGATGACTGGGCGCCATGGCTGGACGAGTTGGTGCGAATTAAACCAGCAATGGAATTTCGTGTCTCCTTGCGTTGGCCAGATAAGGATTGTGCAGAAGTTGAAAAGGAATGCGGATACCCGTTCAAGATATTACCAACGGTCAAGAAGGTGCTGCCGCTAGTTCAATTTGATACAGGTGTAATATAATTTTGTTCAGTTAGTACAGAGTACCAATCCTCAAGTAATACTGTGTTCCCGGCTTGCTGTCTCCGTCGTGCAAAATGGAATGACTTGTGCTGACGGACCTGCTGGCGACCCTTTACTTATATACCCAGTTAGGAAAATAACTTCGACCGACGGGATGAGCAACAGAAGACAGAGAAGGTCTCAATCTCCATACTCTTTGCGCTCATCGCAGGAACATTTCGAGAACAGCCTGGCCCGCATCTGCCTCGTCATATACTCGGGTCGAAGCGAACAATCACAAGTTTCCCAGTAGGCTGAACCTTTCGTTGGACCAAATTCCAGATCGTTAGATAAGTACGTAATATTAAAAGTTAAAGATAAAGCTTTTATAAATACCGCGGAAGTGCTACTTAGTGTCCTGGGAGTTAGCTGGCTGAGCTTCAACACCCTGGCCACCCCCCTTCTCCTCTTTTTGACTGAACAAACCATTAGCTTTCTAATAAGAACTGCTCTTCAGGTAATGACCTACCTTTTTCTCCTGAAAATAAGCCACAAGCCTGTCACACTGATGATCGCAAGACCACCGAACAATATCAAGATCTGATACCCGTACTTATACTTCGGCGCATCATACGTCGGGAATAGAACCACTAAATCATACCCACATTAGCCCTTAATCTAGTAGTTCCTGATTCGGCCGACTTACACGGCACCCACAGCACCCAAGCATAAGAAACAACATTCGCAGTAGCCACCAGAAGTTGTCTCAAACTCGCATCATTCGCATTAACCCGCGTGGCCCAGCTCTGCTACCGTTAGAACGATCACACATACTGTCAAATTCAGGGAGAGGTAGAGGAAACTTGCAATTAACACTGGCGTCCCGGCGGACCCTGCATAAGAAAGATAATACGCAAACATCAACCCTCCCTTAGGGATATACCACACCGAAAGCAAGATATTCGACAACATCATCGTGAGGAGAAGCCCCGTGATCAACCAGTAATATTGCGCCGTATGGTCTGCTAAAATTCCCCACGTAATCGTAGTCACGATGGCGAGCGCATTACCGCCTGTTGGGAGCGTGTTGATTTTGCTGACGCTGTATCCGGCGGCTTTCAGCCACAGGTTGAAGTAGCTGGTTGCTGTGTGACAGGCCGCGATCATCCTACTCGCCGTCAGTATATTTGAGCCTTTCGTTGGACTAGTTTCGGAATGGGTAGTACGTGTATGTAGCGACGAAAGCCCAAAGTTCCCAGCGCAAATAGACCCGTTTTGCTTCTTTCCAGGTGAACTTTGGCTGCTCTCGATGGCCGATCTTTTCAATTCTTTCGATACCGTATCGAATATGCTTTGAGACGGTTGTCAGTGCCGCTTCGATGTATATTATATTAGGTCATACCTCAGAAGACCAGTAAAATGCCTTGGTCGTATGGGGAGTATCCGGCAGTCCAAAGAAGCCCCAAATTGCGACAGGGACGGATATGATCGCATCCAAGATAAACAGCCACCGCCAGCCAGCAAGGCCATGCCGTCCATTCATACTACTATGCAGTCCAGCTTGAAGATACCCACTAAACATACTTGCAATGGACTCAACTTGTAGCAGGATGGCGGTTCGTTTGGTGAGCTCTTTAGGGCCGTACCAACTGCCTAGCATGGCAATGTACCCGGGGAATGCGCAGGCTTCGAACAGCCCGATGAGGAAACGCAGACCGTACATCTAACAATTAGAAACTTGGATTCCGAAGGCAGGGGAGGGGCTAGACGAACTGCTTTGATGTTGCTAGTGAATCCCATCCCGACCGTCAAGGCAGCCCAGGCGAGCTCGCAGCAGGGGATTAAGATGGACGGACGGACAAAGCTGAGCTGGGTCATTTGGGATGGAACGCTGCCGACCATGATACCAAGGCTGAACCAGGTATTCAGCCAATTGCGCTCGTTGCCGTAGAGGCTGAGCTCTTCTTGCATGCCGCTAACGAATGCGTTGCCTTGCGAGTTAGCATATATGCATAGTAGGCGGGGGTCTACATACTGTAGTTCGTCTGATCCAGATACTTGATGAAGTATCCGAGACACACCGTCGGGCTGTAAAAATATCAGTTGCCTGAACCAGATCAACGGTCATGGAGGTGAACGCACAAAAAGATAAAATCCAGTCGTTGCACATATTTGCGGTATTCCGGGTCACCTTCAGCTGTGTCCCAAATGAGACCAGCAACTCGTCGCCAGGTAGAGGTAGAAGGAGCTTCAGCGTGCGAACCAATGTGCCGTTCGTCGGTGGTAACCAAACTGCTGTCTTTGGGGCTCGTGTCTGACGCAGTGGCAGGACCGATTTCCTTTTTAGTCGCCATGATGACTGCAGGGACTTACAATATCCTGCGAATTTTGTTCGCCGTTTTATATAGGATGTTATTTTTGTCTCAATATTCTGGATATGGCCACTTAAAAACCCTGCTTCACCACGTGGACAGACAGCCCTGTCCACCCACTTTGCATGGGAAATTATCTCTTAAAAGAGCCCCTAATATCATGTGTCAATCTCCCAGAGACCTACTTTTATATCAGCCAGGTGGATCTATTAAGATTGGGGTAATATCTCCTGTGGCAGAGGCTGTCCCGTACCACTAACTCGCCGTCACAGATGCTTGCAAAGGGACGCAAGGCAGCCCGCTTTTTATCTGACAGCATCCATGTCTCCCATGTCGTGATGCAGCTGCCGGTCACGGCCTATCAGACTTGCCTACGAGCAGTGTATTCCTCACTTTGCAGTGGCCTGACTCGAATAGCGCGATGCCGCGATTACATCGCGCTATGGCATCACAGCTTTCACTCCCCCACCAACGGCAATCATGAGTAGTTACCTAGGTACTCCAAATATTGGAGAAACAACAAGCCCCAGTAATGCGGCTAAATGGTTCAAAATCCCAGTAGTTCCAATGGGCCAATAGTTCCATTCAGGTTTCTGCCGTCTTATATGGTGGCATCCCAGCTCTATCCAAAACGTCGGAGTTCGTCCGCTTTTTATTGCCTTTTCACGCTCTTGGTTTTCAGTAGATAGTGTGGCTCTGTTAGCAACAACTATAACTAAACAAGGAGATTCCCCGAGCTCGCGAGTATTGCTTGATTGCGACCCCATTATGGCACGACAAACACTCCGCATTGTCCTCGAAAACGTCGACTTCCGACTGCCAACACAGGTAACAGATGACAACAGTGTTGTGGCACTGAAAAGCCTGGTATTTGAACCGCTGCTCCGATGGCAACCACATGGCGCCGTCAAGCCTGGTCTCTTCGACCACTGGACGCAATCTGAAGATGGTCGAACATGGCAGTTCCATATCCGCGACGATGCCATTTTCCACGACGGCAAGCCCTGCACCGCATCAGAGGTCGTTACATATATCAATGGCTTCCTCGATTCGCGAGATTACATCTGTATGCGATGGAGCTACGCGCGGTACTTCAAGCACACCACGTTCTCAGCAGTGAACGGTCAGACAGTGAAAGTCGAAAACCCTGACCCAATCGCCGATATACTGGATATATTCTGCGAGTTCTGGCCGTCGAGAATCGACACCGCCGGTAAACCTGTGCTTGGAACCGGTCCGTACAGGGTAACAGAGTTCGAACGCGTAGATGGCATCGGACATGCGATACTGGAACTCGTTGAGCAAACTTCATCCACGCCCCAGAAAGTCATTGCCACCCATGAGCCGAATGGTGAGACGCGACTGCGTCTTCTTCAAGCCGGTCAGGTCGATGTCGCACTCAACCTCGAAAGAGCCGACAACCTGGACGCCCTGGACTTCAGCCCAAACCTCCGCTGGGGCCGGATAACCAGCACATTATCTGCGATGTTTTACCTGAATTGCACAGCGCGAATTTTCGAGTCACCCGATGCCCGCCTGGCTGCCAATCTAGCTGTTGATCGTGTCGCTCTCGTGAAGGAGGTATACCAAGGCTTCGCCATCCCAGCCGCAACAATTGTAAGTCCGTTTCATCTCGGATTTCAAGAGGCAAGCCTGCCACCGATTCCGTATGACCCTGAACGAGCTAGGTCTCTCTTAAACAATCTTGACACCGATACGCCCATTATCCTCCGTACGCCGGAGTGGATGCCCGAGCACGCGGTGAAAATCTCGCGGTTCGTCGCAGCTTCGCTGGAAGCAGTTGGGTTTACGGTTTCAATTGAAGTTGAGACGAATAGACCGGAGTATGCGCGCTCGATTGGCCTGCGTAAACAGATTGGGGATCTTGCGTTGTTTGACTCGACGCCGAATAGCACGTTCCGGGTGCTGGATGATAAAGTGTCGAGTGAGGCGAGGAATACGTGGTGGTTGGGATACCATGATGAAGAGGTGCAGAGGTTATTCGGTGATGCGAAGAGGAAGATTCATTATGAAGAGAGGGCGAGGGCGTATGCGAAGTGTTTGAGGAGAGTGCAGGAGGATCCGCCGTGGTTGTTTGTTGCCCATCCGGATGTTGTTTGGGCGTCGGCGTTGGATGTCGCAGTTGACATTGGACCATCGGGGATACTAAGTCTGGCAAAGGATAGATCAGAGTGATTCGGTGTGATTGAATGAAAGGTATGAAAAGTTTGGACGAATTCAAAATATTTTCAGCATATGATGATCGCTTTCTCACTTTGATGTATATATATAGACCAAAACAAAGCTATGGAAGCATGTTTGGCCTTCGATACCATCTCGCCTCCAACCATATCATGAAACAAGAAACAAGCGAAAACCGATAATAAACAGTGTAATGTTTGTTTCCTGAATATAAACAAGGGGCAGTGTCTTTTTGTTGGAACTCGGTTATCAGCGGCTGTAGAAACCGAGAGGAAACGAGTGTGTTAGGAGTTGGAGAAGTTGGGGAGTGAAGTGAAAACTTCCTTCTGTCAACATCCCGCTGAACTGCACCATTTGACAACATGAGGATAGCAGCAAAAGCCATCGTCAACGGCTCCGCCTCAGATGAGGTGCTTTACTCCTCCACGCCTCTCAGCTTCTGGGGAGGCGTCGGACAGGACACAGGCAAGATCATCGACCACCACCATCCTCTCTTCGGCCAAAACATCAAAGACCGGGTCCTTGTGTTACCCTCAACTCGCGGATCATGCAGTGGAAGTCTAGTGATGATCGAACTGCTGGTGAACAAAGTCGCCCCTGCAGCGCTCATCTTCAGAGACGCCGAAGAGATCGTAACAACAGGAGTCCTCGTCGCACAAACACTCCTCAACCTCTCCATCCCAGTTTACCGTGTCAGCACAGAGCAATTCAACACTCTGAGATCGCAGAAATACATCTCTACCTGCAGTTCCCACTACCCCGACCTCCAAGGCAGCCTAACACCACTCCAAACACAACCGGAAGACTCGCCACTACCCCAAACCGCAATACCAAACCCAGACATCACAAAACACATCTACCTAACACCAGCCGACAAAGCAATCCTAAGCGGCTCGAACGGCACCGCCGCATCCCTCGCAATGCAAATCCTGCTACAATACGCACACCTCCAAAACGCCCACCAACTCACCCCGGTCTCCCGCGCCCACATCGATGCCTGCATCTACACCGGCCCAGCAAGCAACCTCATCGCACAAACATTCCTCACCCAGCATGCGCGCGTTGCCGTACCCACAACCCTAAACTCCATCTCAATCGACCAGCGGCGATGGCGCGAGCTCGGCGTGGACGAGGATCTCGCGCGGGAAGCGAACAAGCTCGCGAATAGCTATGTCGCCATGGGCGCGACAAATAGCTTCACTTGCGCGCCGTACTTGTTAGAAGATTCTGTCCCGCAGACTGGCGAGAGTATCGGCTGGGCGGAGTCGAATGCGGTGGTGTTTGCGAATAGTGTCCTTGGGGCCCGCACACAGAAGTATCCGGATTTGATTGATGTTTGTATTGCATTGACAGGAAGGGCGCCGCTTGCTGGGGCGCAGACGGGCGAGGGTCGGGTTCCAGTGGTTTGCCTTGAAGTGTCTGTAAGGCCAGACCAGGTGCTTGCGATGGAAGATGCGTTTTGGCCCTTGCTGGGGTATGCGGTTGGCAAGGTCGTAGGGGGTGGGATTCCCTTGATTACGGGGTTGGAGGGGATGAAGAGCCAGGCTACGATGTCTAATTTGAAGGGCTTTGGCGCGGCATTTGCTACGACGGCTTCGGCGCCTATGTTCCATATTGCGGGTGTGACGCCTGAAGCGGCGCAGTTCTATCCGGCTGGATTGCGGCGAATTCAACTGACGGAGAGGAACCTACGCGCTGCTTTGTATGAGCTTACCACGGCGAGCGATGAGACAGTTGGGCTTGTCTCGTTGGGAAACCCGCACTTCTCTTTGGAAGAGTTCGCCCGGTTGAGCGAACTCTGCGATGGCAGGCGTAAAGCATCAGAGATGCAGATGATAATCACTACGAATCGGCAAGTCTACGCGCAAGCCTGCGCTGCTGGACATATGAGTATAGTCGAGGCTTTTGGAGCCGGAATCATCACGGATACATGCTGGTGCATGATCTCCGAGTCGGCGATTAAGGAGGATGTGGTGAACCTGATGACGAACTCGGCCAAATATGCGCATTACGCACCGGGGATAGTGCATCGAGGGGTGCACTTTGGGAGTCTGAAGGACTGTGTTACTGCTGCAGAGCTGGGACGAGTTGAGGACCTTATGGCTATAGATGCAGAGTCATGAGTGTGTCATTGCTACCAAGGTCCTTGCTTGAGTATATAGATACGAGTGAAGATGTCTTGAGTTTTTGTCTTTTTTTTATTTCGTGATCCGTTATTTGTGACCGTCTACACCTGAAGTGGACCGTGGACTACACATCAACTCCGACTGGCAACGCACGGCTTGAAAATATCACCTACACAGAAGTCGGGCAGGCCGCATACAACCGAAAGACGCCAGGCAGGATGAAGCCTGACCCCGCGATCCTGACCAGAACGTGCGGCTGAGTTCGTGCAATCGGCGATCGGAATGCCGTCGACCCCTCGATCGGACTCGTCACATCGCCAACTCGAATGATGCCGACCGACTCGGTCGCGGTCGCAGCTCTCACGGTCGGAAACCCGGCCACGCGACTCAACCTCGGTCAAAATATCTGAACCATGACATCTATCGGCTGTAATAGCGACGATCAGAGATATGAGCTGCAGTTCCTGAACGCAGCCGTGGAATGGCGACCTTTCGGGTTGTCGGTGTGGATGATTTGAGAGTCTCGACTGCGGTTGTGAACACGCGCACCAATGAACGGGCATGAACGGGCATGACGATTGACGAGGGGTTTAGTAAGGAGGGTTCAAGAGGGTTGCAAGCGTTGGTCTACGGTTCCATGAGGTCATGCCGGTTCCTCCATTTCCTTCGCTGCTGCAATCGAACAATTTGGAATGGATGAAGAGATCGTGATGTCATGAAGAAGTTCAGTCAAAATATCTGAACCATGACATCTATCGGCTGTAATAGCGATGATCAGAGATATGAGCTGCAGTTCCTGAACGCAGCCGTGGAATGGCGACCTTTCGGGTTGTCGGTGTGGATGATTTAAGAGTCTCGACTGCGGTTGTGAACACGCGCACCAATGAACGGGCATGAACGGGCATGACGATTGACGAGGGGTTTAGTAAGGAGGGTTCAAGAGGGTTGCAAGCGTTGGTCTACGGTCCTATGAGGTCATGCCGGTTCCTCCATTTCCTTCGCTGCTGCAATCGAACAATTTGGAATGGATGAAGAGATCGTGATGTCATGAAGAAGTATACTTAAGGACATTCACCACCCACTCGCCAATTCCGTAAACTCTACCAGTCAAGTTCAATTCGAGTTATTCGAGTTATTCGAAATCGAGTCAAAATGTCATTCACAGTCTACAAAGGATCCTCCGACGGGATCGTCGAGTCGCAATCCAAGAAACCCACTTCTCTTCAGCGCGACCAGGTCCTCGTCAAAGTCACCCACTCGGGGGTGTGCGGCACCGACCTGCACTACAAATCCGCCGACATGGTGCTCGGCCACGAGGGCGTCGGGCACGTCGAGGAGGTCGGTCCGGAAGTCAGGTCCCTGAAGAAGGGCGACCGCGTAGGTTGGGGCTACGAGCACGACTGCTGCGGCTGGTGCCACCACTGTCTGTCCGGCTGGGAGACCTTCTGCCCGGAGCGCAAGATGTACGGGCTGGCAGACCTGGATCAGGGGTCGTTCGCGAGCCACGCGGTCTGGCGCGAGGCATTTCTATTCAACATTCCCGACGCCCTGGACAACGCGTCCGCGGCGCCCCTGATGTGCGGCGGAGCGACGGTGTACAACGCGATGGTCTGCGCGGACGTCAAACCCACCAGCACCGTGGGGATAGTGGGCATAGGCGGGCTGGGCCACCTGGCGATCCAGTTTGCGAACAAGATGGGATGCCACGTTGTGGTGTTCTCGGGGACGGATTCGAAGAAGGACGAGGCGCTGAAGCTGGGTGCGCACGAGTTCCACGCGACCAAGGGCGCAAAGGAGCTGAAGCTGGACGGAGCGCACAAGCTGAGCCATTTGATTGTGAGCACGAGCGCGCTGCCGGACTGGCAGCTCTACCTGGCGGTGCTGGATGCGCGGGCGACGATCTCGCCGCTCACGGTCTCGGACAAGCCCTTTACTTTCCCGCACACGGACCTAGTGGTGCGAGGCCTGCGTGTACAGGGGGGGATTGTGGCCGCGCGCCAGGTGCACCGCGACATGCTCGAGTTTGCAGCCTTCCATGGCATCAAGCCCATGTTGGTGAAGTTTCCGATGACCGAGAAGGGCATCCGGGAGTGCGTGCAGACGCTGGAGGAGGGCAAGATGCGGTACCGGGGGGTGCTGGAGGCGCAGTAAGCCCCTTTAAGACTTTAGCAGTCTTCTGTCAGTAGTTCAGGGACCGTGGGGACTGGGGTTACTTCAGAGGAGTTGGTTGGACTTTGGGAACACGAACCGTGGTTGGTGCTTGTGCCGATGACGCCAAGTGATGACGACGCTGTCGATCATGATCAGAATCTATTAAGTCGAAAGTTATCCCTTGCTTGTCACTGCTGTCAGTGTCACTGTACCTGTACATTCCTGTCATCCCTGTCATCGTAGTGTACCTGTCGGATGTGATGTTGTCGCTGTCACAACGGGCGTACCGGCGCCTCTATATCTTCGCAGCCCTCGTGCTGCTGCTACACTTCTACGCCGTCTACAACCACTACCACCCCGACAGCCCCGTCTACTCCATCAACGGGCGCATCCCCGCCGACTGCCCGTCGCTACCCGGGCTGTCCGACGTTGTGCTGGTGCTCAAAACCGGCGTGACAGAAGCAAACTCCAAACTGCCCATCCACCGCAACACCACCCTGCGCTGTATCCCCAACTACATCGTCTGGTCCGACTACGACGAGGAAATCGCCGACATCCCCGTGCACGACGTGCTCTACAACGAATCCTCACACCTGCACCAACTCCCCGACTTCAACCTCTACACGCGCGTCAAGTCCTACGGTCGCAATGGGCTCACCCAAATCGACCTATCCGACGACCCATCAACCCCGTTCGGGAAATCCAACCCAGGCTGGAAACTGGATAAATGGAAATTCGTGCCCATGATCGAGCACACGTTCCGGCTATTCAACAAACCCTCTCTGAAGTGGTACGTCTTCATGGAGGCCGACACTTACATCCTCTGGTCCTCGCTGCTTTCCTGGCTCGAGCGCCTCGACCACACCAAGCCCTACTACATGGGCAACCAGATGCAGATCCGGGACGTGCTGTTCGCGCACGGCGGCAGCGGGTTCGTACTGAGCCGGCCTGCGATTTCCAAAGCAGCGGAGCTGATCGAGACGCAGCGCAGCCACTGGGACTCGGTTACCGAGTCCGAGTGGGCGGGCGATTGTGTGCTGGGGATGCTGCTGCGAGATGCAGGGGTGAATCTGGAATGGAGCTGGCCGATGCTGCAGATTGCGCCGCCGAAGGAGGTTGAGGCCTTTGCCGGTAAATATGGGCGTACCCCGTGGTGCTATCCTGCTGTGTCGTTTCATCACCTTAAGCCGGATGAGATCCGGGATATTACGAAGATGGAGGGTGCGGTTGCGAGGCAGAGTAGTAATGGTGCGAAAGAGCCGGTGCTTTGGAAGGATGTCTTTAATGAGATGAACCGACCGCGGATGATCGAGGGCAATTTGGTCGATTGGGACAATGAGGGTGAGGAGGAGCGGACGGTAGTCAGGAGTGTCGAGGCCTGCAGGCAGCTCTGCGAGAAGGACCGCAATTGCCTGCAGTTCACGAGGAGGCCCGATGGGATGTGTGTCTTTGGGAGAGACGCCCGACTGGGAGAGGCAAGGCAGGGCTACGGGTCTGGCTGGATGCTGCAGAGGATTGATGCAAGGGCTAAGGCCCTGGGGACCTGTCCACAGCCCAAGTGGACTTAACTTTTGTATACATATACCACTTTCTCTGTATAGACTATTTAATTCATGAATCATGATTCCTATACCAGGCCGAACCACTGCAGCGTCGAGTCGACCTGCGTCGGCACCACATGTCCAACGCCCTCTGCAAGATATGCTTCAAACTGGCTGCCATCCCCAAAGATAGACCGCGTATACCCAGCCAGCGGGCTATTCTGTTCCTCCTCGGTCACATCCACACCAAAAACAGCGGACCACTGCTTCACCTCCTCGTCGTAGTTATTCGGCAATACGACCGAATCCGCCGTGCCATGCCACACCTGCACCTTGGGATAGCTTCCATTATACCCAGGCCACGCCTTTTCCACCTCACTCTTCCACTCCTGCGCAGTCTTACTCACCTCTCCCCTGGCACACGCCTGATCCGCGCTGATTGGCGAGGAGCCCGGTGAACCGCGTAGACAACCATACGGGATGCCACTATATGCCGCTATCCCAGAAAAGACATCCGGGTACGCCGCGGCCAGGACAAGACTCATCATAGCGCCGGACGAGGAGCCCGTCGCAAACACCTTGGTGCTGTCACCGCTATACTCATCCAGCGTATACTGCACCATATTCGCAATAGACTGGGAGTCGCTTCCCCCACCATGGGTAAGCGATTCCTCTGTCGCGACGTCCCAGCAGTTGGAGTCATCGTGGGAGCCCGGGTAGACGAGGATGAAACCGTTCTCGTCAGCGGCAGCTGGGAGGCCTGTCTGGCTGTAGTAATCATTTGCGGAGCCACCACAGCCGTGTAGCTACATACTCTACTTAGCGGGGACGTTACCTTAAGTGGTTGAAGGAAGGAGGGTAATACCGCAACGATGACAGCTGGACTCTCAGCTAGCTGGTCAGGAACGTAGATCCACAACTCATTGTCCCCTGGGTTATCGCCAAAGTCGAGGACTTGGGTTAGGGCTGCCGCGGATGCCGCGGTGGCAGATGCAAATCCAACGAAGAGGGTAGAGAGCTTCATTTTTTTCTGAAAACTTGGAAGATGAGGATGTAACTTCTGGGGGAAACGGCTGGCTTTATGCAGCTTCTGTATCAGGTTGAGGCCTTGATGTTTCAGTTACGGAGTCCCAACCGAGGCATGTTGGTATATTTGCTCGCCATGAGCAGGGATGCTCGGCAGATGTGTGTGCACTTCGGCAGTTGATGTTGTCGGAGTTTGGCATGATAGTGTCTGGGCAGTAGCAGAATGGATGAAAGTCCTGATTCTATTGGGATGAGGTGTAGGGGTTAGAGGGATATTAGCCTGGTTGATGGCCAGTGCGTACCGGTAATGGAACTTCAACCCAGACTACCGATCAGAATTTAACCGCAGCAGCCATTTTCCTAAGTGTACTCCCTTGTTGCAACATTCATGTGTACTCATACTTGGTAGAGATACTAGTATGGCTGCTAGATCGGTACTAGAGGTAACTACATCCCCGTCGCTCCTTCCAGTGTCCGGGCCTTTAGTGCCTCCTTCCTACATTGGAATATCTGATTCTATACCAGGAAAGAGCGATGGGCAGATATTGCCTTCCCATAATGTCCAATATCTGATCGCTCTTTCCTCAACTTCATAGCAACGCAATTCATACAGGAAGGTGCGACATCTACGTGGACTCTAGGAAGGAACGATTCATTAGATGCCTCTGCATTCCGTAGAATATGACAAGAATAAAGTCTACTGATACAGCCGCCTAGCAGCTCCCTTGAGGTTCCTAATTATCTCTGATGCAGGGAGCACAATATCATGTTTCACGTCTTCTTGTTATTGAAACGGCATACAATCTCTACTTCTACATCATAAAACGAGTTAGAGGGACAAGATTTGAAACAAGGCTTACAATGATGATTCATAATATATGCTAAAGAAAGACAAAACAAGAGACGCTTCCGGACCTGGTATCATACATATAAGAAACAGTACAAAACGGCATCAGATCTCAGATGGATAAGGAAGCGGACTAGTAACTGTTTTTTCAAGCTCCGGATCCGACTCATACTCTGGGTCACTGTCCAGCCCCTCAAGCGACACCCCAAGCTCTCTCAGAAAGTGAACGAGCTCATACTCCTTGAGCACACCCACGCGACCCAGCCGGTAAAGGAAGCTGGAGACAAAGAACTCGGCCGACTGCGGTCTCGTCTTCTTGAAGGCCCGCAAGAATGCTTTAAGCTGGGTCTGTTGCAGAGCGCCAACAGGCACCCTTCGTTTAAACGTCTTGTCCTCGAATGGTTTTGGCGAATTCACGGCGCGCCGGTAGGGGTCTTCACTGGATCCAGACCCCAAGCAGTGGTACCACGTACAGTCGCCGCCATCGGGGTGCTGCTCTGGGAAGCGCACGATGATTCCGAAATGGGCCGGGGCGCTCTCGGTGGCGGGCCTGATTCCGAGGTAGAGCTGGTGCGAGATACGGGCTTTTGGGGGCCCTGGGGCCTTTGGGGGACCTGGCGGGGGATAGACGGTGTATGCGACTTTCTGGGTGTTGTAAGGCATTGTGGACAGTCCTAGAGTCGTGGAAGTGGTGGTGTCGTTGGTGTTGTAGTGTCTTGGATTTGAAGGTTGCGAGAAGCTGGTTCGGGGACTGGGTCGTGCGGGATGGACCGTATATTTATACACTCCTCGCTGAATGTGCTTTGCTTTTGCGGACGTTGACCCCGATTAGCCTGTAGACAGTGAACAGCTGTTTGTCCGTCATCGTTTGATTGGATGCCGCTCTTTATACAGGGGTCTGAGCCCTTTACTGCCTTGTTTACTGCGTGGGTGAAGCTGCTGTTCTTTGATCTTGAAACCTGTCGAGTGACAACAAGTGCTAGGCCTTGTCTGAAGGGAGGGATTCCAGGGTTAATATTCCAGGCCTTCATTAAATCTGAAGCTGTATACAATGAACTTCCCTGTCGCAGAGACAAAACGTCAAAGTATTGAGTGTGACCGCACACCCCAGATCCCAGCACAACTCCCTCCTGGCGGTCCTTTGTAAATGGCTCCAGAGAACATCTGGAGCACGGCCTAGAATTTAATAATTTAGTTGCAATTCTTGAAACACATAGCTGGTCCCGGCGTTGAATTCAGGGAGTGGTATCCATGCCCCAGCCTCGAGACATTCACCTGCTGCATAATCAGCTTTAAGACAATCTCCCATTGGCCAATCATTCTTCGATGCTATCTCTGGTATAGATCTAGAGGGTGCACATGTAATACTGCATTGAGACGATGGCTTTCCGGTGGTGGCCGTGCATGTTCATGCCCGCCGGTGGCTAACAGGTATGTGGATAGCTCAATGAACCCAGGCCGCTTTGTGAGACATCTTTGTATACACTGCCCAAGGAACATTCTGTGAACAGAAACGTGGAACGATGAAGGAGCGCGACATGGCAATGGGAGTGGGCCTGCTTGTGGATTAAGGGAAGGATCGTTAAAGCATCCGTACCCAAATGCACGTCGCTCGTTGATCGAAATCATGATTCCTTCTGTGAATATAACATGAATGTCGGTCAAAGTTGTACTATTGTGCAATTGCCATAATAACACGGTCCAGCTTTATCATGCCCACTGTCGGTACGTCGGTATACTGTCTCGAATATAATACTTGACCCCATCGCATCAGGATATCAATTTTACGTATGTATGCTGGACAACCCAGCATTACATCAGATGCACAAATGTGACCAAATGCTCCAGGCTCCAGTTGATGGGTACATTATACCGCAGTGGTAGCTTCATGCAGGCCCAGGGCGAAGGATACAGATCTGCCAGACTGACGCGATATCGCGCAAGCAACTCAAAAGCAAATATAGGTTTCAAAGAACTCCTCATTGGTCAAACCTCATCATGACAGGGATAAAAAGGCCTGGAGGCCCAGGATTACCTGATTACGGCCAGGACGCTCTGCATCACAGATCTGTCCTACGGCCCAACAGGGACCATGCACTTGGAGGCAAGGTGGCTCTTGCTGAATGGTGGACGTGCTGCGATGTCGGCTGCACAAAGCTCCGGAGGGCAAGCCGCAGACATACAGTGTAACTGTGCCGTTCGCTGATGAGCTGAACAGGATCAAGAGATGCAGGTCTTCCTCCAGAGTGTCATCCAACTCGTGGTTTCCCAGCCAGGGGCTGAGCCTCAGCTTAATATGCTATTGGAGGGGCCCTGGTACCTTGATGATGGTTCTATGGCGTATTTATCCCATATAAATAAACCTCCAATTTGTTAATCTTCACCCTCGCGGTGGAGCTGAGAGCTGTCGACCAGCTGCACTGGCAAAAGCTAGACCTCATTCTCGAGTCTGAAACTCGGCGTGCTAGATTTTGACAACGCGACTGGACAAACAAGGACTCGAAGGAAACATGCAGCCTGCAGCACGCATTGTGGCAAGTTCCAGTGCAGATGGCGGTTCTGTTGGTTGGTTGACGTCCGGCTTGGATTCATGCAGTGCATCGCCAAGCTCATACCCCAGCCATCGCTGAGATCTGGCCACTGCTCTCGATGCATCATGTTGATCTCCACTGTTTTGAACTATTGCCTAGGGAAAGCTGCTTATGGGGCTTCGGTTGGCATATATCTCCTCCGCCACCCTGCAATTCCCCGTCAGCATTATCCGGTCTTTTCTCTCTGGATACATTGAACAGGCTTCACATACCATGGGCTCCAGAAATGTCGGCTCTCAGTCCTGGCTGCCCCCAGCACCTAAGATGCTGCCGCTGGGACACGGGAATATCTTCCCTCTTGGTGGTCGTCACGTAAGTTACGCCCTGACTTTGTACAGCCATGGACTAATCGAAACAGCCTGTGAGCACTTCTCTACCAACATGGGACTCCGTAATAGGACAGTCGAGGAAGGAGAAGTGGGTATATGACAAGCTGGAATGGGCCTATCCTCGGTATGCTCAAATAGACGATCGAACAAGACATATCTAACGAGCGATGGAGGTTCTATATCAACAAGCCAGTCCGAGACCTCGCAGATGCCGTTGTTCGACGCCTGAACATGACAGATCCTAACACATTATGCATGCTATTCTCCTCGCCCACAAACGCTCGGAAATGCGCCACCTCCCTTCGCGAACCAAGTCCGGACCCGGAAAATGGATCAGAATCAGACATCATCCACTTCCACACACCGGTCGATCCAGATATTGGAGTTGGGCCTTGGCGCTGGGCCAGCTTCTCAGCGGTCTTGATGCCGAGTGAGTCATGGAACAAGGCAATGGCATTCTGGCGGGATACAGGCAGCGGACTATCCACCCGGCATGCAGAGTTCTGTCTGGAAGTGCTGCACTATCTCGGCTCGCAATCCTCAAACAGGGACTTCTGTGCCGGGGCGCCTCGCAAAAGGAACCACCACTCGCTGCCACAGTCGCTTGTCTTGGTAGAGGCTGCAGAGACTTCACTCAACGATGTGAAATCAATCCTCGCGCGCATCGCGACATCCGAACAGCCTGGGCAGCCTACTGTTAGTCCAGATGACGTCTTTCTCTATCCTACCGGGATGAATGCCATTTTCTCGCTTTCGGAGAATCTACTGCAGCTCGACGGCGATTCAAGCGTTGCTGCGTTTGGGTATGTCCAATAAATCCCTTTTCTAGCCGTATATCCTAACGGTATAACAACAGATGGCTATATCCTGAAACAGTCGAAGTTTTGCGGGCTGGCTGGGGCAAAGTTCTCGCATATAAATTCGGCACGGAGAGAGAATACAACCACCTGGAGGCGTCTCTAGAGTCTGGAGAGAGGATCAAGGCTCTATTCTGCGAGATCCCAAGTAATATCACGCTCTATACGCCTGACCTCCGGAGAATACGGACCCTGGCTGATAAGTACGGATTCATTGTTGCTTGCGATAATACAGTTGCTGGATACCACAACATTGATGCACTTGCCTGTGTCGATGTCATGATCTCGAGCCTGACGAAGTCTTTCAGCGGTGCGTCGAATGTTACCGGTGGGAGGTAGGTCTGCCCAACTTGCGTTGTCTCTGTATCCAAATTAACTGGCCATAGTCTTGTCCTGAACCCTGGATCCCGGTATCACAGTACCCTCCGCAAGCTGCTCAATGACAACTACGAAAAAGCATATTTCCCCCTAGATGTCGCGCAACTCCTGATAAACTGCCAGAGCACGGCCTCGCGAGTAAAGAAATGCAACGAGAACACCCTCCCCCTTGTCAATATGTTCGCCTCACACCCCACAGTAGCAACAGTCCACCACCCCTCCATCGAGCCAACCTCGCACCTCTACAAATCCCTAATGCGCAAGGGCGGCGGGTACGGGAATCTCCTCAGCGTGGTGTTCCACTACCCGCGCAGCGCTGAACATTTCTATAATATCCTCGATACCTGCAAGGGCTCGAGCTTCGGCACGAACTTTACGGTGGCCGTGCCGTATGTCCAGCTTGCGAATTTCTGGAATCAGGATAAGGTGGTCAAGTATGGCGTGCCGAGGCATATTATTCGGATCAGTGTTGGGCTTGAGGAGGAGGAGGAGCTTTTTCAGGTTGTGGCTAGGGCTCTTGAGGGTGTGGTTGAGTTTGAAGCGCGGCCTGTGCATGGCGTTGAGAGGTCATTATGTACGGAGGGGAATCTATCTAGAGAGTCGATGTGTAAGGAAGCCCATATCTCTAACTAGCTTTCTCAAAGTGAGGTATAATGGACATTCCGTTAATTGGGTTCAATTACAAGACACATAAGTGCTGGATGGCTTACCGTTAATTTTATATGCAAACCGAATAACCCTGTTTACTAAACCCAAAGCATGTAGGGCTGTTCATATTGGCATATAAAGCGAACTAAATAATTACCAGTGTCTTTATGGTTGAATGGTGAAGTCTATCATTTCGATAGTTCCAACAATAGATACATCTGTTCCTCATTCCTCCAGAGACAGAAGAGTTCAGGTGCCCAAATGAACATATATATCACCGGCGGTTGCGGAGGGACATTACCTTAGATTATACCTCGAAGGTAGGAGATGGAACGTCTCCGTTAGGGATTCCTCATGCTGGAAGATTGCCTACAACGAAACGACTGCCAGGAACAGGTCGTTCCCTTCTGCGAAACTTCTGCAATTACTTCCTGGCACTCCCAGCTACAGGTATCATGACCGATAGATACACCTCGTGAGGCCCCTATGAGGCTCTTTAGAACAGCCTGTAGATGACGGGTTTCCCATTCCAAAGGAACAAGGTAGAGGTGGTGTGAAGGGCTTACACCGTGAGTCTGGAACAGAACCAAAGCAGGGCAAAGTTCAACAGGAGCCCACCCTCCCTCTGGATCTTGACTGACGAGAATTCCACCCGACAAGCCCGGGTTAATCGATTGTCCTGTTCATCTTCGTCGTACGGAGATATCTACGCCCATTGGCCTCTAGAAAATACCCAATTCGGCGACCCAGGATGACCCTCCAAAACCAGGCTATCGATGTCAATCAAGGCCAACGGGGAAGTCCCGGTGCCTTAACCCAGAAGACTTCCCGATTTCAAGTGTTGACCCTGCGGCAGGGGGCAAGGCTGAATGCGATGTAGGTATTCAGCCTCGCGATCCACCACCAAGGAACCAATAACGATCCAACTATAAATAACCTCCAAGTCAGCAACACTGAGGCTCAAAAGGCAGCATGCATAATAAGCTCGGGATATGACAGAGCCGCACCGCTTAAGGACCGTCAGCAGCCCTGGAGCGCGCTCCGCATGCCTTGTCTGGGTAACTTTAAACGAGCCTACACCAACAGGGCATATCCACGAGACGATCGGGTCATAAGCTTACCCGCCATCCCTGTCTCTTACCTACCTCGTGCTAGTTTCCGCCGCAGGGCAAACAGGGCGCTGGCGGATGTTCCTTGTACAGGCCCGCTGAGTCTGACGAGGCTGCGGCTGCGGCTGAGAGTAGACAGGCAACTAACTAACACGGAATGCCTTACCGGATCGACATCATCATCATCATCGCCCTCCTGCCTCGGGGGCACGGCCACCTATGCATCTGCTCATGCAGGTGGTTCGGGGGTCCTAGCTAGCATCTGCTCTTACGTGCAGACGGCAACGGGAGCAGCCCTGGCGTTCAGCCGCATGGATTACGCTCGTGGCCTTACCGCATGATCTGCAAATGGAATAAGGCTGCTGCTGACTCTAAACCTACTGGGTTGTAGTTCTGGTTGCCCCGCGAGGCTGTGGCCGGAGCCTTGCTGATTCAACATTAGATAACAATGAGTTAAGCAGCTGCGGTGACCTGGGTACGAGTCGGGGACCTAAATTGGGATAGACCGGAGTCTGTGCTGACTACCGGAGTACGATAGTTCCGATGGAATACGATGGGATTTGTGCATTAATGGGAAATTATGTATGACTACACTCTGCCTAAATATCTGCTTCTGCTACTAGATCCAATCCAACAGACAAGACAAGATTAGCTGGTCACGGGCGTCATTTTCGCGCGGAGATGCGGCCCGACATAATCCGGGAGGAAACAGTCTCTCCATTCCAGTTCCTTTGGACTACAGCGCTGTCAGTTCCAAGCAAGACAGGGAGGGTAGGTAAAGCAAACAAACCTCGAAGGGTCAATTTCCACATCGAACTTGCGGAAGAGATGGCCGAAGCACAAGTAAAGTTCCAGCCAAGCAAGACTGCACCAGTATTAATATTCGCTATTCCCAATTTAATGTAGAAAGAAGAATATTTGAAGTAAAGGACTTACTGCTGCCCGAGACAGCTACGCGGGCCGCGCGAGAAACTAAGCAGCCATCTCTCCAGCGCCCGTCCGTTCTCGCCGAGCCAGCGGTCAGGGATGAACTCGTCGGGGTTTCCAAAGACGTCAGGATTGCGGTGGACGAAATGACTCGCGTGGGCGACAACGGTCTGAATCAGGATCATAAGTACGTGTGCTAATGGTGCGAACTGCCAACTACGGAGTAAGTGGGTAGGGTATAGCTTACACCTCCCGGGATCGGAGTCTTGGTGATGACAGCGCCGGTCGCAGGAACGACTCTCGGAAGCGGCGAGGCAACTCCCGGGCTCATGCGGAGTGATTCCTTGATGACGGCAGTCTACAGAGTGAATCAGCATGTCTACGTTATAGGTAAGGTAGTCTGCATAGATCGGCGCAGGATCATCTGCAACTCACCAGATACGGCAGCTTCTCCAACTCCTCCCAGCTTAGCGGGGGACCATCGAGAATGGGCCAAGCGGTGAGCAGTTCGGCCTTGATTTTGGCATAGATCTCCTTGGAGGACAGGATATAAAAGCAGCCGTGCATGAGGGTTGTGCCGGTTGTGTCTGCGCCACCGAACATCAGGGCTTGCGACTCCTCGAAGAGGCTCCCACTACTCGGGGCAGTTCCAGTGCGGTAAGCCTCCGGTCGGAGAAGCTCATGATAGATTGTAGTCGAGTGCGGGAGTTTGGCCAGCTTTCCAGGATCAGTTGTAATTTCTTCGATTTGCGCTTTGAGGAGCTGATTGCAGTCAGTCGGAGTAGTAGTGGACGGCGGAGTTGACGTACAGTTTGTAGATCAACCAGGCCAGCAGTCGCCGGGCTAATAATCTTTGACAGCTTTGGAGGGCAGTTCATGATCATGTTTTTATAAAAGGACGAATGCTTGAATCGGACAAACACCGGGAGTGACGCATCCATGGCCAGGATGATGGGCGCCTCATAGTTGGGCGCATGGACGGCGTCCACCGAGTTTGCGAAGCACAAGTCTATCGAAGTTAATCAATATCAGGACAGTTACAATAAGAAACGCACAAGTAATAACATCGATAGACATGCAGCGAAAGGCGTAGAAGAGATCAATGGGCGACGCGCTGTTCTGCTCGAATGTGGTACATAGATCGAGGACCTGCCCCGTTAGTATCCAAAAAAACCGATTGACGAACGAATAAATAACTAACTATTCCCTCCACAATCCTCTGAGCCTCCTGGACAGCCTTCTTGGAGAACATGCGCGAGAGAATATCCTTCCTCTCCTTCGACTCGCGGTAGGTCAGGAACCCAAACGACGAGCGGTCCTCGCCGAAGCTATGGTACAGACTCTTCTCCTTGTCCCACCGATGATTCGCATTGTATATTTCGAGGTAAGCCGCGGGGGAGTGAAAGTGCAACTAGTTTGGCGTAAGTGGACTGGACGGGCACAACGTTGGACGCTCCCACTGGTTCATGCAGGCAGGTAGGCTCACCTCATTCGGGCCGATTCGGATGATATCGCCTGCACACGTCAAAACAGATCAGCAAACGGCGTGGGGATCGTACCATATTTCTCGTGGAGCTGGCCCAGGGTGTGGACGAAGGAGCGGCTGGGCGAGCAGTCGATGTACGTCCTGTAGAGCCGGGTCAAGGCCGCGAGTGGAGGCCCGGGGAAGGCCGCGAGCGGGTGCCAATAGAAGGTGTAGAAGACGTGGTACACTAAATAGGTGAGCAGTGCCACCGGGAGCAGCAGCAGGTAGAGTGGCAGTGAGGCGTCCATGGTGTTAATTCGAGCATCCGACATCCGGGCAGCTGAGACAACACAGGACACGCGAACGGGGTGGAGGGTGTCGGGTCTGACTCTCCGGCCACCGTCGCAGAAAAACGGGCAGCTTATTTAAAGCGGACGACATTTGGAGCACGGCGTGGGCGAATGGGCGCGATGAAGGCCACTGACAGCACGAACAGGGGCCACACAAGGGCATTGTGCCGTTCGAGTTCCACGGATGGACGACGTGAATGGCGGCGATTGGGCGGTCCATGCGGGCTGTCAAAAGGACGAAGTGGCCAGGACTCGCAGCCAATGACAAGCTGGAAATAAGGACGTTGTCCCGGCCCGCGCCCGCCGGACCGTCCAGACTCAGGGAGTGTTAGTGGTGTTAGTGGCTGATAGCGTCGGTGTTGCTGTCCCACTTGTGCCCACCCGCTTTTCTGTCACTTCCTTAACTCCCCAGCTTGAACCCAACCCTCTTCATTTCAACGACCTGGATGGCCGTGCTGCTCTCAACATCCCTGTCGCTGTTCTCTGCTGCCCACAATGGCTGAAGGTCGCAATCTCGAGGTCGACAACGTACGCTGCCCCCAGAGCCCGGCGGCATCACCATCTGCCAGTGCTATGCCAGCCTCATCTCACCCCACAGTATTGTCAAATCGGGCTGACATTTGATTACTCACATTGCAGACGCAGGACGACAACTCGTCCGTGTTCAGCGATGACTACCAGTCGTCAGTGTGCCGTGTTTCGTCTTTGCTTGATGGATTGATCCTGCAGGACCAGCGAGCATGATTGGCTGACTGGAAATTAGGGAGTTGACTTCGCTGCGCAGCAGCATCATGGACTATCGCTATGAGAATGGAAGACGGTACCATGCTTACCGGGCTGGGTCGTACTGGTATGGGTGGTACTCCCGTGAAGGTGGAAGCCACTGACGGACTAGGGGACCCAATGACGAGAAAGCCCAGGAACAGCTAGACATTGGGTGAATCTTGTCTTGTTACCTCGTGATGTGCAGGATGCGGCTAACTCGAATAGACACCATCTCTATAACCTTCTGCTGTACGGGAAGCTGTACCTTGCTCCCATCGCGGATGATGTCCAGGTACGGATCTTGTCAGCCTGCCAAGATGTCCCATTGACGATCTTTTAGAAAGTCCTCGATGTCGGTACCGGAACGGGTATCTGGGCGATGTATGCTTTTATTGCTGTCCAACAAACCGAGCCCTGCTGACAGTTCGCACAGGGAATTCGCTGACCTGTTCCCGTCCGCCACCGTCGTCGGCACCGATCTCTCGCCCATCCAACCCAGCTGGGTCCCGCCCAACGTGCAGTTCGAAGTCGACAACTGCTGCGACGAGTGGCTATACGGCAAGGACGCCTTCGACTTCATTCACATCCGCGGTCTGTACGGCTGCGTGTCCGACTGGGACCATTTCTACCAGCAGGCCTTTAAGTACGTCACTGCACCATCACCAAACAGCCAAACCAAGCCATAACTAATAGCCTGCAACAGCGCACTCAAGCCCGGCGCCTGGATCGAACAGGCCGAACAAGGCGTCGTCCCGAAATCCGATGACGGCACCACCGACGGCACCGCGCTACAGGAATGGGGCGACGTGTCCGTCAAAGCCGGCGATGAATTCGGAAAGACACTTTGCGCCCTGGACACCTCTCGCGACGGGATGATCAAGGCCGGGTTCGTGGATGTCGTTGAGCGCCGCTTCAAGGTCCCCATTGGCGGATGGGCGAGTGACAAGCGTCTCAAGCAGCTGGGTCTTTACAACCGGCTCCAGTGGGAAGAGGGTGTTGAGGGCTGGTGCATGTACTTGCTTACCGCTGTGCTTGGGGTTCGTTTTTCATCTTTACGACTGGTTTAATCCAGGATACTGACTATACTGTGATTAGTGGTCTCGTGAGGAGGTCGAGCTGTATTTGTCGCGCACGCGCAAGGCCCTGCGCAACCCCAAGATCCACGGGTATCAGGAATTGTAAGATTGCCGGACAATTCATTGCAACCTAGGCCATGGACTAACTGTCGATAGCACTGTCGTCTACGGAAGGAAGCCTGAGAAGGCGGCTGGAGCTGAATGAGGCAGAATCGTATCACGAAAGTGGCGATATGGTTTTGCGGGGCATTATATCAAGGCAGCATCATTAGTAGCTTCAGACGAGTTTCGTAAATTTATTGGAATTGAAGAAGGGGGCAGTGGTTCTATTTAAATATGTTCACTGCTGGAGCGATGGTGCAGCTGAGCCACAACATCGAGGCTAGCACATTTCATCTCAATTGATTGGTTAACGGATACCGGTAGGAATCCCTGAACGTGGCTGAGCTGTACTCCGTATGGGCCGCGGGGCCCGGGGTCACTCGGTGGGCCTATCAAGGTTGTTTATGCAGTGCATATGGATTATGGTCCTCGTGTCAGCCTCGTGGAATATTCGTCCCCAGGCAGGGTTCAACCCAGGCATATCGCCGTCGTCGTCGCAGTGCAGTATCACACATGCCTGCATTTCGCGAGGCTGTGAGATATACCGCCTCGATATCCTGCACCATGACTACACCATGAAGCAATATGTTTGCTACCTTGATCGAGAATCCAGACTCCGATGCATGATAGCTAAGGCTTCCCGGAAGGCCGCGGAAACTGTACACCCTCACATAACATCACATCACATTGCGGTATTTGTAAGGTCTTCGGGATCCAATATGGTCTTAGGACCACGTAATTCCATCGATGCCTACGTATAGCAAACCACCCCAGCTGACGGAAATGACGACCCGATTTGCATTTCCTCCCAAGGCTGCCCTATACAAGCCGCAAACAGTCCATCATGATACCGGCGGGACTTCGGTACTTCAGCCTGCAGCGGGAGGAATCATCCGGCCACCTTCTTGATGATATGTATGGTTTTCGTTCGCCGGCTGAAATCGTGCTGCAGGATTTATCGCGCAGGCTGTTGCCGTATCTGGGGTAGACTCGTACACCTGGCGCAAATGGGCGCTGGAGAGGGTGCCACGCCGTCATTTCCATGTGCCGCAGTGGATCACCAGATTTGCTGGCCATATTCCGGTGCTATCACGAGGGCATGGAGGTGTGTTTGATGCGGTTGTCGTCGGGGCTAGAGGGACCGATATTGCGCCTTTCTTGGTTGCTCAGGGTCGGCTTGGTTGCTAACAGCCGTGCTGGTTGAGATTTCCGGTGGTTATGATAGGGTATCAGCGTCTAAGTCCTTGGGGCAGTAGAAGGCAGCCCACGCTAGGCATCCTGAACCTACTAATCCTAGAGTTATAAATATTGTGCAGGCTTGGGCAAGGCCAGGGAGGCTCTGTGAGTCAAGGCTTGTGTACCCCATCAGGTTATCAAGGTGCAGTCTGGAGTAGCCCCGTAACGCGCTAATTGCTTTAGATTTGAGCAGGTTATGACTTCAGAAGGGCCATGAATCCTTCCACATTACCGGTATTGAGTACGTGGAGCAAAAACCCTTGCTTTGTTGGTTGCACTGTCGGGACCGGTTCAGACCATATCCCTAAGTGGGCCGAAGAGCAACAACGCCGAGAGATACGAAGCCAGTTCGCACGGAGTATGCAATGATTTAACTCTGACTAAATTTATCGCGTAAGCACGAATGCCTTAGGCCTTCCGAACAGCGAACGCAACGCTCTTAGCCCACTATATATTTCCCGAGTGCAGTGCTTATACTATTTATTGCATCGCACCATTGGGCAACACCCAACGCGGCCACGACAGTTTCATAGTCCGCCCTGTTGCAAAGAACAGCTCGAAGTTGGGGCAGGGGTCTAAGATGGTCCAAGCGGGCGTACCTCGATACCGGTGGTCATAGTGAGGCTGAGCTTTTTGCCCAGGCAAACGGGCGCAAAGGTGCAGGAGCATGAGAGACTGGCATTGGCTGGTTCCAAACCTTCTATTTACAGGTTCGCATCAAGATTGGCTACAGGGCCTGGAAGCTGCGAGGAATAGGAGAATATGAATGACTTATTCAGTAATGAAGTAAGGAAGCCAGGTTAGTACTGAGTCGATACATATTTGAAGAGATCAACAAGTACCATTCCACAGGCCTTCATGCCCAGCCTTGAAGCGTATCGCATACCTCAAAGAGTATGGTAACAGTAGCCTTTTGACGCCGCATGAAAGTAAACTATAAAAAGAGACTCCCTCGCAATGGTTCTGCTCGTCTCATCCTTCATCATTATTATACGTTGCACTCACTGGAGGTCTCTGTCCATTTATGTCTTCTACACTGCCTTTATAACTCGCAGTTCTTCATTCATAATGCCTGGTCTATACGTCGAGCCCGTCAAACCCCAATCCGGCTTCCCATTTAACCCTAACCCATACCATCGACAACATACGCCCCTATTCAATCGCGATTTCACACCTAGATACTTATACCGTCTTGTTGCCCCCCAGACGGCGGGTTCAACAACACCCTCAACCGCCGTCCCGCCAACTCGCATCCAGCATCAAACCGATATCTTCCATCTCCCGACCCAGAAAGCGGCTACCCTTCTCCTCAACCATCTCCTGTGGGAACGCGGCCACGAGAATGGCTGCAACCTCATGAGCTGGACCAGCTCTCTTCTATTTGCCCTTCAATACGCACTCTACCGCCACCGGAAGGACGGCGACGACCTTGGCCAAATCCAGCTTATAGTCCTAGACACCACTCTGTTCGCACCAGGCACCTTCATGCAGGACATGGAAATAATGCGTTCCTTCGCGGACAGTGACCGGCGTCTGCAGAAATTCGTCGAGTTCCGAGAATCAGAATACTATTTCGGCGAGTACATCACCCAAGGCAGACTCGAGATCCAGGACCGGTGTGTATGCACCTCTGTGCAGAAAATGATTGACCTGGGCCTATTCCAGCTCCAGCCACTGCTTGCAGATCGGACCCAGTGGCAATGGTGGCCCAAGCGGGTCCTTGCCTTTCGAGAACAGTTTACTAGTGAAAAGGTAGTGCCTACTCCGGATTCTGATGTTGAAATTGCCGTCAATATAGCCCGACAGTGTTTCGGTGGGCAGTGGGCTGTCCCCGTGGCGATTATGCTGCTTGCGCTGTTGCCACGTAAGGTGGATGATACGACTCTTATGGAAGGCTTCAAGGCCCGATTCACTGGTAAGCCCACATCTACCTTTAACTGCGGCTGAAAAGGGAGGCTTATAATGAGGTCTACACAGCTGCGGATATTTGTCGTGCCCGGTTGGATCGTATGAAGGTGGATAGCACACGTCTTCCGGAGGTTGGCCAGTTCAAGGATCTTCTACAGTCTGTTCAGCGTAATTGCGTGGACTTTGAATATAACAGTCTTGCTTCCCATGTCCAGGCACTACAGGTGTGAAGGCGAGACGCAATTAGGAGATGATTCTGGGCATCCAAATTCCAGGCCTTACAGCCTCTAGCAACCTTGCTTACATTCTCCACTGAAACGAGTTTCCTTGTGCCTGCTTTATCTTCTTTCGGGCTTTGAGATTTATTTGCACTTCTGTTTCTGTGACTGTGATTTCTCAGCTTGGTCATTGTTCTTGTCGTCAAACGTCTATAACTGGCTATCCATGCTGCAGAGCTGTAAATAGCCCGCATGGAAAGTCCTGGAAATAGATTGAGACAGCATTTGTTCTTCCTATGCTGACTGATAATTTGTAATTGTGCTCAATGTGTTAAAAGTACTGTATTGCCTTTTCTTTGGCTCTGCGCCCTCGCCGATCAGGCTTGACTCGTCCGCTTTACTGACCACCCCTAGGTCTATGATATATGCCTAGAACTGTCCCATCAGGGATATCCTCGTCTTCCGCCCTGCGCAATCTCAACGATGTTACTCATGGTCGTCAACCCCATTCGACATCCCGTCCCGACGAGCCGTGTGGACGAGGCGACCAGTAGAAACAACTCGCCTCACTTCGCCAGAAGTTGATCCCCGCTGAAACACCGCAATTCCATGTCAAACAATTCGGAATCTCGATCTGGCCATCGGGGTGTTGTCTGTTCTGTCAAATCTGCGTCGGTCCATTAGGCAGCCAGAATCGCATCGCTGCCCTAGGTAGTCAGATCCGCCGCGTCAGTGTCTGACGACCTCCAGACCTATTTTAAGACGCTGACTATCATCCATATGGTGGAAACTGTTTATGCTATGCCCTCGCAAATTACTTCCAAAAGTTGCTCTTTCGTGCGATCAGTGGTTTGTCTCTATACGACGTGGCTGTGGCGGCGCAGTATACTGGCTCAGCTGGTGGCGAATGGCGAACATCGGTGACTCCGACGATCACGATCTCTGTCAGATGTTGATAATCATATGATCAGTATTCATCAGGTCACTTTTACTTTCAGATAAGCGGTGAGGGTATTTGCAGCTGATGGGCTATGGGGTGGTTATGACGACTGTGCTCAGGAATATATTCTCTGTTGCACTTCAAACATACCCAGAAAGGAACTACGCCATCAGACAGAGAATCGGCTGGAATACTGCCTCCAGAGTATTGAAGTTATGTTACAAATTGCTAATCTCGAAAGGCAGCACAGGCCCATTGCTACTCAGTCGATATGCCCCGTCTTTCTCGCTACCTACCTCCGATATTTATCGATAATTGAGTGATCCCTTGGCTGAATCCCGTTAATATCGGAATGAATCACGACCGAACTTGTTCCAGCTTTTGATACGAGGCAAATATGGAAGGGACTCTCAGTTGCCTGTTGACCTGGCAACTTGGGTTGCTCCTGACTTACAATATACTGGAAAGACGAGAAGGCACGACCAACGGCGAGGATATCTACAATGGGTAGGAGCGATTGTCCCTCTCGTTTCTTCCTTATAAACGGGTTTACATTATGGGGTTTTGGAAGGTGCAGCTGCCTTTATCTCAACAAAAGGGAGAAGGTGCTACATCACTGCCATATCAACAAGCCAGTTCATATATTCGTCACTGCTGTACAATTGTAGCACGTCTATCCGGTTTATATACCTTGTCTAAGTCTTGAGAAACATCTGATCAAACCTGACTGCCTTCCATTCACCAGTCTCTGTGTTAAGAGACACATCACTGTGCTTCAACTTCCCCTCCTGGACAAATCCTGCCTCTACAGCACCCCCAGCCAACGGCCGCTGCAGATGACTCTCACTGTGCTTGACCGTCCAGTTCGCCAGTGGTAACTCCCAGCTATTCCGTGTCGCGACGGTGGGACAACCAAAGTAGCGAGCTTCAGCCTGTTCCTGACGCAAGTGCAGCTCAAAGTACCCGCGGTAGTAACCCTCCACCCACTTGAGCTCGGGATTGATGTTGTACGAGTTGGCCTTTTGTTCACCGTGCTCGCGGGAGACGGTGCTCAGACCGGTGCTTGAGACAGCAGTGCCGGCGAACTCGACGCCAACTGCTCCCTTGCCGGTGATGTTGTTGTAGGGCTTTGTGCCCTCCCAGATCATGTCGGATACCTGTCATCCATCACCTTTAGCCTTGGACTTAAAAGGAGAGAACAAAGGACATACCCAGTTAACGTGTGTGTCTCCCGCAATGTTGATGTTATTCGTAATTTCATTCTCGTACATATGCTTCAGCGTTCTGTTCTGGTTCGCCCGGTACGCCGTCCAGGCATCGGTGCTGAACGTGATTGACCCGTCCTCTTCTTGCTGCTCGATGTGCGCAAAGACCAACTGGTTCCCGATGACTCGCCATTTCGCGCCTCGGTCTTTGCTCTCGGAGAGCTGGCGGTAAAACCAGTTCTCCTGGCGTGGACCCATGATACTGCGGCCAGCGTCGTCGTGGATACGCTCAATGTAGTCAGCGTTGTCGCCTGGTCTAGTTAGCAGGAACATTTTGATCGGAGTCATAAATAGGCCATACTGATATCCGTGATCGAGCGATCGTAGTTCCGAGTGTCAATCATGATCAGGTCGAAGAGGTTGCCCATCTGGAAGTTTCGCCAGATGCGCAGGCCGTCGTCCATGTCGACTTGCCTGGTATTGTTAGCTTTGCAATTATACACCGTAGAAGAACTCACCGGATAGGCATCCACTCGAAATAAGCACGGACGGCGTTCAGCTTGCGCTGGTCGACACTGATCTGAGGCCCATAGTTCAGGAAAGAATCCTCAGTGTTGCGCAGGCCGCTGTAGCCATCGCGATAGCCGTTGTTTGCAATTTCTACTCCGTTAACTCCACCTGGTACACCACTGACGGCACAATGGAGAGAACATACCATGGTCATCCCACACGGTAATCCAGGGAAACTTCTGATGAGACGCAACAAGATCAGGATCTGTCCGGTATTGCCCAAGGCGAGTCCTGTAATCGTACAAGGAGAAGATCTCCCTCTGGGGAACGACAGCACGCTCGTCGACGCCCGGTACGCCGCTTTCGTACTCATAGATGTAGTCGCCCAGGTGGACGACGTAGTCAACATTGTCCTTGCGGGCGACGTTGCCGTACGCATTGAAGTAACCGTTGGCTAGCAATAGGTTAGTATAGCTCCTGCCATGCTAAGAAAAGAAAAGTGCCATACGGTAGTTACTGCACGAGTGAACCGCAAGTTTCACCTCATCAGCCTCGTCCTTCGCGCTGGGAGCAGTCTTTGTCCGTCCAAGAGGCGAGACATTATCCGAGTTACACACACTGAAGCGGTACCAGTAAGTCGTGAACGGCTTGAGGCCCGTAGCCTCGATCTTTACAGTGTAATCGACGTCACTGCTGGTCAAGGCGCGGCCCTGGTCGACCACATCACGGGCTTTCTCGTCCGAGAACACGCGGTACTCAACACAGATTGGGTGCGCCGATGCCTTGGCGTAGCGCTCGTTGTCGTGGTCGTAGAGAGGCACATCTCCCGAGACAGTGGTGTTGCTGTCTGAGGCTTCCATGGACGGGGCGATACGGGTCCAGAGAATGACGCTGTCGGCGTAGGGGTCGCCCGAGGCGACGCTGTGGGTGAAATTCAGCTGGGAGGGTTCATAGGGGACTTCGGCGCGCTTTGAGAGACTGCGGCGTTGGATGGCGTTCACGTTGATTCCCATGTTTGTGTGTTCCTGGTTTAAAGAAGGGCTACGGTAGTTCAGGTTGCCGCCATAGTCGGCGATGGCGCTGGAGGACAGCGCCAGGAGCGAGAGGAGCGTGCTGGAGTAGACCATATTGCCTGCTAATTGCAATAGATCTCGTCAATATCTTGCTATTCTACGGGTGTTACACCAATGCAATTGGGACCTTTATATTTTTTTACTGTGCATGCATCTAGTCAGACACTGTTATATCCGATATTGTCCTCCAACCAATAGCAGAATTACTATCTCACACATGCAGAGCGACAAGATATCCCACTGTCTACGTGCTGTAACTATCAAAGTCGATTGGATCCTTGAACGTTCCCTACGATGGACCACCCGTATATTTCAGAGGGTAAGCGAGGATGGAAATGAAGCCAAGAGAGATACGGAGAAAAGCAAGATCCAGAAAGCACGATATCATTAGATCCGAGTCCCGTGGAGGCATGACTTGGCCTGATTGGCCCTGGATAGTGCATACTATGTTGATCATCTCGTGTGCTTCTTGGAAAGCGTCCCTGCCAATACTCGGCCAAGCGTTGGCACTGCTTCCTCCCCGAGCCAAACGCAAGCGATTGTTAATCAGTACTATATCAAGTCAGAGCAACCTGCAACACGCCGGTCCATGGCCTGACCCTTAATACTGTAGCTAATACGCATAGCGATACGTGCACGCCAAGTCCCCCAATTTCTCCTCCTCCTCCGCGGTCACCTCAACCCCCTCCGCCAGCATGCGCTCCCGTTGTCGATTCTCGCACCATAGCCCAAGAAAGTAGATCGTCGCCATGGCGCCCGAGAAACAGGCGAAAGACAAGCCGATGATATAGCCATTCCGGTAGAGCGGAGCATCCTTCTCTAAGAAAGAGTATGTGCCGACAATTCCCCCGACTGCGCCACGGTCAGTTCTCAGTATGCTTTATAAAGTAAGTTACTTACTATTTCCGATTCCGACTTGAAAGGCTGTGCCTACGCTCCTCCTCGTGCGACCACCCAGGTTCATACCGAACCAGCAGAGATACACCGGAGTGGCGCTGAAGCAGCCGCAGGTGATAAGGAACAGGGCGAAATATTGGACATTATGATGCACGGTTTCGCCGAGACTGAGAAGAATGCAGTAGCCACTTACAGCGATGAGCATGGAGATCATGGCAAAGACATATCTGATTCGAAAGTAGTCTGATAGCCATGCGACAACCAGAGAGCATGCGAAGGCGGCAGCCCATGGAGGAACGGAGTATAGTTGCGTTTTGATTGCTGTATATGTCAGCTTATCCTACTTGTGCATGGTGACTATTACTCACGTCCATATCCATATGTTCTGATAATAGTTGGCGCAAAATAGGCGTACCCTACACTCCATCAGCCACGTCCATGAACACGATGCGCGAGGGGAGAGCACCATAAGCACTAACGACCTGCCCAAACATCATGAGCGCCGCGATGAATATCTTCCCTGTGTCGGATGTCAGTCATGAGACAAACAAACAGTTCCAAGGACACCCACAATCCTTGAACACTTGCAGGACGTCGCGCCACCGCATCCTGGTACTCGTGTTGAGACTCCCATTTTCCCGGGCCGCTCTATCACGAAGGAACTCAAACTCCCTCTGGTTAAGCCACTTGCAATCCTCCGGGAAATCAGGCAACGTGAAGAATACGACCACGGCCATCATGCAAGTCGCCACACCTTCGATAATAAACACCCATCGCCAGCCGCCGTATCCTCCCACTCCATCCATCTTACCGAGCGCGCTGGCGAGTAGACCCCCAAATGCACCGGCTAGGATGGTGGAGCATCCAAAGATCGTGTACCGCTTCTGAGCCTCGTACCGTCTGTACCACATGCTGAGCAGGTATACGCCTGCGAACGGTCAATGGGATAGCTTGTAAAGAGTGATTTGTACTGACATCCTGGAATCATCCCGGCCTCGAACGTCCCCAGAAACCAACGGGTGACCATTAACGAGGTCCAGCTGTTGACAAGCCCTTGGAAGATCGTGACGAGACCGAAGCTGAATGCACAAAATGACACTATGTGATGAGGGTTAGTGGCAGTTTTAACTATGGACACGTAGTGTAACATACGCCAAACATGGGGCTTGAGCTTCACCAGGACCAAGTTGGAGGGGATCTCAAACACGACATAAGGAATGAAGAATATCATCAAGGCTGCGTTATATTTGGTTCCATCCACAATCCCGAGATCCTCTCGCATTCCCAGGACAGCGGCGTTTCCGATATTGACTCTGTGATACGTCTTAGCTTCCGAGTAATGGAAGGGAGAACTGGAACATCTACCTATCAAGGAAAGTGATCAGGTACATTGCTACGAGGCATGGCAGCAGGCGGAAGTCAATCCTCGTCAACAGTCTCCTCTCGTTGATCTGAGTCTCCGAGACTTCGCCGGTCTCGATGGTCTCGACGTTGTTATCTGCTAGGGAATGTTACTCGGAGTGCGGCCTGGCCGAAGTGGTCGTATGTGGCTGACCTTGTTTTTCCATTTTGCCAAAGGTATTCGGTGATGTTGCATTAAGATTCAGAATCTGTTAGAGAACTCGCAATAAAGTATCGCAAGGCCAGGCGATGATATATACAAATGTTGACCTCTTATTATCTGCCGTACATCACTATTTTATGCATACTCTCTCACCCCAAACATCCCACAGTAAATATCCCTCCTTACTGAATGGAAATCAACATGGCCAGCTCGACGTAGCAGCTGCACACTGGATTGGCCAGATAGCAGAGATGTTACGCTCTCTGTGCACACAGAGTAGGACAGCATGAGATGGGCGACAGGATCTGCTGATAAGCACCTTGCTTCCAATGATCCTATGAGGCTTATTAGCTAGTTCCGTTCTAGAACGAGGGCTCCCTATTTCCACCGTGGCCAACCCCGACGTGATCCGTGTTTTACTGTCAGACCTAGCTATCAATATGCAGTTCCCTTGCCTTGTATGCACGAAATGGCATCTCTATGAGCGGTTTCACTGGGAATGAGAGATATCTGCATTGTTTACTTTGCCTGCATACACCGTTGGTATCGAATTAAAAGCACATAGTGATCAATCACCCTTGGCTTCCACCCGCATTCCACTTAACAAGTCTCGAGTCAGTGCAATCAAGACTAGTCCTACTCCATCGCCCGACTGATAACGTCTGCATCGTAGTCACCGTAGCTCGCATACTCGCCATAATCTCCGTAGTCCGAGTACTCACCATAATCGGCCGGTGGGGTGGGCGTGGGCGTGGGCGTGGCAGATGAAGAGGTCGTGAAAGTACTGGTGATAACTGGAACCGGCGTGTGTGTCACAATCCCACTTGCAGTCGGGGAAGGGGATGGGGGCAGGATTGGTTGAATCGAGTTGTCCGCTTCCTCAATGTCAATGGGAGCGGCAGCGGCAGCGGCAGCATCGGTGTCCTGCTGGTGCGCGTCCATAAAAGTCCATTTGCGCTCATGCGCCATTTTCATTATTGGAGCGGCGGCTTGGGGCATGCAGATTCCTGAGTCTGCGTTCGTTGCTCTCATGCATCGTTCTGGGCTGGATTCTGGGCTTCGCACCGGCTGGCCTAGGGCTACTGCCAGGTGTACGGAGAGGGCGAGAAGGCCGGCAGGGATGAGCTGCATGATGGCTGATGGCTGATGGCTTCAGCTGATCTAGGCCTGGCTGAGGAAGTCTGGCTGAGGAAGTGTTCAATTGGTATTTGAGGGTTTCGGGTGGTTAACAGGCGTTGTAGTCTATACATCGCGGGAGGTGCTCGCAGTATTTATACATGACATGGACCTGTCCTGATCGACGTCTGCCATCAAGCTCTGGTGCCTCGCATCCATACGCGTAAGCAGAAGATCCAAAGGAAGTCTGAGAGCTCTGTTCCAGGGTCTTTCCAGGCATCGGTCCATTTGTCTGGTCTTCTGGAACGGCCTAAATGCGGATGCAGTGTCACCTTCGCCCTTCCCACCAGCAAAGCAACTCTGCGGCGAGCTTGGATCCCCTTGCTGCTGCGGTTTTATCAAGGAAGCGGATAGTTCTGTCCATCCTGAGGCCTTCTCGTGCATTCTTTACCAGTCCCCTTGCTTCCTTTCACTGCAGCATCGCCCTACCTTGCCACCGAGCCGGTCTTCCGTACCGCATGACTCTGTCCTGAAAGGTCTAGATGGCCACTTTATCGGCCTTCTGCTGCCCCTAATTCAGATCTCCAGCGTCTACTCCCCGGAAGATGAAACCGGTCTGCAGGTATGCGACCCTTGTCCCACCGTGATAATCAACGGGTTGAGAGCCCGATGGCAACTCGCATGAAATTCAACGGCCTAAATATCGAAACATGCCGATGTTACACTTGGGAGCTATCCGTCAATCCCATTCCTGGCCATTACTATGAGCTCACCGGGTCCATGTTGCAATCTCCTGGCAGATGCACTGCAACTCCAGTCCCCTCCCCCTTTCTTCCAGAGCCAGCCGCCCCTTTTGCAGGAAAGACCAGGTCAAGTACTCTTTCCTTTGACGTTTCCACCATGAACTATCTACCGCCTGTGTCCGTGGCCGAGCACAAAATGCCTGTCCTGGACTGCGACCAAGACAGCGACGGGCTTTTGAAAGACAGCGAAAGTGTATATTCATGGAAATATACAGATGACAATCACCACAGGAATCATGGGTTCTGGCGGACTGTCGGACTGACCATTGTAACGAGCGCGCTGTCTTGTTTGACTGGCTTGTTCATTGGGTACCAGCACCATCACAGCGATGAGATCTGCTCACGACGCACTTCGCATTACTGTGCGCATTCCCCCCTATTAAATCCTGAAGTCGTGTTAAGTCTTCATGTTGACTTCTAGCAGCTACTTTTATGTCCAATATTCCAATAAAATACCACCGGCAACGCTTCAACGGGTCCCTGTTGAAAGAGAATATCTTTCGCCAGGCCGCCAGCCCCGAAGTAGACGCCGCATGGGAATCCCTCGGTGTGAATTGTGAGTATCCAATCCAGATCGCAATTCACCAATGACCTAACGGTTCCAGTCCGACCGATCAGTGTCCCAGTCGAGGACGCAGCCCGCTCTGGTATCGCGCCAGACCAGGTCCAGATAAACGGAGCCTACGGTGGTGGGTATCCAGCGAACGTCGAAGGACTGCATCATTTACACTGCTTGGTCAGTAGTCTTCAAATGCCGATTATAAGCATCACCTGCTGATTCCGTTTGCAGAATCTCCTCCGTCAATCTCTCTATTACAACTACGACTACTATCGCTCCCTAGGCACTGGGGCATTTAAGAACGAAGACTTCATTGTACGCTATCATGTTTGTACGTGCACCAACCGCGCAATCGCTCCAGTGTGTAGTTATGCTAACACGTTCAGCACATTGCCTAGATATCATCCGCCAGCAGCTGATGTGCAGCGTCGACGTCGGGGTTCTCGGCCAGGTCTGGGTTCACCCCGATAAGCCCTCGGCCTTTGTAGACTTCAATACAGAACACCAGTGTCGCAATTTCGAGCAAATCAGGGACTGGGCGGAGAAGCACCAGCTGCCTGAGCATGTACCGAAGGATTTCCTCCAGCCACCGCGGGAGGGAGATCGGATATACAACGAGATTCCGTGAAGTATACAGCGTTACGGAGTATGCCCAGTCTGGTGTTAAAGGAACTCATATGTATACAGTCTAATAATCGAAATATAAATAAAACCAGTCCACAAGCACTGTACCACCTTCACTTCGCATCCCAACCCAGCCTATTCTTCGCCAACTTCATATTCGCCCTCGAGGCATCAACAATACTTCCCACCCACTGCTTCTTGCCACCCTCCTTCTCTCCATCTTCACCCCCAGCAGACTTGACCGGGAACACCGCTGTCGCTATAAAACCAACCATATTAGCAGGTCAATTTCGGAAACCACGTCTAGAAACACGTACCCAAGCCAATCGGCTTATAATTAACATAGATACTCTCCCAAGCCCCAGCAGGCGCCTCATACACCTCATGCATGATACTGAGATACGGATGCTCCTTGACGGTGCGATTCCACCAGTCCCAGCCGGCGCGGTGTGCAGGCGCATGCGCGAATTTGTGCAGACCGGCCATGGAGCGGAAGTAGTAGACTGTTAGTGTCCCTCTGGCGGCGCTGTGTGATTCGTCGTTGTTGGAGATGTAGGAGGAGCTTGTTAGGTCTATTTCCTTTGTCAGTTTTACGGGGACTTTGGTATGGTAGGGGTTTCTTTTAGTGTGAAGAAAGGGGCCTTACAGCCATATTCTTCCCTGTTCTTTTCTAGATCCCTGCCCATTGAGTCGAAGTACTGTCCCGTTTTCTGGAATCCGGGCGTGAGGATTCCGAGGGGGCTGTTATCTTGTTAGCTGGCCCCGATTCTGTCATTATATCTATCTATCTTAGCTTGGGTAGGAGATAAAGCATACTGATTCGACTTTGCACCCAACAGCAAAACAACCACACTATCGCGCGACGGCCTCTCGCCAAAATCCCCATTTTCATCTGGAATCTGGGCCGAGAATTTCTGGGTAATGACGCCGTCCATAGCCGGGTTGGCTTTCAGGCCGTATGTCATCAAGAGCACATCGACGCCGCGGTATGCGAGGATGAGCACCGCCGGGATGAATGTGAAGGCTGTTGGGAATAGCCATGTCAGCAGTCCCTGCAGGGAGGCTGCGAGGAGGAACCAGCTGGATGGGTGGAAATTGTTGAGGAGGAGCTGGGATGCTGTTAGGTATGGATTATTATTTATTAGTTAGGGTATTGGCTGTGACGTACACGCTGACGGGGGGTCTTTGTATCCAGGCCTGACTCTGGCGGAGTGGTGGTTGGTGCGAATAGGGGCTTGAGAGGGGCCATAATCATAATGTGTGTTTTCGGTCGAGGGAAGCTGTGGCTAGTTTTGAGAGAAGTCCTGGGAATGTCGTTCCTTATATACCACCCGGGCTGAGCTTTTCTCCATAGCTTATAATCCATCGGCGAAGTTTATTCATCCGCAGCGAATGGGTTTCCCCATACAGTCGATTTACGCGGTTTAAGCCAGCTGATACGAGACGCCCAATGACAACGGTGGATTAGCGGCGAGCTGGTTCCTCCGCAGGCCGTGCTGAGTTCGGGCCTCTCTTTGGTTCGATGATGGTTTGGGACAAATAGCCTGCAGAAGTGAGGCCGACCGGTGTCCGAGTCCGTGTCCGTGTCCGTTCCTATAAATTGTAATTATCTGAAATATTCATGGAATCTCTTCTGTATTCGTTAAGTACGTAAGAAGGCAATTTTAAGATTCTAGACAGTTAGAAACAAACTCCGATCCAAGACAAAAACAGACAAACCAGGGCGATGCTTTTGATATGACCCATCACAAATACAATACAGCAAGATCTACAGGCACAACGAGCCTCAACGCATGAGAAACAACCCTATCCCAACCCCCAATCCAAAGCCCAGCCCAACACCAAAGCCCAGCGCCACGCCAACCCCGAGTCCAACACCAACTGCAATCCCGATACCAACCCCAACTCCCCATTTCCCACGCCCCATGCAGCTACTACTCGTGCTCGCACTCGGGGCATACGAGCCAGAACCAACGCAACTGGCCCCGTCGCTGTGGCTGTCGTTCTCATTCCCGTCAGGTAATTCAGTATAGAGCGCCTTGCCACGCATCACCTGCAGCCACTCAAACTGCATCGTGCGCGCCTTGGAGTATCCAAACCGGTGCGCCATATACTCCCAGTCGCCGTCGCTGATGAGGTCCTTTGCGTGGCGGACTTTCGCGTGCATGTGGAAGGACTGTTCGATATTCCTTGGTTTTCCGCGGATTGTGGAGGCGCAGTTGACGAAGCCTGTTGCGCCGCTGTGGTATTTGACTTTAAACAGGATCGTTGGGATGTTGTTAAGCGATGGGTTGTGGAGACAGCCTGCGAATGTGAGGAAGCTTTTTATCTTTTCTAAGAGGGTGATGTCTAGGATATTTGTCTGGATCTGTTAGCATCGCGGTCTCTCTAGAGTAGGAGAGTTACTCACTGGTTCATTATGGTGGTGTATGCTATCGGAATTCAATCTTTGTAGTATTAATGTGGCCTCTGGGGTCTGGAGTCGCTCGGGGATTATCAGCGGCTTGGTCTCTAAAGTTGTCATTTTGTTCGTCTTGAGGCGTCTAATTTTCTCCATAAGGCGATTAATAAGGCGATTAAGGGTGTAGTGATTAATGTATAGGATGAATGGTATAGGATGAAATAGGACTGGAACTGAATCTGGCGATGTATGGAAGGCCCCGCCGGTCTAACGAGGTGGATTATATAGCCAATCTATCTAACTAGAGGAGTGTGAAGGACACATACAGCAGTAGGCGCAGATGGTGGTGTGAACAGTCTAGACTGACACATGTTGCTCTACTTACTACCCGTACTCACTACCCGTACTCACTACCGCAGTGAAGCAAGTGTGAATATGAGTCTATTCATAGTTTGGACGGTATACTTTTCAGCAGGGCCAACTATACCGCACGCCTCTACAGGCGTCTAGCCAGGAACCCATGACTAGTGAAAGCCACAGTGGGGGGTACGTCTATGGAAAGTCCGGGGTCTGGGCCCACAATCAACGAGGCTGGGCTCTGTAGGGCAATCAATGATTAATCAATGATCCTCCATCTGTCTGGCGCTAATCGACCGAGCGTGACGCCGGGCAACCAGATTGCGTGTTGGTATGCATTCGCAATAGGCTAGGCTTGTGAGAGTAGCACGACGATCGATCTCTTGGCCCTATCAAAGACCAACAGAATAGCCGATGGTGAGATGCGTTGGTGCCTGACGTGCAGAGAGTTTGCTGGTTCGCATACCCCCCGGCAATCGAGGGCGAGTTAGGGCTGCGATTGGTGGCGACGATATCCGGCCGGCTATCGATGACGATGCCGCCCAGCCCTTTCTCTTTGTCTGATCCCCGTTCAGCTATAAATGTCATGCAGCCACGCCCTTACTATCACAGTAAGTCAGAATCACCCTCATCCCACCCAGCAACATGTCTACCTCCAAGATCGCAGCCTCCGACATCAAGGTCGTCAAGGCCGGCGACACCTACCAGGTCGAGGGGTAAGTCACAAGTCAACAGTCAACACTGCTTGGATAACTTACCATCTCAGCCGTCCACGCGAGGAATTCGCAATCCTCAACATCTTCCATCCCCCCAACATTCCGGGCAAGCAAATCGTCGTGGCCAAGATCTGGATGGACCCCAACGCTGCCTCCCCGCCTCACACGCACAGCGGAGCCGCCATCGTTGGTGTTGTGACTGATGGGACTGTCCTCAACCAGATGAACAACGATGACCCGATCACCTCCTCGCAGGGGGAGATCTTCTATGAGGGGCCTGGGTGCCATCACGTTCGCAGCGAGAACAACACCGGGGAGAAGGCTGCGTTTGTTGCTGTGTTGATTATTGACGATGAGGTTGTGAAGGATGGATATCACAATATCTTTGTTTTGGACGCTGACAAGGAGGGCGCCAACCTGTAGCCTCAACATCTTAATATCTCGGTTTCGTCAGTAATGATGGCCTGATTTTGACGTATTGTTTTTCAGGTTGAGATGCGTTACATTAATGCTGTTCTTCTGTGTGCAGCTTCAGTTATAACTATTCCAGTATACTCGATATTATTCAAATACAATTACTACTCAAATGGCTCGTGATTCAATTCGAAATCAATAACAACCTTCCCCCTGGCATGCCCACTTTCCACACGCTTAAACGCCTCCTGGAAGAGCTCCAGCGGCCACACACTGTCCACAAACCCTCGACACTTGCCCTCCTCAACCAGCCTGGTAATAGCTTCAAGATGCTCCCTAACAGGCTCCATGATAAAGAACACCTCCTTGACACCTTTGACATCACACCCCTCCGGCCGCACCTCCTTCGGCGGCTGGAAAATACTCAAGATAGTGCCCCCCTCCTTAAGCGCCCACCAAGAATCCGCCAACGCCCTGCGTCCAATACAGTCAATCACAACATCAACCTTCCCCCCAGAACCAGCAACCCAACTCTTCAAATCCACCGTCCGATAATCCAGCACCTCATCCGCCCCAAGCCCCCTCACAAACTCCAAATTCCCAGGCCCGCAAGTCCCCACGACCCTCGCCCCCGCCAACTTCGCCAACTGCACCGCCCAAATCCCTACCCCCCCAGATGCCGCCGTAACCAGCACCCTCTTCCCCTTCCACATTCCACTCTCCAAATCCCCTACCCCAGCCTGCTCAAATAAGGCCTGCCACGCCGTCATAGAAGACAGCGGAATCGCCGCAACCCCAGCCCAAGAGAGATCATTCCTCGGCCGATGCGCAAGTTCCTCAGTCGCGAGGATAGTGTACTGACTACCGGCGCCATTGCGTCTGTAATTCGCGCGCGTGTACACTGCGTCGCCTGGCCGGAATGGCGAGTCGGCTGGGGCTGTTACCACGGTGCCTGCGACGTCGGGGCATGGGATGAATACGCGGCTGCCGCTTGAGGGGGGGAAGTATTGGGGCCAGAGGAGTTCACCGGCGCAGGGGGCGACTGCGTGCACGCGGATGAGGTGCTCTGAGGTTGAGGTTGGGGATGGGGATGGGGTGGGCAGGGTTGTTAGGGTTAGGTGCGGGGAGTGGGCGTCTGGTTGTTGGATTGCGAGCATGGTTTTGGGGATGTTTGCCATGGTGGTTTATCCTAGTGGAATTTGGTGTGTAACGGTGAATTGTGAATAAAGATAATCAAGAAAATAACTGGGGAGGGGAGGTATCTGGATCTTCGAACGGCCGGCAGTGGTTCTAGAGTTTGCGTTGACGTGGTTGGCATCGGATCCAATATACAGCGTGGATAGGCTATTGGCCCGGATATCTGTCACTGACTCACCACCACACTTGCGGCTATAGACCTGCTGGCTCTTGGTTGCCTTAATCAGCCAATTAGATATTCAGGTTATGAAAATTGACGGTCGGAATTCCACATGCACCGACATCAGTCACCCGATACGCTCGTATTTGGCTGATATTAACGCCTGTCTATGTCAGCAATGTAGTGATCCAAGACCAGAACCCGGGAATGAAGGTAAGCATAGGCTATTGCAGCCGCCGAATAGTCTGGGCCGGAATCCACATCCGGCCATTCAGTCTCAGACTGCCGGTCTGTTGTCTTGGATATGGCGACATACAGTGAAAGGCAGTCGATACTACTGTAGATATCCTTCCACAAGCACATTCTAAAACCTTGTCATTATATCATTAATTAATTAATCCGAGCGGAGATATCCCAGTAATCCAACCACCTAGACAGCAGCCATAGAAGGCACATTCATATCAAACAGCCCACAGAAGTCAAAATTCGTATCCAGCAGCTGGATATCCGCAAACGACGGCTGCTCCATAAACACCGAGACATCAGGCATATGCGACTCAAATGCAGGCCCGAAGTCAGGCTCTGGCTCTGGCTCAGATCTAGGGACGTATCCAGATCCAGGACTCGTCTCGCTCACTGACTCCTGGCTCGCTTCCCCATCCACGCCCTGTTTACTATTCTGCTCCTTTAATCCCAGAATCTCCCTCGCAATAATCCCTACCTCCTTATACGTCCGCTGGCCCATAGGCCAATACTCCCCTAGAACCTTCAACGCACCCATACTCAACCGCACGCGCTCGCGGGCGAGTTTCAGCGGCTGCCCGGTGTAATGGAATCGACATGCCGCGAGATGCGCGATGACCAGGTTCGAGATCATGCAGATGATGAAGGGCGTATGCGTGGTGATATTCGTCGGCAGCGTAAGCAGGTCGTCGAACTGGTCAATTGCGCGCAGGACTTTGGCTGTGTGTAACTGGCACTGGGGCGAGTTGCACCCGCGTAGACTTTCTGGTGGTGGAGGGGGTGAGCAGTGCGCTATTGCTTCTATCGGACTGTATGCGAGCGTTGAGAGTTGGCGGTGGATATCGACGATGTATCTGGATGGTGTCAGTATAGGTATACTAGTTACTTGGTGCTTCTTAGCAAAGAATATGTAATTTAGGTGACGCACGTCTGGATGATGATGCTGGCTTTGAAGAGGAGTTCATCGACAGTCCCATCCTCTCGCACGATCTCCTTCTTCGAAGGGTGCAGTAGCGAGCGCCACGCCGTCACGGCGGCATCAGCGTTGGCGCATATCGTCGGGGCATTGGTGATAGTCATGCCCTGGCGCGTTGCGAGCGCGAGATCGAGACCGCGCGTGAGACCAACGAGTTCAGCATACGAGGAGAACATGCGCTCGTCGTCGTCTAGGAACTCCCTCATATCGTAGTCCTGGAGTGTCCGCGGAGTAGGTATTTTCTATCTGTCGTTAACCAAGGGCATCTAGTTTTAAAGGGTATATTTTTAACCAGGGACTTACACCACTCTCATACGCATCCTCATCACAAGGCAAATCAACAGTCATCTCCATCCCACTCGTCCGAAAGGGATAAGTACTCGTGCTGCCTGCAATATGCGCATCGGTCATATAAATCTGCCACCAGGTCCGGCGCCAGCACTCCTCCAGCAGCGGGTCGTTGTCGCCATTACTACACGCAAACTCCTTAGACGGCATACCCAGCTGCAGAGCCATCGCAATCGCTCTATCGAGCAAAGTCATCGACTTCTCCGGCTCATTCCCCCAGTAGATTGCGATCGAGAAGAGCAGAACCGCCTGGACATCGAACCCGGTAAACATGGCACTGCCACTGCCATTGCCATTGCCATTCGCTGCTAGAGTAGAGATAGCCTGCTCTGCCTCAGCCTTTAGCGACGCGGATAATGTCGACTTTGCGTACACCGAGCCGATATACTGCAAGACCGCGACAAGGGCTTGGAGCGGCCGGGGGTCGTTCGCAAGACGCCGTTTCAACGCCCACTGCGGGAGAACGCACGGGTGCGCGAAATGGAAGAAGGAATAGTATCGCGCGATGAACTGCTCTGAGAGCGATGAGTCACTGAGAGCGTCGCTGTTGGTGTTGGTGTTACTGTTGCTATTGCGCGATGTGCTGCGGTCATCGTCTGTGGAAGCGGGCGCCGGGCAGGGCGCAATTGGCGGGGCTGAAGTATTTTGGATCGGTCGCTGGGCTGAAAGCGAGTTATCTGATGAAAGTTGAGGATGAGGTTCAGGTTGAGGGTGTCGCGCCCGTCGGCCGCCGCGACGAGATTTGGCGTAGACGCATTGTAGGCCTTCGGAGCGACAGCGGGCGCAGACGGGGGTTGTTGCGTCGCAGCGCAAGTGCTTGGAGCGGCAGGGCACGCAGGCCAGCGAGACCCGGCGATTTGTCGGAGTGGCCTTTTGGCTCATTAAGATGGAACCTGAGAGTTCGTTGGTGGTGAGAAAGCGAGATGGTGGAGGAGAAAGGCTGGGGGAAAGACTGCGCTGGCTGACAGTCTGACTCCATGGGCATCCCTGCAGTGGCTGATCGGATTCTCGCCTTCCGGACCCTCTTGATTCTGCAGTCCAAAGTGTCAGTCGCTGGTCAGTCACAAACTCTGCGTCAACCCTGGTTCAGTCAATCAGGTTGCTTGTGGGATCGCTTTAGGGCTGGTGGGGTTCAGATGGACCCTCAATGGCGCAATCCCAACCCCGTACTGAATACTAGGTAGATATATATTAATTCACCATTCTTATTCCGTTTTAACTACCGATATCCAGTTATGTTTTCTACCACGGCACAAGCGCCATCCCAGCAAGCAGAGAAAGCCCCAGAACCCCAGCCATCGCCAGCCTCGACGCCCCATTGTCCTGGTCGGAATCGCCATTTGACGAGTTATTATCCGAGTTCGACGATCCATTGTCATTGTCATTGTCATTCCCATTCGAATCAGAGCCGTTCCCATCCCTCGCCCGGTGCACTAGATAAATCGGCCCCGCCATAGTCGCAGCAACCAGCTCATCAGTCTCGCGGGCACTCAAAGTCCTCGTCGTCGTGTGAGTCGGTGTCCTTGGGACAGTCGCCGTGGGTACAAGGACATCGCCAGTATGGGTGACGCCGAACAGAACGATCGTCGTGCTGACGCGCTCCAGATCGGGGTCCTGTCCGCCAAAGTCGGCGAAGCAGGCTGTTGATATGCTGTGCGAAGGGAGCG
Organism: Aspergillus sp. 2663; assembly: GCA_016880755.1. Taxonomy (NCBI): domain Eukaryota; kingdom Fungi; phylum Ascomycota; class Eurotiomycetes; order Eurotiales; family Aspergillaceae; genus Aspergillus; species Aspergillus sp. 2663. Next base: position 130,613 of record WOYA01000023.1, on the reverse strand, counting down.
TCGAGTAGCAGAGCCCGTTTCTGCCGACTGACATTGAACTATATCACTGTTAGTATACTGCCACATACGCAAATAGATCCCTTTGGGGGTTACCTTGGACAACAAGCGATTGCAGTCTCGCTGGGATCGAGGAGTGCGCCAAGGGCGCCTTGAACACCCAGCGCAATGGGGTCATTGTCATTCCAACTACCTGTTGGTAGGGCGTCTATGGTGAAGATTCCAGTCGTGGATACTTGTCCATCGCTTGGGCGCGAGGCAGCCCCGACAGATGTCCACCCTGAAGGACATCGGACTCCCGGGGACCAGTAGGGGATATTGCGCTGGTCGCTGAGAAAGTTGTCGACCAGGTCCGAATTAGTTGGCCGTGGTCCACAATCGTCTAGAGTCGTAGCAGGGCACGACTCGAACATGGCGGGAATAGAGGGGACGTCGTTGTCTGCGTAGTAGATATGGCTGGGCTGGCTGCATGAAGACGAGCGTGTCCAGGTGGCCGGGGCCGAGCCCCAGTTGGCCAGAGTCCATCCAAGAGTTGTGCTTGCAGTCGGCATGATGAAGGTAATTTCTTGCTTGTTGATACAGAATATCTTGTATTGGTTTCTCCTCTGGCTGCGGATTCGCTCGGTATACTTATACTATCGGAGTTGGCACAATAATTGGGCTCTACCCACTGCCAAACCCATTGACAACAGAACCAGCCTGCTCTTAGGCAGCAGGAATACTCGACAGAAAAAGACATTGACCCATTGGTTCGAGGGCAAACTCTTGTACAGGACTGCAGTCCTGGCTTACTGCGCCTCAGCAAAGAAGTCGTGATACCTTCGGCGGTCATTCTAGTGGCTGAAACACGCCAGGGAAAGCCTGGCCAAGAGATCTTTTCACAACCTTCAAGCCAAATTTAAAGTCTGTCGGAATGCCCACGTCAATTGAGTAACCGTGTGATGGAAGGTCATTGGCGCAGGACCGCCTGCAGATGCTGACTTCATGATTGGAGACACTGCACGGAGGTCTAATCCAGCAGGGATACTCTCAGGCTCCAGTGTATCACGCTTCAAGTGTCGTCGGATTATCAAATGGCATGGCTCATCCAGGCCCTAATTGCACATCCGACGTCGAACAACCGACATGGGATAATGAACAAGAACCAACTATTTTAGAACCCGGTATGTGCGAGTTCGTTACTTTTTTTAAAAAAAAAAAAGACCTACGACTAGGTTCTATGAAGGCGAGGGACGAATTTTTATCCTGATATACTCGTAACGAATACGCTCTGGCCATATAGTACTCCAAAGCTCGATAATTGCACTCCAAAACAGGAATATCGACATATTGTCAACATATACCTATATTCCACCTTGTCCGATCTGCTTTGACTATTTAGGTGAAGTAATCTTGAGCCTCATTCCTTCAACTCAACATCCCAGCTCAATCACAAGTGTATGTATTAAGATTCCTTTGCACCGTCGAGCGAGTGTGGTCTACTAATGTCCGCCAGAATTGCAACAAAGTGCTCGTTTACGTTGATAGATCCGAATTTCCCTCTTAAAAAAGCCAGTTTGACCAGGATGTTATGGATATTACATGGCTTGGGCGCTCTGAGAGACGGCAAATAATACCAGCAGCCAAACCAGTATCAACAGCTCCATTTGTTTCGATACCCCAGGCAATGCAATAAAGAACAACCTCATTTATGTGAGAGAATTAAGACTCAATTAAGTCATGTTATGGCAAGTTAACGCCTCCACAGTCTTGGGCTAAAAGAGGCGCGCCAACAACAGCTGCCTTTCACAGTATCATGAACTCAATGCTGCACAGTATTCTAGTCACCTCCATACAGAGAATATAATCGTACAGATAATGATTCAGCTCATCAAGCCTCCTTCTTTGAATATGAGTCTCAGGAGCTATCAGGAGAACAGCCCGTTTGGTCTGGCAAACGGACGAGGTGAATGTGTTACTGCCCCTCAACAACAAACAGACTGCCCTCTATATCTTCCTCCCCCAAAAGGACCTTCTCTCACCATTCTCCCCATCTCCCATTCTTACAACCATAATACTCCTTCCTTATCCGGTTTATCTTCTAGCACATATATTCCTGGCCCCACGCAAAAATGACGAAGCAGAACAAGAAGAGAAAGCACTCGCAGGACGACACCGGCTCCAAAAAGAACCGTCCGGAGATCCAACCGAAACCAGAATGGAAACCCAACCATCTTCATCGAGAAGACCAGAAGATCGCCAGTATCCAGCTCCCCAGCTCTGCTATGAATATCGCCTTGAGCCCTGACAATAAATTCGCTGCGGTGGTCGTCGGGGAAAACGAACAAGCTAAGCTCCAGATCTACTGTGTCAAGGATTTCCAACTTGTTGAAACCGTTCAGGTCGGGTCGGACCAAGTCTTTGGGCTTTCCTTTGCGCCAAGCTTGCCACACAATAACGGATACATGGTTGCAGTGTCAAAGACATGCGAGGGTGCTATGCTCTGGTATTTTGACCACCGCGGAAGACTGCGAGACCCAGCGGACGTCAGCCAAGCTGTCGATAGGAATGGGTTATATGAACGACTAGGTCAAGATATCTCCTCAATTCTGACGGAGTATCACAATGCAAAGGAGACGGATAAAACGCGTGAGTTCCCAGACGGGGTCACAAACACGCTGCGCACAGTCTTCGACCTGGGGCAGAAGGAACACAAGATGCCGTATCCACTGGGTGGCGACCGGGTGGTATTCAGTCCCGATGGCACCTTCTTGATCACAGCTGTGATGTACGACCCCCTCTCGACTTCGAACGGCGCACCCCTAGTGTTATGGGACCTGCGGACGCGGGAGATTCGCCACAACATCCCCTGCGTTTCGAACAAGATCTGGTGGGTCGCCATAAGCCCGGATTCACGGCTGATAGCGTTCGGAGAAAGCGACGACTCTGTTCAAATCTGGGATTCGCAGACAGGCCGCTTCAATGATCCACCGAATCTACGCGGAATGCTCATCCGGCACGAAGTGTTCTCGCCTGATTCGTCGCACATTGCGCTGATCAACCACCCTGACGATTCCAAGGCATCGGTCCATGTCCACAGCCTTACGGGCGGGAAACGCGTCTCTTCACTGCGGCATGTCGCGAGATGCTCCGAGCCTATTTCTTGGAACCACGACGGTACTCTGTTGGCGATACTCCGTGAAAAAGGTGGGATATCGCTGTGGGATCCCAGCGCAAACCAGAGACCAACGAGGATGGACTGGTCTGTGCCTAATTACAACCCTGCATATCCCGATTCCATTCAGTTCATCGATCAAGGGAGGAAGTTGATGTTGGTCTCCGCTTCCGGGACGACTGACGTTTATGATATGTTGTCTCTTACCTTGCACAGATTCCCTGGTGAGACGGGTACCATTCGCAATGCGCTTTGTGCCAGAGATGGCTCTTTTTTGGCCGTAACGGAAGGGAGAGCATTGACGTTTTGGGGACTCAGGTGAATCTGCTGTAACCAGGACTTTGTTTTAGTTGAGCCGAGATGGGTATCAAGTAAATGATCAAGGATTTGTTGACTTTGCCCCTTCCCAAAAATACGAACAAGTAGTGGTTTGCTTCCCGTAGGTGAAAAGAACGATAAAGCAGAGGATCTATCGCTGCCGCTTTGTATGAATTCGACATATTCCCATAACGTTGAATGACGGCAAGCTAGTGGATTTACCTAGATACCAAATACATCGTTCCTCTCGAATCAATCAACCCTTCGGCGGCCTATCGGCATTGATCGCAGCAAGAATCGAGCCTGCTCCCTGTTTCACAAGTCGTGAAGCCAATTCAACACCGAGAGCGGTTGCCTCTTCCTCATTCCGTATCGTTGCATCAATGATATCCTGAACGCTTTCCGTGCCGTCAAGGCTAACGACAATGGCCGAAATCTTTAACAGGCCCTGCACATCATCAACCCACTCCGTCTCAACACCGATGGGGACAGTGCAACCACCCTCCAAAGTACGGAGGAGAGCCCGCTCCGCAAGACAGGCCAGGGTAGACTTCCGATCACTCAACTGATTCAGGAATTCCAAAGTTCTAGTATCTCCCCTGCGGATCTCCAGCCCCAGCGCACCCTGACCAACGGCGTGTAGAATCCCGCCATCCTTCGAACCCATGTACTGCGTAATCCGATGTTTCAGCCCAATGCGTTCGAGACCAGCGGCGGACATAACCATGCAGGTATATTCGCTCTCGGGATTATCAACTTTCGCCAGACGGGTTTCGACGTTGCCGCGGAGGTTCGCGAAGCGGAGGTGGGGGTAGAGACGGCGAAGCTGTGCGGAACGTCGGACGGAGGATGTACCAACGACAGCGCCTTCGGGTAGGGTCTGCAAGCTTGTATAGGGAAGGCCGGATTTGACGATCAGGGCATCACGGGGGTCATCGCGGAGCGGGATAGCGGCAAGATCGCAGGAATCGGGAAGCCTAGTGGGCAAGTCTAGTCAACGGTTTGAGGTCGTTCGGACGCGTAGGACGAGGTGATTGGACGAAAAGTACCTTTCAGGCAGTGTACGACGACATCCAGATCACCGGAGGTCAGCTTCTCCTCCAGCTCGGATGTCCATAGATTCTTTGCTCCGAAGTTGTACAGCTCGGTCGACTTGTCTTTGTCGCCCAGTGTGTGGAGAGTTTCGATCTCGTAGGTCCGATCGGGGGCGAGCCGGCGCAGGCTCTCGCGGATGCCTTCAGCCTGGACGACGGCCAGGTTTGATCGACGAGTGCCGATACGCAGCGAAGTGGTGTCACTGTCAACCATGATCGGCGTCACCAGTGGTATCACTATCCAGCGTCCAGTGTTTGCGTTGCAGATCGTTGCGGGCCGCGTGGATTTAATTCCAGGCACTCGGCCCCGGAAAATCAATCCGCCACTAAATTTATTTCGACGCAGTCTAAGCTATACCCACGTCCCTTCTTTTCCATGTTTTATGAAAACAATATCGAAGTTATGAGGTGGTCCACTGGGTTACACTGGTCTATTCCAAAGGAATCCCGGAATAGGCGACAGCTTTTAAAGATTTCTAAATTATCGTTCAGGTCTGGCTTGTTTGTTTGCGAAAACACTATCCAGATTTTCTGTGTTGTTATATATATAATAAAGGATACTGAGTTCAATCTTGGAATTCTTTCCATTTAACCATTCTCTCTTTCAAATCCAGCACTTCCCCATCCACACAAAACGTTCCATCTCCGCGATGATGAAGCATTCTCCCAGTTTCCCTAAACCCTGGGCTCACCCAGGCTTTGACAGCCTTAAGAACCCACATTCCGTACTTCTTGACCATACTCCTATCCACAACCACACACTCCACATTAGCAATAATCCCCTCATCACCTGCACTGACGAGGGGCGCTTGCACTACAGCCGCGGGAAGCGCATCCATCCCAAAGCTCTCCCACTTATCCACCTCATCGCTATCACAGTTCCCGATGTCCACGACTTTCTGCGCGATGCGGGCATCTGGGATAGCGAGCACGCATTCTCCGCTTTTCTTGAGGGCCTCGAAACTTGTATTCCAGGGCCCAATGCAGGCGTTGATTAGCGGCGGGGAGTCGTGCTGCAGCATCATGTGGAACCCAATCGTCATGAGGTTGTGGGTTGATTCTGCGAGAGAGCCTGTTGAGACGAGGAGGACAGGACCTGGTTCTATGAGGCGGTAGACCTTTGACGGTGGGTATGGTTCGAATGCAGATTTGGTGGTGTTGTCTTGCGCGGACTTCGTTGATGATGGTGGGCTCTCGGTGATGCTGGACGCTTTGCGTTTGCGTGGCATGGTTTGGGCTCGATATCAATGGTGCTGAGTGATAAAAGATACTTATGAACTTGAATCCAGCGTTCACAACTGGGCGTGGCTTCGAAGATGAGTTGATGTAGACGACAGTTGCAAACAAGACATCATAGATCGATGAAGTATTGCCCCACGTACCCCACCCCGAAGCTCCTCGGATGATATGACGGCGACGATAGATAGCTCACAATTCTCGTATTCCTGCCCATGATTGAGCATTCTCCTTCCCAGCTGGGATACCAGCGAGGTACGGAGCTGACGGCAAAGGGCATTTTCGTTCCCAATGAAAGGATGTTCTTGGCTCAGATGGCTCAATGTAAAGATAGGTTGTGCCCACAAAGTGGGTATTCGGTACAAATATATACAACAGATCAAGAAACAGACGCCAATTTCCATGTACGCCGGCCTAGAAGTTTCAGCAAAAACATAAATCACCCCATCTTGGGCCCCCTAGCTTCCAGCTCCTGCAGCCTATGGCTATCGCTCATCTCGACCATTCCCGCATCACCCGGAAGTTCAGAGACAATCCGAGCAGGTGGATAATGGGTTGGCGTTGACGTCTCAAGAGGAGAATATGAGTGCTTTGCAGTTTCGTCGTGGTGGCCCCCGCCAACTGACTGATATACGGGCGCCGAGTCCAGTTCCATTTTTCTTTCGTACGAAGATGCGTCGTAATGCGAGTACCCTGCCACAGCGGATGGAGGCACTGATGGCGCGGATGGCGGCGCGGACGGTGATGGAGGATTAGGTCTAGATGTAGAATTCCCGTTATCTGGACCGGATTCTCGAGGCTCAGGATCGGCTTTGGGTGAGCGTTTGCGACGGCCTAGGTAAAAGAAGAGGCCGCCAATTGCCACAGCGCCGGCAACACCACCGACTACACCACCTGCAACTGCACCAGAATTGACCGATGAGCCGCCTGCGGGTTCGCCAGTGGGGGTTGCGGATGCTGTTGTTGTAGGAGATTCGGTCTGGGTGGACGTTGATGTGGGCGTCGGCGTGGGAGTGGAGGTGCTGGTAGGGTTCTCGTTGACGTCGGCCAAGGCAACGCGAAATGAAAGGAGCTCTCTACTTGAGATATGCTCCCATTGTGAAGGTGGTGAGTATCCTGCTCGGGAGCCTTCACATTGGTCGTTCTCGAACAGCCAGATAGAGAGCCCGTCTTCTTCTGGGCTCCATCGGTATTCCTCGCTCTTCGCCTGCTCAATCTTTCTACAATCGACGGGGTTGTGACCTTGCTCGACGTACGATTTGCCCTTCGAGTTGGTCCACGTTAGGGCCCAGGCAGAGACTGAGGTGGTGATGCTGAGGAGCAAAAATATCAGCGAGAGAAAGCCCTTCATCGTTGCGAAAGCGGGCGCGCGAAAGGAGACACTCGAGAATTTTGAACGGGCATTAGGCCTCGAATTCCTCAGCTCGTCTTTAAGTCGCAGCGAGACAGGCACATTTCCTGGGTGGACTGGTCATGAGTGAGCTAGCAAGGCGATCGCCCCATGCGAGATCTGTGACTGGAGGCGTGCCATTCGTGTCCCACTGGAAACAGGGCAATGGGCAGACCCTGGGCCTGAACTCTCAAGGGTTGTCCCGTCTCCAAACTGGGTCTCGCGGCTCTGGCCCTGTGGACGACATTTCCGCGAGAAACAGACTGTCCCTATCCTCATGGTGACGACCGAAACATCGCATTTCCATGCTCTTTTTCTTGAAAGCCTCGCTGCGGAATCGTCGCTCACGCGCAGTGATCTTTTCATAGAACTGGAAATGAAGGAGAGAAGGGATCACCAAGCGACATGCTGCAAGCGAGTTTGATTGGTGGCTTTTTCTGGAATACGAGGGCTGGTGGAGTCAGTGTGAGGCAGAAGCTCGCGGAATGCGCATCATCTGGGAAGTGATCGGACGCTTTCCATGCTTGAAAACTTTCGAAGTCTTGGCTAAAAAAGCCATCGCTTCTTGTGACGTTGTCAAGTTGTCAAAAGCAAACCCAGGAACCGGCTCGCGGTGGACTGAACATGGGGTCAAGATCTGTTTCAAAAACGCATGGTCCAGGTGGGTGCCGGTCTTGGTCGCTGAGTTCAGGCGTTGAGCTTTGTTGCCCGATTTCGATAGGATAGAAGCATGATCGCAGCGAATAATTAGACTTTGTCAACGGAACAAGGCCTTTGTTTCGGAATCCGACCACTGAGCAGCTTGTGTTAAAGTGAGGAGGATTTCCACTGCGACTGCCCCTGCTGCGACTGAAACCAAGACCAGGCTCGATGACAAGGCGACAATGTCGATGGCACTTGAAGACGTTCTCTCAGCTGCGCACCAATTGAACCGTGCGAGCTCCTCAAGGCTGAGATGTACAAGGCCCTTAAATCTGGCGCGTGGTGATTCTACACGTTCTCTTTCGACATTCTTCAGAAACCCTAAATGACGGCGATCTCCGCCACAGCAAGATCGGACCGCTCCTTACCTTTCTTCTTCCTCGGCAGCGTAACTAGTTAATTTGAAAAAAAGCATCCTTGTCTCTGTCAGCACAGCGAGAGCTTCATCGCTGCAAGGGGTGACGCCCGATTATCGGATGTTTGAGCCGACGCGCTGCTCGAGTCGCTTGCATGCCTGAAGGCATCTTACACCGCAGGAGAAAGTTCTGACCTGAGCTGCTCGCCGTCTTGCAAGGGCGGGTTTGATTCCATATCTATATCAATTTTGGCCGGCTACCCATGGAGCTTTGGCCGGGCTTCTGGAGCAGAGGCGACTCCAGGCAAGTGTCATCCTGTCCCCCTTGAGATAAGATGTGTTTCAGTCCGATAGCTCAACCCAACCTGGAGTAACCAAGTTCCTCCAACGTCAAGGGAAAAAATGCATAGTACCAACATCACTTGGTGGTCTCAGCACGACAACCGTAACATATAGAAGCATCCAAGGCTGGCGCGACGCAAATGGCACTGTATTATGGTGGGATACAACTTGTCTGGGTGCTCTGTGAGCAGTGAAGAGGCTCGATTACATCCTACGTATCGAGATATCGCCATGAGGTCGCACAGCGCACGGGGGTGTCCGTACTCGATGGAGCTTCGACAAGTCCAATGACCTCATGTCCCAATGGCAGGATAGCGGGTTCCGAGTCTTTCGAACCCCTCGATCGTGTCGAGTGACTAGAGGATCGGGGACTAGCACAGACACCTTCCTCTTTGTTACAGGGATCGCGGTGTTGCTGCGGTGGAAATCGGCGGACATGGTTGGGATTGAAATGATTCACAGCGAGATGTCACTTGAGGGGATCCCAGGTTTGCCCTACGCGGCGAGACTCTCCTACTGTCAATGTAAGACTCCCAGTTTGTGAATTTGCGCACTGTCAGCCAGCCTCTTCCTTGGAGCCTTCAAATATCAGCACCGGAAGCGGTTCAGACACGCATCCCCTTGCTCCTGCGAGTATTTGGCTGCAGACTTTGAACGATTTATCATTCGCCGTTGGCTGCTGGGGTCCCTGGTGCCTTGTCCTGCCAAGAGCATACCTACGTGTGGCTTCCACCCTGTGCAACGACATGGCCAGGGAGGAAGCAAGAGGCGCGGAAACAACTCGATTATCGACACAAAGGACCAATTATTAACTTACCTAGAATCCACATTACGCAATTTGACATTTCGATCTCTAATTTGTGATCATCACCCTTCACAGCAGAACATGTGGATATTCTCGCATGTTCGGTGTTGATCTTCGATACTAGTTACTCTCGCGGGGTTCTTTTATGTAAATCGATAGCATAATCGCTGAGCCTAGCACTTTCCAGCCAAAGGGCCAGGATCCTTGGGGTGGCGTCCTGCGGATGTACAGTACGGGGTGTGTTTTTGCTTTTATCCTGCTTCTTCCTTCGGGTTGGTTCAGAGCTTAGGAAAGCGGGCGGAAACTTGTCTGACTGCTGGGTCTGAAGGATCACGGCAAACCCAGTGATGGATTTTCATAACTCGAGAAGGCTTCGAAAGGGAAGAACCAGCGCATCTAAGTATGGTGCTAACCTTCCATCAGCGTGCTCGTCAACTGTCGTACCGCCCCTTATTCGCAAAAGGGTTGGGCATGTGTGCAGCGTCGATTGTTAGAATGTTGCGGGCTAAAACATGACGTCGACAGCAGCGCGAAAGGCTGAATGATGAACCACATCGAATCAGGGAATGCAAGCTTTCCATTTGTTGCTTCTCAGAGGAGCAAAATGGCGATCCTACCGCAGCAAACAATGAGTACCGGGGGATCTTCTCCCTGGCAGCACACTTTAATACGTGGTCACTCAAGACCATTCCATCGGGTTCTCCATGTTGGTATTATGCCTCATTTGTATCTTACTGCGAACTGTGCCGCTCGATGTCACGAACCCCGCAGGTGAACGCCTTGAGGCTAAATGCTGAGCGATTGCTTCACCAGGAGGTTATTTTCTTTTGTTCTCGCGGTTTCGCCCCCAAAGCACGTCGAGTCATGGCGCAAACTCGGCATCCCATGTTGGCGATGGAGGCCCGGTGCAGTCGATATGCTGTTTGGCGAGATTGATGCACGAGCTTCCATCCCAGCGAAGCAGTTGGACGAATAATTTGCCGATTCAAGACCTGCTTACGGGTATTTGTCAACTACCTAGCATCACTTCCCGTGAAAACAAACATGGCTGGGGACAAGAATATCTCTCCATGAGGGGGAGATGAATGGCACCACCACGGAAAATGAAGGATCACGGCAACATATGCTATCTCGATCGGCGTAAAGCCACTGGTGGCACGAGGCAAATTTTAATTTGACGTTAGAGACATATGCCGCACGATCAGCACTGTCCTTCGACGAGCACAGCGTACAAGGTGCCCATGGGTCAGCTACATGACGGGTAGATGGAGTACGCGACGCGCAGGTATTGTCGTGTGCCTTGCCCGTACTCGAGAACATTGGGGTCTTCTCCGTAATTTGATCGTCGGCCAAGAGACATTTTCAAGATGGTATCTAATAATAATGGTGAAATAATAGATCCGTGTTGACATGGCCCAATGACCTGTCTGCCGGCTTGGTCATCGAAAGTGCACTGGGTGTTTTGTATGCACACAGCTGATCGCCAACAGCCGTCGCAACGCCACTAACACAAACCTGGCATGCCGACATAGTCGCCGTCTTCGGGTTTCGGATAACACCAGCGTGGCTAAATAATCGGTCAAATAGGGGAGTTTAGCATGCGTATATCATAGATCGACTCTCGACCTGTTCTGAGATCGAGAGAATAGCGACGTGGGGCAATTCCCACCAGGATAGCCGGATGGACCAAGCAAGCTTATACCGGTAACCATTCCAGTTCGTTGTTTATGACGGCCGCCTTGGCCACAGCTAGCCACGGGATGGCCTGGATCCAGGAGCTTATTCTGGCGTAAACTGACCAATGATAGACCCGATGTGGCTGAGTTGTATCTCCCGGCGCACCGTATGGGGAAACGGTAGGCCCAATACCCCGGTGTATACAGGCTGAGGGTGCGGAAGTGTCGGATCTTGTCAAAACCGTTGTTCATCCAACGATGTGCCTTGGACTTCCGATGGGCCCTTGGAAGCTGAGTCGGCCGAGGGGGTGTGTGGAGAACCGAGAAAGAGAGTTTTGGCGACAGATAGCTGCTGGCGCATGTCTTAAAATAGACCTAAACCATATTAAGGCAATGTTCATGGAAGCCCGTCCTGTTTGAAAGGCGTTGGTCGTCGTCCGTCGCCCGTCTAGGGTCGGCAGCTGGTAGGGCGAACAACAGCACAGACCGACAAATCCAAATCAACCCCTGTTCGTGACAATGCCCTTGGATCTAATGGAGGGGGCAAACTAACAGCATGTCGGCGGGAACAAATATTATTTTGGCGACTGAATGCCTCGGCCAGCTCAGCACTAGGTAGTGCATGATAATCCTGGCCGCCCACAAAGGGTTGGAGGTATTTTCATTTCCTCTGCTCCCGAATCACTAGCTCTGCTGTGCGTGAGATCCTGCAAGCCGGCCAGCTCCATAGGCGATCAACCTACCACAAATTGAATGCCATCGTGCCCTTGCCCATTTATGTTACTCATAGCTCGACCAGTGCTCCCCTCTGGTCGGGAAAAGCAAAAAACCCAGTACGTCAGGGGAGGGAGGTGATAAGTAAACACGACAGGGCCCCAAATCGGATGGTGGTCTGGCCCCTCTAATGTTGGACGCAAAAATAACAAAACCGGCTGATAAGGCATGATGGGCCTATTCCCACTCATTCGGACCTCTCTAGCGTAAATGTCCTCCCTGCCCTTCGATCTCGCGACCACATCTCCGTCACCTTGATCAGCTCGACTCTACTCAAATCCACCAGTTAATCATGACGGACTCCGCTGCATCAGAGTCTACTTCCTCGCAGGCCAGTCCCCATCGCATACCCAACGGGCAGCAGCCCCGAAAGCTCCGTGACAGCTGTATCCACTGCGCAAATTCAAAAGTCAAATGCAATAAGGAGAAGCCGGTATGTAGTCGCTGTGCTCGCCGTCGCCTGGATTGTGAATATAAGGTCTCCCGTCGCACTGGTCGAACCTCACGGGCTGTAAACCAGTTGTCAGGAATAGCCGCCGCGACAAGGACAACGGGAACATCAACATCGCCAGCACTTCAACCGGCAAACATTGGTACAAGTACAGCCTCGAGTGTGCTTTCATCCACCGTTGCCACCAGCGGTCCATCACAAAACTCATTGTTAACGCATATTGCGACGATTCCAGTCATTCATCATTCGCCGGAGCATTGTATATCCCAAACTCCAGATCTTTGGCGGTCTCTTCTGTCACCCAGTGCATTCAACACAGATGTCGGAGACTTCTCCTCACTCATACCCATGGCGGATGATGTCGGGGATATATTTGCATCAGTCATGCCATCGCCTCAGTTCGACAACTGCACTATTGATTCGATCCCCACGCAGGGGATTGGGGGTTCGGCTTCGGTCACCGAGCACCAGTTATTTCCTACACCAGAACTTTCAGACATAAGATCAACGGCGCCATGTGATGCATCAACCAACCATCTAGTGTGTTGCTTGAGCATAGTCTTGGATATTATCAAGGGTTTGTTTCCAAATGCACCAACGGCATGCAAACACCCAGGTGGCCACCAAGGGCCTGGTCGGGCTCGGACAATAGACTCCGTTATTTCACAAAATAAACAAATCATCGACACTATCAATGCGGTACTGGATTGCCCCTGTTCTCATGATGGATACGTTATATCAATAGTCTCCCTCGCCGTTTTCAAGGTCATGGGCTGGTATATCGCTGCAGCACGAGACAAAACATTCATATCGAGCGATGGCATGGGGTGGGGACACGATGTTGTCACTTTCCCAGGAAGATCTGATTTTTCAGCTTCCGATGAGCGAGTGTTGTGTTCCCCTGTTATGGCAGGGGGTTACTGCATAGATTCTAAGAACCAGAATCGCATGGCAGCGCAGCTAGTCCTTAGCGAGTTGCATCGCGTACAGCAGCTGGTCAACGTGCTTTCATCGCGGTTGGAAAGTATTCGACTAACTACTTGTCTTGCGTCAGATTCCACCTTTGGTTCAACAGCTGAAGCTGAAGCTCTTGAAAATTCGTTGTTCGCGGCAATACCGACATCGCCCTTATCAGGGGCAATATTTTCTCAACTAGAGCAAGACCTTCGGAAACGCCTTCGTGCCATATCTTCTGAAACAATCGAGATACTGCGCCGATCGTAACGGTGCGTGTATTCCAAAAGGCTATTGGTATTGTTGGTCGTAGTCTACTGGATCCCGAGATCCTCATGCAGCAAAGAAGTGAGGATAGGACCTTCTCAGGTGGAATCATTAAATGTATCCCACCCCAGGCAAGAGTGGGTAACATTTATTAACAGTCTGGTAAATATGGAGCGAATCCGGTGGGATAATATTGGTTCATTGTATTTAAGAGTAATGAAATCCGAAGGCCGGTTTTTCCGCGGGGATTGTAGAACATCTGTGCAAAGTACAATCGGGATTGGCAATTGTCCCTTGCAGCTCCTGCTGGGCTTTCCACAGGGTGTCCCAATCACAGACTGCCGTAGAAATTGATCACCGATCGGAATCCAATGCGACACTCGCCTTAGCGCAAGGTAATAACCCGATAGGCCCTCGTGGCTTCATCGCTCACTCATCAGACGAACTGGCACTTCAAAGTTCTAGATCTGAGGGGTATATACTGGCTCATGCTTCCAACTTGTTGTTGTTGAATGAATGATTATTAGGCAAAATGGGTATTTTCTTCATGCAGCTGATACGGTCGACTGCCGCCTAGTTGCCCAGATCACGCAGTCGTCAATAGGTAATCCTGATCCTAAAACGTCATCGGACTTTTCCTCCGGTCAGTCAACTTGTGGGTATTTTTTCCGCTTGATCTCCGACGTCGACGGTTGTGATGCGCATAGGATATGTTCGCCAAGGTGGCAGATGGTCGTATTCTTTCGAAGCAAGGAACTGCATGGTAGACAAAGCCAAGTCCGACCTTCACAGATATCCAGGTTATTAGCAGTTGTTTGCGTTCGGGAAAGTGCCATCTCGGAGTGTCGAGTCTTCGGGTCCCGGCCCTTCATCCGTAGGTCCGCAGAGCATCCCGTCTTCCTCCTTGAGAAATTGTGAGGCCTTTATTTGCACACAGGGAAGGTGCCATCAGCAACGCAGCAGACAGTGTTCAGCCGGGAAAGTAACCAAGCTTTTTTGCCCTGGGTTTGGCTACACACACGAACACTCTTCTGTTTCACACCACCACTCAACATCAGCTTTGTTTCAGCAACCGTGTACAAAGGTTCGGAATGTCGATATGGGTACCTCCCTTCAAACAGGACCATCTCCATTGCGAATTGTGTATCGAATCAGCCGGTGATGAGATCTGCACCATAAAAGCTACCGTAGGTCTGGACCAGTGATCGCCCATTCTGCAAGTCGGGGCGACCCATCTTCATAACGGGCGATCCATCCCGTTCTCTCCGTAGGCACAACTACAAAAGAGAATTGCAAAGTGGAACGTTATGGTCCTGTTTGCGTCCAAGGCAGAAAGAGCATCGTGCACGAGGATGAGGATGAGGATGAAGATGAGCCATGATGGAAACCAAAATAGAAACGCGCGCGATCCGTCGCCATCACGTGGCAACCAGTCCATCCACGACCAAAACAATTGTAAACCACGGAATCTTCAAGCTGATAGCGACTATGGGATCACGGCGAGTTTCTCCTTGCTTTTAAACTTCTAATTTTACGGTTTCACTCTGATGGTTGAACCAATACAGCAAAACTACTGTGAGTGTTTGACTGTATATATAGTTCTTCCTGCTATACAACGCGATATTTCAACGCCATCATTAGCGAGATCTTAAACCGACATGACGATGCCCAAACCTACCCAAATAAGATAGATCATCAATAATTCGGAAGAGCCACCAACGCTCCTTTCTACACTGTGGGAGTGGGATTGGAGAGCCTACCACACTGCACATACAATCACTAGCTAAACAACAACCTATGCGATTTGTGATCACAATCGAAAGTAACATGAGAATTCACCGAGAAGGGAAAGACAAGAGAGCTTATCAGTGGTATTAGAAGCAACATTGGGAGATGTTAAGCTAATCGACTGAACTAGATACGTTCTGTCCATGATCCAGGATCTGGTGCCACAACCCTGCTCACGCTTTGGAGAGTCACTATAACGCCACGCATAACCAAGGCAGGAACATAACGAAGAATCGTCCGATTGGACGCTCAGAAACACGACCAAAGGACCCAAATAGACATGGATAACCCATGGGATACATACTTACATGTCCCATGCTCTAGCGAGTAAGAATCATCCCGAACAGCCGATAAAACTTTAGTAGTCGGCTTGGATGAAGATATGTAGAACTATCATGTACTTAATGTGGTAAATAATCCCGAAAGGACGCAATCCTTGCACTGGGAGGTTGACATTGGGCCCAGATGCATACATCACTGCGACATCCGAGTACCGGAGACCGGAATAGAGTCCCACGTCTCCAAATACGCGTGGTCGGTTACACAGTCATGGATGCGAAAACCTGATTTCCCATCCCCGGTTCCTTGGATAGTACCGTGGTCCTTGCTCTCTCCAAAATGCGAACCGTTAGAGTGATTTGGGTCCGTGGTGCCTTGCACACCTACCTTCTCCTGCAGGGCCTAGTGCCAGTACATTACCTACTCCTCATGAGGTATCCTTGTATCTCGTCTCGAGGCGACTATGTATACGTCCTCTCCAAATTATAGGTCAAGGAAGGGGTTAGACGTAAGTGCCAGAGGAACCTCAGATGAAATCCGCTTGCGATTTTCTCTCGGCTAGGGACAAGGGGAATGGTTGAATGATTGGTAGAGGGTGTTTACCCGTATAAAATATTCAATCGTACGTTTTTGTAGTTGACCCAGAATCCAAGTGATATTCAGTTATTATATCGTGGATTCCTTTTCCAGGTCGGACGTGGATGATGACGACATGGAAAGCAATCACTATATTTTGTTGAATACAGCGGCAATATGCGAAGCCATAAGCTCATATATAAGTAGGTAAATGCAAAAGGTCGCTAAATGGCTAAACAAAAAAACAAAAAAACAAAAACAAATGTCGGTAGGTTGGTGGTAGGGTTGGACAGGCGATGGTTAGGCAATCATCATCTTAAAACATACAAATTCAAGCAGCCTCACCAACGTTGACGTATTTCTTCAACTTCGGGAACATCGCAGCCCATTCGGGTGACACCTGCCAGTTCTCATACTCGTACAGGCCCGTTTCGAAACCTTGCGTTGGCATCAACTCCCCGTTCTCGCTGGTGTAGATAAACTCCTGATCCTCCGGCCACCGGAAATGGATTGAACGCATATACATCATGACAGAGTGCCGCGAATCTTGTATTTGTTGTACATTGTGAATCAACCGGTCGCGGAGGCCCGGCCAAGGGAGGAAGTCGATGCATACGGGGTGCGGGATCGTCTTTTGGATTTCGGTCGGGTACAGCCATGCTGGGACGTCGCGTTGGGTTTCTTCGTCGGGGCAAAGGCGCCACTAATGAGAGAAAAGAGTTAGCTGGGTGTTACTACCTAGTGCATGGTTGGAAGGCGACAGGCAGGGAGCAAGCTTACTCGGAGGAACCGATACATCACGACGTAGCATGCGAAGAGCGTGCGGACATTCGCCGGTCGGACCTGGCTGAAGACCAAGCCCAGGATCTGGATCACGGGATTATCGGTCGAGGTTGGGCGGAAGACGTGGACGAGTGAGGGCGTGCGGGGGAGGCGCGTGCTATTCGAGATACTCTTGTTGAGGCCCTGGTGAGCTCGGAGTAGGATGGAGAAGGTTGAGTATTCGAGACATTCGTAGTAAGATCGATGGTCGACTCCACAGCGGCAGTCAACAGGAACGTTGTTATCGGGCTCCCCCATTGCCGGCGTAGGAACAAGCATCGGTAATTTATCCGCCGGCAAGAGCAGCATATCGTGTGCATTGGGGAGAGGCCGCGGCTGGCTGAGCGAGGCAGACGAGCCGCCAGCGGCAGCAACGGGACTTGGTGTCTCACCAATGTCGAAGCAAGAGAAATATCGCGTCTGATCCCGCAGTCGTTCGTTGAGAACACGTACCTGGTCTGTCAGCGACTGGACAGCCTCCTGCAGGTTTGTGACTTGTGTTTCGAGGCTCTCCATCTGGCGCTTCTGCTGTTCGCGCTTCGCCTTGTGGTTGATGCGGTCAGCCTGGCGCTTGCGGGCCAGCTGGGCTTCGGTGCGGCGACGCTTCTTCTGGGCGCCCTCGGTGGGCGTGGGGGGCGAGGACTGCGCGATCTCAATGGTCTCCATGGTCTCCATGGTGGTGACTGCTTCGACTTGAATCAGAGAGGAGAGAGCGAGTCTGGAGGAATGGGGGTGACAGGACGATAAACGACGCCCGGGAGGCGGCCGGGATGATTGCGCAACCCCGCATTTTGGCCTGCTCGTTTTCCCACGGGGTCGCTTGGCTGCCTGTCAGCCACCACTGCTTGTTCCTGTTGCGCCCTTCACGAGGCTATCCAGAGCTACAAAACCTCGGAGGCCTGCTATATTCGTGGGACTTGATGCGCCTGTGAGTATAAATCTCTGCCCGGTGCCAGCTAAACTGCGTCTGCGTCTGTGTTCAGTTGATCTGTCACGGGTGGACCCGACTACATCGCTACTCTGGGTCTCTGTGACTGCTGTCATTCTAATTGCGATTCGCTTGACTGGATAAGCCACCGACATCAAACACACCCAAGGGCCGTTGTCTCCGTGCCAAAGGGCTAAACAGCAACGATCTCCCGATCATCCCCATACGCTACCCCGGAACAAATGCTGGGGAATCCCTCCCCCCGCGCCTCCCAGGTGCCGAACGCAAATAGAACCTGTCGGATACCGATTTAGGGTGGACACAATGGACGTCAGAGGCTGTGACCGTCGGGTGCAATCGGCGATAAATGGATTGAGTTGATGGCGTGTACCATGACAACGGGACTCCAGTCTTACGAGGTACGACTCCTTTACGGCCCCATGGTCAGAAACAAGAGCCCAGCGTTGTATTGGGACACAGCCTCCGCGGGCTTCGCACTGAATTGCATCCAATCATTGCCTCTTGGAATGGCCAACTGACATCCTCAAAACAGGATGACGTCGGGTGATTCCGAGGCCGCGTGATTGCTACAATGATGTGTCTGAACTCTGAAAGGCCATGGTGACCTTTGCCCGTGGTTTCCGATTTGCGAACCGAGCAGGAGCTTGTTGGTTCCTTGCATCTGTAGTCCAAGGAGCGTTCCTGAGAAGCTGGCGGTTATAGTATGGATGGACAGTTGGGGACCCTGTGGACAGCCCGGCACGCCGACACGTGTGCCTCGGATGTTGACCGGTTCACATGGTCGACATCGACCCAAACACAGTCCTGCAAATCTGGGGAAACTTCGGCCTGAACCAATGACAATGTTTTATAGCCGCTCTCTATCTGACGCCAGGAATGATCCGGTAGACTCGGGAAAACTTGGACAGCGCAGGTAAATCATTGCGTGGGATGTCAATCGCCTGTGAGTAATCAAGTCGCGAGAAAACAGCCGGATGAATTTTCAGCATGTCTCATCTTAAGAGTAGGATGCAACGGTCTCACAATGATGCTGCGCGATTTCACACCAGCCTTATATGAGACACTTGCGCCTTTTTCGACTCTATTACTTGAGCTATGCCTGAGAGCAGTGGACTCGCAACGCATACAAAAAAAAAAAGACAAGATTGTTAACAATGATGAACGCCCCCTGAATGATATCAACAAATATCGGAAGCCTGTGGCCCCGTTTTCACATTACAATATATACCCTTCATGGCATAATAACTTCTCTCAGGATACCCACGGTGACTCTCTGCAAGCAAGGGCGCCCGAGATGGGAGGAAGAAACCCCTGTTACTGCTTGGAATAATTTCTTGCGGCTCATTCCCCAAACCAGACAAGACGACCGGGATCTGGATCTTTGCTCTCATCTTGTCGAGGAACCTGCGACTTCGCGAGTTCGGGCGTTCCGGTTTTGAACGACAGTATGATTTGGGAGTATCATCTAGCACTGATACTCGTCGAGATACGCGACATGCATGTTGTCGGTAATAATTGTTCTCTGGATTGCGGCGGAGACTGTCTACTGAGGATTGTATGCTCTCCTGTGATGCCCACGGAGACTTGATGGCAGCACTTTTTCCGTGGCCCCTGGCCGATGTCGCAGACGGCGGGGTCTGACCTGAGCCAAATCCCGATGATTTGTGTGCGATGATGTCGACCTGCGACGTCGAAAAAGAGTACCAATGTTAACTTTTGATACTGGCCGCCTGAAAAAGAAAGACCCCGGAGCTGGGGCATGGGGGCATACCAGATTGGTCGGCTTCGATGCAGCAGGAAATGCACCTGCATTATTCTCCGACTTCCTATTCATCTCAGCAATATGGCGCGATATCACGGTCCCGGCACCGGCAAATATCCACCGTCTGAGTAGCCTCTATTGCCCATTACGACAGCTGCGTCGATAGAGAAGGCATGCGACCGCTGAAATATGGCATTTGAGATGGACAAATTTACCCCAGCCTCACACATTCCAAACAGTGTCTGGGGGTGTGCCCTGGAATGCACAGTCCTTGGATCATCCAGCAACCCTTGATTGCAATCGTACTACCCCGAGTCATACGCTATCTTACAATATCCGTTGGTGAATCCTTCAACTGTCTATGACGCAGCGGTCGACGTCAGATCCCGGGCGTTGGAGGGGAAGGAGGGTAGCTCGAAAGGTTGTCCGAGGGCAACCCGCCCGCGCCCCAGGGAAATGACACACCATAACTCTGGGATTGCGAAGAAAAACATCTTCCTGCGTAGACAGCGAACCACGATGGAACATTCCTAAGGAAATAGTTTGCAACATTGCCAGGAAACCGGTTCTCCCTCTCACAGATTCCTTCCCGGGGCCCACGGGTGATGCAACCAGATAGAACCTGACATTCGTGCGGCTGGTGGTGATGAGGGGAAGGGGGATAATACATCCAGGGATTTCTATGGCCTTATACGACACTCAAGACCCATAACGTACTCTCTGCCGGACTCGGATAGCTGCGCCCGCGCGACGATCGCCCTCTTGCAGCTTGAGCTTTGGACCTTGATGATTGGCTGGACCCCCCTTCCTGGACTCGAGTTACTCTGCGTAGCAGGTGGCGGATTTATCGCTCGTTTTCGCTGTTTGTCAACTTTGTCCGTTCCATGCCGCCCAAGGTTTCCGGTGGCTTGCCTGAAACGTGGTCTGGACTCTGCAGTCTGCACGATACCTACGATGAGTGGCGGATGAGCCGCCCGGACTGACGTTTACGGCCTGCATCTGAGAAACAGGAGTCATCGCGACCGTTGAGCATCTCTTCTTGCCCTTTTGGCTGATTGACAACGACCCGAATAATCGGTGTTATTGCTGGCTGCATGGCGCCTTGCTCATCTGGCTAGGCGATCCGTGTCTTCTCCATTGGGCTCCCTCTTTCGGTCGCTCGTTCTCTGGTATGACAGCCCCAGATGAACTCTGGACTCTGAACTCTGAACTCTCCGAAGAAACGCTATTGTGGTTCCATCCAAGGTCGAGACAAGCGAGGTTCAAACGCAAAGCGACTGGTAAGGTAACGATGTGCCTTTCTCTGGGTCCATCGCTTCTATCCTGGAGCAGATTCAGCCCGTGTCGCACCTGTTTTTCCCAACACTCTGATTGATCGAGAGGTTTGAACTGTGTCTGAATCGAGATGTGGAAGCGTCATACTGACTTTCATGTATCCACACCCCTGGACTGTGTAGCCATGATCGACCCCGTCTTTGCAGCCCATCTGGTTGACTGGTGATTCTTCCATGGAAAACGTCAAGACCTTAGGTGATCTGAGTTCTTTCTTTACTTGCTGTGGGTTTCCCCACCTACTGTACGCTATCGACGGAATCAATATATATGACCGCCTCAACTCTACTGAATCCATTGTTCTCTCTCTTTTTTTGTAAGATTTCTTTGCAACCGTTATTGTCGATCCTACACTAGGTTGCATGCTCGGACCCATTTGTTCTTGTAGTCGCATCCATCCAATCTATCAAAGGCCTGCCTGTTCTTCATTCTTGTTCGCTGTCAGGCTACCTCGAGCTTCTCTTGTACGGAAAGTGTACATATCACAACAAGTTATTGCCGTCCAGCGGTGATACCGCAGACAATTCACCTTCGATTGCCAGTCATTCTACATACTTTGGCCAGAAGGCCGTCGCTACGTGCCGCCTAGCTAACCACGCATACCAAACCCCCAAAGTCAAGTAATTTGTACTTTGATTCGGCAAAATGTCGACCCAGACTGCGTTCTACCCGGCCGACCCGTCTTTCGACCCGTCGATTGCTCCGGAGTCCCTACTCATGCGTAATGGGTTCTCTCCCGAGTTTCTCCCTCTATCACTACTCGAGAAAGGAAACCACCAAGAAGACATGGGCTTTCAATCTATGCAATTTCCACCCAACCAAACAGGAAATATGCAGGAGTTTGAACGAAACATGCCAGGTGAAGGTGACGACGCCAACCGACGACGCCGCCGCAACCGCGCACTCCGGCCAGCTCCCCCTGACAGTCGGAAAGGCTCAATTGACGCTGAAATGAACCAAGGCGCACCGTTTATGCACTCGTATCCATCAGTACCGAACTTCTCAACATTTTCATTTGACGGCGGGAACCGTGATCCGGAATACGGCATCGACAATGAACGAGTCTCTCCGCATTCAGATATAAGCAGCAACAAATCCTCATCTCCACTGCGCTGGCAGAACGGAGACACAGACAAGCGCGCGAAGCACCTCGAGCGCAACCGCGCAGCAGCCAGCAAATCCCGTCAGAAGAAGAAGCGGGAGACAGACCAGCTCCGGAACCGGTTCCAGGAGGTCTCGCGCAGAAGGTCTGGCCTTGAGGACGAGATCAAAACCCTGCACAGCCAGTTACTTTCGTTGAAGGACCAGATCCTCATGCACTCGCGGTGCGAGGACGACGCTATTCATATCTACCTCGGCCGCATGGTGAAACAGGCCACGAAGCACGACTCTGTCTCGTCCGCCTCAACGGGTGAACCTGGCGATGAAGATGCTCGTAGCCACGGGCAGGAGTCGGTGGGCTCGATGTCACCACCCCAGGGCTTCCATTCCCATCACGTACATCAAATCCCGATGAGTATGGGTGACACCCGGGGACTGCCATGCGGTATTGAGAAACCCATGATGCACCACCAGATGTTTGGAGAGCCGCCTGATGCCAACATCTTCGACATCCAGATGGGTATATCGTAATCCTTCTGTTTCTATGTTACGGGAAATTCTGCCTTTGCGGCCTCTGATGTCTATACTACGCACTATCTTTACTTACGAATCTGGCGCAAGTTTATGGAGGGTGGATCTGTCATTTGAAAAGCGTACTTGTCTCTGTATTTAGCCTATCCTTTGTGCTTTAGGTATATAGCTGTTACGAATCTGTATTTATCTGTGCGACATAAATATTACCCTCATTTATTTGGACTATCTAATTCAACACTCCATGTGAACACATATATGAACTTACTAGTACACCCACTATAGACACTGTAGGCCCCCTGAACTGACCCTTCTTTCCATCCCCTAAGCAGTATCCCAACAGCCCAAAGCAATTCCCACAATTTAGAAACTGTTCCCCGAGGGCCCATGTCAGCCCTATGCCCATGTGCATCCAACTTTGGACACCACCGCCGCTGACGAGTATGCGGGGAATATGAGATACCTTTCTATTGGCTTACTAACAAAGAGGAACCAGGAATAATTACTGACAGCGGCATTTATCTGTGCCACGGAGAGAACTCCTGACTGCGGAATATCGGTCAGGTAGTGGATTGCGGCTATAGAGGGAGGGGGTAGCGACTCGGAAGACGAGGCCACGGTTCTGTTTTCTCTAATTTAGTACGTATTATGGGGGTACGTGGGGTACGTGGAAACAGTTGTCGTCTGGTTGATATGGAACTCCGCTTGATTCCGATATATAGGTACCGTGGGTATTAGGAGATCTATTCCACGAGTTCTGTATGGCTTATACAGGGAAGGGAAGATCAGGCTGACGTCAGGCATAGCTGATCTGCAGCACCAAGATATTCTGCCCCGAACGCTCATCGAATGCCTATCTCGCTACGTACTATGGTGATGATTGACGCCATTATGCGGCAAGTGTGGACACGAGGAGTTCACATAAGGGGATATGACAGGTGGCCCTGGATCGACGCTGGATAAGGCTGTCGAGGAATGCTCCTTTCTGGTATGATTTTCTAAGCTAAGACTTGAATTTTGTCTCCAATGATATAACAGCTATAGAGTATACAACGTGGCTAGACTTATTGCTGCGGTCTCTTCGTTGAAACAGTTCCCTTCAGCTTCGCTGATTCTGTCTCGCCCTCGCCCTTGATACTCTTTCCGGGCTCATTGATGTAGGGGTTACTGCTGTCGGCATTGTCCAAGCCCTCCTGCTTAGACGACATGGTCCCAACTCCCCCAGGCTCCTTTCTCGTCGCGGGCTGGTCGACCTCGGATGGCGCCTTGCCGCGAGAGCTGTTGCCTTGCAACAAGTAGTAGGCAGCTGGGATACCGAGGGCTGCGGTGATGACCACCCTGTTCGGTTAGCGTTTACTGGGGTTCTCTTGTGCAACAGGAAGCAGTACCATGTTGAATTGTTGTTTCTTTGAGGCGGGGGTGGTCCCCCCTCTGTTGCGTAGGTGCGGCGGGTTGAGTTGATGCGAATGGCTCGTGAGACGCGGAAGATACGGGGTGTGGTGAAACTCATGGTGGTAGGTATTGGATGTTGTATATCTCAATGGCAGCTCTACTGGAAGTGAAGTACGATGAAAGGTATATGCAATGCTGCTGAGTATATGGCATGGTTAGGGTGATGATGTAAAGCGATGAAGCTGTCATGATGTATTGCTCCACCACGACTCAATCAGGAATGTAGCTCCTACGTGGGGGCTTGAATGGTGCAGGACAACCTTTGCTATTTTACTAGACTAAGACAAGTGAACAGCAAATATCTTACTCGCTCGGTCCGCCAGTGAACTTCTCCTTGGCCTTGTCCATGGCACTGGCAGTATCAAGTTAGCGGCAGACACGTTGACGCCACGGAATGCGCAGACATACCTTTTCAGAGGGTTCGAGGACTTCTTATCGCCCTGGCCACCCTGGCCACCCTGTCCTTGCTGGTCCTTGTTGCCGCTGATCTTGTTGCTGACGAACTCCTGGCCCTTGTTCTTAGCAGACTGGGCCATGGGGTTGTTGGCAGCCCTAACTGGTCAGCTCACGACCCTCACCGAGAGTCACAGGGCACATACCCCTGCACTTGGTTTAGGATGTTGTCGGCCATTTTGTCCAATGTCCAATGTAGGATACGCTTTTCCGATTGGTGGTAGGTTAATGTCTGGAGCTTGTTTGACGCTTAATGTCGCCAGCTAACATGTCGGACTTTATACAATTGGCTACATTGGCGAACGCCGAGTCGAGGGTGTCAGCGCAACGTCAGTTCCAGAGTTGGGCCTATATATGACTCTTATACTTGGGTCTCCCCAGAGTTAGCGACCCTTAGTATCCTCAGATATGGACCTGAAAGGGGAGAGCGTGAAGAGTGTGTTCTGAGTGTGGGTGGTTCAGTATCTCGTGACGTCATGGACACATCACCCTGGATAGCTTCAAAAATGCATCTCCAACTTCATCTTGACAACAACGCCCCGGCCATTTCCTAGATAGACAAGGATAGCCACTTTGATAGATAAATTCAGGGACTCAGGCTGAAGCCAGCCTGACATCAGCCCCCCACGTACATCTCACGTCGCTCGTAATGCCGCTTAGAGCCCAGGGCAATCTGAATAACAAACATATAAAGGACATCTTGCATGTGAATAGAGATCGTTACAGCGGGTTAAAATTTGAGTCTACAATATACAAAGCGTTCTAAACAGACAGCATACATCCCATCATGGCCAAACCCGATGACAAGAAGCGCCAGCTCGTCATCGTCTCGAACCGTCTCCCTTTGTCCCTTAAGAAGCTAGACGGACACTACGAGTCGAGTCTATCCAGCGGTGGACTCGTCACTGCGCTCTCAGGAATCAGCAACTCCACCAACGTGCGCTGGTTCGGGTGGCCTGGCTCAAGCACCGAAGACCCCGACGAACGCAGAGAAGTGGCAAAGGCACTGGCAGATAAAGACGCGGTGGGGGTATTCCTAGACGAGGAGCTCGCGCACAACCATTACAATGTGTTTTCAAGTAAGGACGCGTTCCCTTCTCCAACTCGTGTTGTTCTCCATCTCATGTTGTGGTGACGACAACGACTATGATTATATGACTTACTAACCGAAACAGACGGCATCGCTTGGCCCATCCTGCACTACCAATCCGGCGTCGACTTCAAAGAAGACGCGTGGAGGGCCTACCAGCGCGTAAACGAGACATTTGCCGAGTCGGTCGCGGACTCTGTGCAGAGTGGCGACTTGATCTGGGTCCATGACTACCACCTCCTTCTGCTGCCGGCTTACCTGCGGGATAGGCTGAAGAGGCAGGGCAAGAAATGCGCGATTGGGTTTACGTTGCATACGCCGTTCCCTGCGCAGGATTTCTGGCGCGCGCTTCCGGTGCAGAAGGACTTGCTGGCTGGGGTTCTGGCGTGCGATCTGGTCGGGTTCCATACCGACGAGTATAAGCGTAATTTCGCCGAGTGTTGTTCGCGAGGGCTGGATGCCAAGGTTGATGGAGATGATATTGAGTATGAGGGACACAAGGCGCACACAGGGACGTTCATTGTCGGTGTCGATCCGCACAAGTTCGAGGTAGGACTGTTGGATAAGGCGGTCCAGAAGCGGGTTGAGGAGCTGGAGGACGAGTATAGAAGGAAGATCGTTATTCTGGGGGTTGATCGCCTTGACTACACAAAGGGCCTCATTCAGAAACTACAAGGATATGCCTACTTCCTGCAGAATCATCCGGATTTGGCGCCTCGTATGACGCTCATCCAGGTGGCCATTCCCAGCCGCGAGGACGTGAAGGAGTACCAGGAGCTGGAGAGGGAACTGAGTATGCTCGTGGGCCAGATCAACGGCGAGCATTGTACGTTGATACCTTACACAAATCTCTATAATGGATGCTGATGCTAACTTGAGCAGCAACCCCCGATGGATCTCCAATAGTCTACCTCCACCATTCTGTCCCCTTTAACGACCTTGCAGCGCTCTACCGCATCGCCGACATCTGCCTGATCACGTCTAGCCGCGACGGCATGAACCTCGTCGCCGCCGAATACGTAGCCTGCCAAAAGGATCGTTATGGCGTTCTCGTTCTCTCAGAGCTTGCAGGCGCCGCAGTATTCATGGGCACGGGGAGCATCACCTTCAACCCCTCTAGCGCGCAGCAAATGTCAGACTCGATCTACCAGGCGGCGACGATGGATGTTGAGGAGAAGAAGAAGCGGTATCTGGAGTTGGAGGAGTTTGTTACCACGAACACTAGGTAAGTCTCTTTTCATATCACTAGGTGGACGCGGCTAATTGATGCAAAGTGCGAAATGGGGCGAAGCCTTCACCAATACTCTTTTAGAATATGCATAGCTTGGGTTTAGTTTGGATTAGTGTATTAGACTGCTTTCTTTACAATCTCGGTTTGGAGATTATACAGAGTTATATTGTTAGAATTGGTTTGAGCCTTCATGATTCTGTGTCTATACAGAATTTACAAATGCATTTCGGTCGGTTTACTTTGTGATTCACTAGTGAAACCTACCGTACTTCATACGATTCAGCTGTAATTGGGCTGTCAATAAATTTAAACCATGTAAATGAAGTTACTAGTAGTACTTGCTGACAAGAAATATTCCTAACCATCCGCAACAATAACTCACATCATATCATATTATACATACATACTGGACACAATAACGCACATTATGCTCCCACCGGCCCTCAGCTACTTCATGACCAGCTACTTAGTGGATGGGTTTGGCATCCCAGAGGTATGTGGCCAAGTTCGAAACAAATCCGCCAGATGGTCAATCGGCGCTGCCAACAAACCAACAGCCGTCTCATAAGGGGGCTTATCAGGGGCACTGGGATGCGAGCGACTAGGAACAAAGATCTTAGTACGGCCAAACGAGGTGGACAGTTTCTCGCTTTCTTCTCTGGAAATGGCGTCCTCCAGCTTGGGCAGATCCTGCAGCTCTTCTTCTTTGATGTGGCTGGATAGATCAGCCATTAAAGCTTTGATAGTCGGTTCAAACTCTGGGTCGGCTGCTTTCATGTTTTGGAATTTCTTAAGCTCTTCTTTTACCTGTCAAGGTAGGGTTAGATGGGCATAATATAGACAGAGCTAGAGGTGTACCGTGGTATGCTGCCTCCGGTCCTTGTCGGCCACTGCCTGGCCATCGGCGAGGCTCTTCTCGAATACGGGATACACGACAAGTTCCTCGCCGATGGAGTGCCGGGCTAATTCCCAGGTGAACTGGTTCTGCCATTGGGTCTTTTCCTTGTCGGTGCTCGCGGTGAGGATCTTGTTATAGTAGTCCTCGAGCTCGCGGTGGTCTTTGGTGATCGCGTCGGTGATGGTGGGTGCCATAGCGGTGCGTGATTGGGAAATATAGCGATTTTGAATTGGAAATACAAATCTCTTCAGTGGAATGCGTGTGCAATTAACGAGACGGGTTGACATTTTGCTGGCTCAATCATCCCATATATACCCAGTACACGATCGGTCGCGACTACGAACAGCCATCTACTTAAGGACCTTGCCCTTGGACGTCATGCTGAGGGATATTTGACGCGACCAATACAGTCGCTATTATATACTATTTCGACCAAGACCTGGAAGGCTCAGGCGACAGAGTTGCGATATTGGGAGCCGGGGTGGCCAGTGAGGATGAATGCTTTATTCAGCAGCATCATCATGATCAGAGGCCATGCAGGCGTCGATGCGGGGACCAATAGATAATTAATAATTACAAGCGATCGGGAACATGATCGGCGGGTCTGGAATGGCAGCTTTGAAATCCAAGGCTGGAGGCAGGTAATTCAGGTTGTGTGATGTTTTTTCATCATTCTCACATCATTTTCTATACAGACAATGATGTCACGACGCCCATCACAGGCAGCCTGCGCAGAACAGATATATTCTCGCGTACCTTGCACCGTGGGACTCGACTAAACGAATCTAATTCAACAAAGCTTTTTCCTCTGAATTTTGTTTTCCACTAAAATGGCCACTCACGTTGCCGCCGGCCTGCAAAAGGCCCAGCAAGCAGTGCAGGACACTGCCACCAAGAACAAGAAGCTCGTCGACCTCGAGGCAGAGACCGTCGACAGCACTTCAAAGCAGCCCCAGTCAACGGACCATGGCGTAGGAATCACGGATCCCGACCACTGGCTGCGCGTTGCCAACGAGCAACAATCAGGCCCGTCGCTGTTGGAGGACCAGATTGCGCGCGAGAAGATCCATCGCTTCGACCACGAGCGCATCCCAGAGCGAGTCGTCCATGCCCGGGGCACTGGTGCCTTTGGTAACTTCACGCTGCACGAGAGTATCGAGGATCTGACGTATGCTGGTGTCTTGACGGATACTTCGCGGAACACGCCGGTGTTCGTGCGCTTCTCTACTGTCCAGGGCAGCAAGGGCAGTGCTGATACCGTGCGCGATGTCCGAGGATTCGCAGTCAAGATGTACACCGATGAAGGAAACTGGGACATTGTTGGCAACAACATTCCCGTATTCTTCATCCAGGACGCCATCAAGTTCCCCGACATGGGTACGTTGCCTGTCTCCGAGTAGGAGGAAGATAGCTAACCTTTCGCAGTCCACGCCGTCAAGCCAGAGCCCCACAACGAGGTTCCGCAGGCTCAGACGGCCCATAACAACTTTTGGGACTTTGTATACCTGCACCCTGAAGCCACCCATATGTTCATGTGGGCCATGTCGGACCGCGCCATCCCCAGATCTTTCCGCATGATGCAGGGCTTTGGAGTCAACACATACTCGCTCGTCAACAAGGAGGGCAAACGCCACTTCGTCAAGTTCCACTGGACACCGCATCTTGGTGTACACTCGTTCGTCTGGGACGAAGCCCTCAAACTGGGCGGTCAGGACCCAGACTTCCACCGCAAGGACCTCATGGAAGCAATCGAGAACAAGGCATACCCGAAATGGGACCTGGGCATCCAAGTCATCGCCGAAGAAGACCAGGACAAGTTCGAATTCGACATCATGGACGCAACCAAGATCTGGCCTGAGGAGCTCGTGCCCATCCGAACAATCGGCGAGCTCGAACTGAACCGTAACGTGGACGAATTCTTCACCCAAACCGAACAGGTCGCCTTCTGCACATCCCATATCGTCCCTGGCGTCGACTTCTCCGACGACCCTCTCCTCCAGGGCCGCAACTTCTCCTACTTCGACACCCAAATTAGTCGCCTGGGCATCAACTGGGAAGAGCTCCCCATTAACCGGCCTGTCTGCCCATTCATGAACTTCAACCGCGACGGCGCGATGCGCCACCGCGTCTCAAAGGGCAACGTCAACTACTGGCCAAACCGCTACGAAGCGGGCCCTCCATCGAAACCAGGCCAGCAGGGCTTCGTCTCACACCCCCAGAAGATAACAGGCACTAAGCGCCGCGACCTGACCCCCAAGTTCAAGGAATACCACAACCAGGCGCAGCTCTTCTACAACTCCATGTCCGAGATCGAGAAGGTGCACATGCGCAAGGCCTTCTCCTTCGAACTCGACCACTGCGACGACCCAATCGTCTACGAGCGCCTCGCCGGCCACCGACTCGCAGAGCTGGACCTGCCCCTCGCCCAGGCCGTGGCCGAGATGGTCGGCGCCCCTATCCCGCAGAAAGCCCTACGTCCGAACCACGGCAAGAAGTCGGTACGGTTATCCCAGCTCGAGTTCCCGCCGAAGACGCCTGGAATCGTCAGTCGCAGAATCGCTATCCTGATTGGAGACGGCTACGACAAGGTCGCCTTCAACGGCATTAAGGCTGCCATTCTCGCCGCGCAGGCGTTGCCATTCGTCATTGGGACGAAGCGCTCTGCTATCTATGCCGATGGAGAATCAAAGGGATCCTCCAAGGGTGTGGTCCCGGATCACCAGTACGATGGACAGCGCTCGACTATGTTCGACGCGACTTTCATCCCCGGCGGGTCCCATATCAAGGCCCTCAAGCCGAACGGGCAGTTCCGGTACTGGATCTCCGAGTCGTTTGGGCATCTCAAGGCGATTGGAGCTACAGGGGAGGGTGCTCAGTTTGTTAAGGAGGTCCTGGGCAGTGCTGTCGATGTGAAGGTTGCTGGTGCGGACTCGAAGGCGCCGGTTGAGTGGTATGGTGTTGTTACTGCAGGCACACCGCAGAAGCCGGAGAGCTTTAGTGAGGGAGCGAAGATTGTGCAAAATGCGACGGACTTTGTTGGCAAATTCTTCTACCAGATTAGCCAGCATCGACACTGGCAGCGCGAGCTTGATGGGTTGGCTGCGAGTGTTGCGGTTTAGTTTGGCCTTGATGTCTGTTCGGTGTACGGTAGGCGTTGGGGCATATGTATGATAGGGTAATAGTTTGTCCAATCTGTATAACTTCCTTCATTTCCCTTCTTTAGAGACCGCGGTGATATTTAGCCCCCATGTTTCCACGTAATGTGTGCACAGAGATCGGCGAGCAGGGCATCAAATCGCTGACGATCATGCACGCACAGCCTTCAAGTTTTCCTAATCAGGAAGTTGGTTGTTATCGCCAAGAGCCCTCAGTGGCAGTTCCTGGTCAACCCTTGCTCAGCCTCCTAGGCTACATCAAGTCATCAAAGTCATCTCCCTTTTGTGGACGTGAGAAGAGACACAAAATTCAATCAGGAGTCAGGACAATGCTGGCCACCCGCTCGGAGGATGCAGAAACCGAGGAACAACCCGGGTCTATCTCTCATTTCATATCATGGCCAGCAGACTCATCCAAAGCTGAGTTTGAGTCCAAGCCAGACTCATGGTCAGACTCAGAATCCATCGACTCATGTCAAAGTCCTCGACCACGCCCACCCCATAGCTGCGCCTGGATCAAAGGCGTCGTGGTCTGTTCCTGGATCATCGCGTTCGTCCTCTGTATAAACATCCTGCTGACCATTATCGCGGCGGGCCTTGCCTACTCTAAAAATGGCGAAACGAACCGCTCCTTCGCAGCTCTATACAAAGGGAAATGCAAGCTCGCAAGGAACTGGGCAACGGGGCTGCACCTGGCCATTAACGTTCTAAGCACGGTCATGCTGGGGGCCAGTAACTACTGCATGCAGTGTCTTGTATCGCCGTCGCGCGCAGAGGCGGATGAGGCGCATAGCAAGAGGAGGTGGGTTTCCATTGGGATACCGAATATACTGGACTTGATATGGAGGCAGAGGGGCAAGAGACAGGTTTTGGGCTGGGTCTTGTTGGTGACCTCGTTGCCGATTCATTTGATGTTTGTTTTCACACTATTGATGATATTTATGATGTCCTACTGGCACTGATGCTGATCGTGCGTTCAGTTACAACTCGGCGATATTCTTCGTGTACGGACCGAGTGAGTATGCCGCTGTTATGGCGCCACCTGGGCCCATGAGTGACAATGGGACGGATCTCTGGAATCACTGCCTCGACACCCGCGGTTTGATGAACCAGACGACATTGGCTGCTGAGATGAGTCGGTCCGACCTCGAGGTTCTTTCGACTAAAGAGTGCTTTGACACTTTCGCGCGAGACTTTGTCTCCGGGCAGAGATTGGTTGTGCTGGTGACCAACGATCCAATGCCACCAGGAGAGCCCGTGGTGTTGATGGGAATGGGCAATTCCGGTAACGTTATTAACACTGAAAACAGCAATTATATGTGGATGTGTGGTAACCATAACTGCACCAAAGAGTTTGCAAGTCAGAGGTGGGATGGAGACGCATGGAATATGGGGTCAGGGCCTTACGTCCATGCGCAGGTTCCCACCAGCAACGGGTTGCTGAACATGCCGGGCGTCTCTGATATGAATGCAACTCGCACGGCGGATTTAGAAAGGCTGTCTAAGTCGCTGTACAACTACGAAAATGAGGACGAAGTGAAGGGTGACCTCAGCAAACCCAACGGCTGGCATAATACTTCGTTTCCAGACAGTGTCACTATCCTGGGCCATACGTCGACATGTAGTATGGCTCAATTTGTCCCAGAAGAACATCAGAGTAGGCAACAGAGCTATCATATTGAGTACTGCCTGACAGTCCCAAAGGAGGAAACTTGTCAGCTGGTTTTTAGCCCGCCGATTTGTCTGGTCGTGATCGGATGCAATTTGGTTAAGCTCATCTGTGCGCTATTTACAGCTCGAGATGGCAGATATGAGGTGTTAGTTACGACTGGAGACGCAATCGCATCGTATCTTACGTACCCTGATCGGACCACAGAGGGAACCTGTCTGCTTTCCAAGCCTCTAATCGACAAGGGGAGCCAGGACTGGCATAACAGGCCAAGACTGCTTGAATGGAAGTCCGCGATACCGAAAACTCCAGCAGCATCATCAACGCACCCTCTGCAACTGGAATCTCGAAAACGATGGTTGGAAGCCGCGAGTACTGAGCGATGGGTCCTCGCACTTGAACTGTAGGTCTCTCCACACCACGAGTCCGACTGGCACTGACATCGCAGAATAATCGGGCTGGTTACCGTCGGAACCTACATCCTATCCGCCAGTATCGTCAATTTTCAAGGATCATTTCCACGGACTAACAAGCCTCAATCCATCTGGGGTGCGGGATTGGGGGAAGCACGTCCATCGACAATCATGTCAGGGATGCAACTGGATCCTGGTGCCAGCAGCAGCAAGATATTCGGCAAGGCCCTATTGCCTAACGCCCCCCAGCTCGTCGTTTCAAGCGGATATTTTATGCTCAACTCCCTGGTAACCATCATGGTCGGAGCCAGCGAATATAACAGCTACGCGAAACAGCGCAAGCCGCTACGCGTATCCTGGCCGCGCGGTGCCCAGCGCTCAACCTACTACCTGTCCCTTCCATATAGATATAGCATCCCGATGCTTGTGGTCTCCGCATTCCTGCACTGGCTCGTTTCACAAAGCTTTTTCTTCGTACAGATTGTTGCGTCAGATGTCAATGGCGTGGAGCGCAAAATCATCACATGTGGATACTCGCCCATTGGGATTACGTTCACGGTTGTCGTCGGTGTTTTGTTTCTTTTTTCAGTCTTGTTCATTGGATTGTGCCGCTTTAAATCATCTATGCCGCTGGCCGGGCAGTGTAGTGCGGTCATCAGTGCTGCTTGTCATCCAAGCACGTCGAGTATGGATGATGACGCGAACCATGCGCTCAAGCCGGTGCAGTGGGGTGAAATTCCAGGTTCCAGCTGGCCTTCATCGGATGGCCCAATTCAAAGCCGTGGATATGAGAATCCTTTTGGAACTGGAGGATCGGAGGTGTATCATTGTTCGTTCACATCGGACGAGGTATTTGAGCCACAGAAGCGGCGGAATTATATATAACGACCTCTCGATTTAGATTCAAACGAAGCGAAAGCCTGAGAATGAATTTCCCATTAGAATATGAGATCATAGAGGCCCAAACACTTACCTATGAATAATGCCCACAGTATCTCCAACTGCATCAGTGAATGAGATAAGGCATCCTGGCGTGCATACAAAGTGTAACCAACCCCGCACGACTGCCAGACTCATCTCTTCATATCCTCATCTCTCTCTCACTTCTGTCTTACAATCACTGCCAATCTCATCTTTACTATCATCAAACATGTCAGCCGAAGAAATAAACACCCTCCTCACCCTGCAAGCCGTGCGCACCAAAGCCCACCGCGTCTTCGATCTCGCCAAGAGAAACGCCCTCAACCACTTCGACTACCACCCAGATCGACTCGACGCGACAGTCGACTACGTGATTAACATAATCAAGGTTCTACAAGGGCCCCATTTATATGTCGTCATTGAAAATTAATTTAGAGGTCATGACAGCGCGACTACGGCCCAGATAACTACACCGCTATCCCCCCGCACGGCCGCTGGCAGCACTTCGAGACCGGATCCGTCCCGCGCATAAACAACCTGTTGAAGGAATGGGATGCGCGCGGATACGATTCTCTCGAGAAGGTCCGCAGTCTGGTTGATCTGTTCTTTGTTTCGGTGCTGCTGGATGCCGGGGCGGGCGATACATGGAGGTTCACAGAGCCCGGAAGTGGGGATGTTTATACCCGGAGTGAGGGGATTGCAGTTGCTAGTTTGTATATGTTTCTGAATGGGGATTTCTCGGGAGACGGCGGACAGAGGGCCGATGTTGTTACTGGTAGGTTGTGCATATGTACCCATAATTCAACGTGAATAGGCGGGTGGTGGGTGCTGACGTGGAAGTTCTGCGTCCGTAGGTCAAGCCCTGAAGAATTTCTCTGTCTCGGCGTTATCAAAAGGATTCCAGATCGACGAAGCAAATCCCCTTGTGGGCGCCAGTGCAAGAGTCGAAATCCTGCAACGGCTGGGGGCGTCTTTGTTGGCGAACCCAGACGTTTTTGGGCCGCAGGGAAGACCGGGAGGAATTGTTGGTATGTATCCACCTATCAATAATGCTGTCAACGGTCCCGCTAACGTGGAAGACTATCTGACCCGCAACGGGAGCGAGAACCTCGACTATGCCGAGCTCTGGGGTGTCCTTCAACGGCTGCTTATCCCGATCTGGCCGTCAGACAGGACAAAAGTAGCTGGGAAGCCCGTTGGCGATGCCTGGCCTTTGAGTGTTCTCAGCAAGCATGAAGCAACGGCCACGGAAGCCGTTGCGACGGGAAGCATCGCGCCATTCCACAAGCTGACCCAGTGGCTTGCATATTCGCTCAAGGTTCCCTTCGAAAGGCTACTCGGGACAACGTGGACAAACGCACGGCTGGGCACGGGTCTTCCTGAGTACCGAAACGGTGGGCTATTCGTCGACACGGGGGTGATCACACTGAAACCCGAGGCGTTGGAACGGGGTCAGCGGAACCCTGGCGGCGGGAAGTTACCGTGTTTTGGCGCAGGTGACGAAGAGACTGTCGAGTGGAGGGCCATGACGGTTGCGCTGTTGGACGAGGTGCACGCACGGATTTCGCAGAGTGGGGACTTTGGCGACGTGAGGCTTTCATTGCCGCAGGTGCTCGAGGCAGGATCGTGGAAGGCAGGCAGGGAGATTGCAGCAGAGAAACGGCCAGAGACCAAGTCGAGCCCGATTCTGAACTCGGGGGATGGGACGTTGTTTTGATAACTATCCATAGTCCAAGGATAGACAGTCGAATACTACGTTACGGCCGAATACTACGTACTATGAGCTCCGAGATATTCCTGCACTGAAGGATTGGGGCCATACTCATCTCCAAAGGATTCGATGGCATTGGCCGACGGTGGGTTGGAGGCATGCATGATGATGAATTCTGGCATCCTGATGGACCTGGTGTCTTGCAGTTAAGGGTAAAGTCACCAATCAGTCTCACTTACCGCATCAAGTGGGGTAGGCCAGCGAGGCCGGTATAGCATCACAGTGCCCAATTTCGGAAACGGGCCGACGCGGCGGGGCATCCCGAGCGGTGTATACGACTTGCAGTCAGCTGGGCAGAGCTAAAGCACGTCATGGTCCAACGATGACGATGGGGAGTATCGCTGGCCTGATGAGCGCTGGACGAATAATGTGGTAGGCTAGAAGTAGTAGAAGAAGTAGAAGCAGGGGCGGGATGGCCGACGCACCCTCGCCCACAGTACCAGGCTCACTGGCTCATGGCTTGACGACTACGTCAATGTGCTCGAGCCCTCGAACTCTACTTCTGCAGCTCGGCCCCGCGGGGCTTTTGACTGATAAGTCGGCGGATCCGATCGCTGCCCTGCGGACTGCGGAGAGCACTCGAAATGGCTGCGCACAAGTACGTATTTTCCTACTGGCGGAGGGCGACAAGGATGTCGCGGGAGGGCGCAGGGGTGTTTCGGAACAATAATCCATGCCGCCACGAAGACCTGAAGAAATGGCATGGAATTGACAATAATGACGGACGATGGATGATGCGCGAAGGATAGGCCAAAGCAGATCGACATGGGTCAACGACCTGAAGAAACGGCTCCACCGATGGGCGACATGGATGCCAGGAAGGGCAGGTCATCAGCCTTAATGCAAATTGGCGACTGGAAAACATTCTGTGGACGCGCGCGCCGCGACTGCTTCGGGCGCAGGAGCAGGCGGCCCCTGATTGGCTGGCGCTGACCGCCGGCTGATGGGGACAACAAGCGCAAAAGTCGGTCCTTTTTCCCTCCTCTCCAGTGCCCACTCATCGCTGGCTCGCGTCCCTCCGGCTGTTGCTGTTGGGTCTCGATACCAGCGACCCGGGTCTGACGATGACTTATAAATGCGCGAGGTGGGACACTTTTCCGAGATGTCCGTTGGGCCTGCGGACTTTTTGTCAAATACACCACCATCCTTAAACCCCCCCGCCTCCCCGCCAGCGCGAACTGCCAGCTCAAACTAAAGAGCCCGAGAGTCTGACGTCCGTCT
Organism: Aspergillus sp. 2663; assembly: GCA_016880755.1. Lineage (NCBI taxonomy): Eukaryota > Fungi > Ascomycota > Eurotiomycetes > Eurotiales > Aspergillaceae > Aspergillus > Aspergillus sp. 2663. The sequence goes on along the minus strand of WOYA01000023.1, from coordinate 93,684 downwards.
TGAGGCTCGCCTCGCCTAGTTCCATTGATGTCCGACTCGGTGCCCTCGCTGCCCTCGCGCACCCCCGCTCCGCCGCTGGGCCCTGACGCCCAGAATGCCGCCACCGACGAGGGCGCGGCCGGACGCAAGCACAAGACCACCGCCTGTGAGGAATGCAAGAAGAAGAAGCTCAAGGTATGTCTTTTAATTTGGCGTTTCTGTTTGACTTCCGCCGTCTGCCTTGTGTTAACCCCGCGGGGCCTTTTAGTGTCGGGGCGACCCGCCGTGCCAGCACTGCGCCGCCAACAATATCGAATGCCGCGTCGACGAAATGGCCGATCAGCGCCGCAAGCTTCCCCAGAAACGCAAGCTCGAGGGTCTGGAGCAATCCAATGACATACTGATGCGCCTTCTCAGCGCTATCCGCGACAGCGAGAACAAGCGCGTCGCCCAGCTGATGAACCTTATCCGGAGCCACCCCTCCATGTCCGAACTGCACAAGTTCCTCCAGGTGAACTTTACACGGTCAGACATTGAGAAATCGCCTGAGTTGCGTGAGTTTCAGCGTCATGTCTTGCGCTCGGCTGATACAATGATGGAGGCGGGGGAGTCCGCGCCACGGCAGCCGCGGCGGATGCTGGACGTCCGCCGCCTCGCCGATAGCCCTGTCTATAGGGTACCGGCTAAACCTTGGACTACTGTGACCGACGACGACGACCTCGTTTCTCACCTCGTGTCTTTGTACTTCACCTGGAGCTACCCCTTTTTCTGCTGGATGGACCGGGAGGTCTTCGTCAAAGAGATGCAACGGGGCGACATAAACAGCCGGTATTGCAGCCCGTTCCTGGTGAATGCAATACTAGCTGAAGCCAGTGTATGTTAAATAAGTCCACGGTAAACGTCTCCAACCGCTGCACCAGGGGTTTCTAACCGCGTTCCTCGATAGTATCTTTCCGATTACGCCGAGGTCTTTACCACACCAAACGACCCGATGTCGCGGGGCCAGCACTTTCACGATGAAGCCCGACGGTTGCTCGAGGAGGAGGAGCGGGAGGGGACCGTCAGTATTACTACTATTCAAGGACTTATGGTCTTATGGGTTAGGTTAGTTGCTTACTACTAGTGAGCCCGACTTGCAGGCGCTGATGGAAGCAGGCTGGTTCTGATGGGCAAGGATCGCGTCGGCTGGATGTATCTGGATCTTGCATGTCGCGCAGCAGAAGAGTATGCAGCCTCACATTCATCACAAGCATCGGAGGAAGAGAGGCGGATTGAGGAAAAGGTCGTGAACTGGACACTCTGGGGCAATTTCAGCATGGCGGCGTATGTTCGCTGCAGTCCTTGATCTGATATCTTTTCTCTAACTTGCTTAGTACCGCCTCGGCGTCGCTCATGAAACACATGCAAGCTGAACCCCCTCGACGGCCCCGCGTTCCCGTCGACCACCGGAACCCAAGCGACGTTTGGTCCCCATATCCTCGATGCATCGACCCGGTGCCGGGGCACCATCTCTGTGTTTTCGATCGATGGTGTGACCTTTGCTGCATCGCGTTTAGCGTCAGCAAGGCGTTCTATTCGGTTGAGCATCGGGTCCCGGCCTCTGAAACAGTCGTTATGGTCAGCGATGTACATCGACGATTGCAGGGCTGGTATGCGAATCTGCCGCCATGCCTTTACACCGAAACAGCCGAAGTGCCGCATGTTGTCGGTCTCCAGTACGTTCCCCCCCGCTCTTCATGGTTGCCATGACTGACCTTTCAGTCTCTTCTACCATACCACCATCATTCACATATTCTGGCTGCTTTCGTCGTACTATGACTCGAGCAGTGAGTACGATAAAGCTGCGTCGGCCCGGGAGATGACTCATGAGAATGCCCGGCGTATCGCTCAGCTTATCGGCGTTCATCGGGAACGCTGGGGAATCGATCGGATGGCCCCCTGCACTATCCAGTGGGTTACCACTGCTTTATATGCCTTACTCGGGGCACTTGACTCACTCGATAACCGTAACGCCTTTACCGAGCTATGCATTCTGGCCCGGTCCTTCTCTAGACAATTCCCCCTCGGCAAGGGTATCATGCGGATGCTCCAACTCACCGCCAAGCAGATGCAGCTGTCTCTCCCAGAGGAAACCGATGCCCTTTTCAGCGAATTCGCTGCCGAGAACTGGACTGAAAAGGACCGGGAAGCGTTTAGCAGTTTCTACCCACACTTCCAAACGGTAATTCGGAACGGCCCAACCCGGCCGGATGATCTGGCGCTCGACAGGTTCCTTGAGAAATGGGACAAGCTGACCATCTCGGATCCATAAGGGCCCTTTATGACACCCGCAATATAATATTACTGTGAGTGCGGTGCACCGCGATAGCGTCAGCGAGCCGACGAGTCGCGAGAATATGTATTGTGATTAAGCGACCTGATTTCTGGGACGCCCCCCTCGCATAGACCCAGGATTTAGCGGCTACATGGGCCACTTTTCGGCATTGATATGGTTTTTGGCTCGTCCTCCCGCCCACTCTATCCTCACTATCCGATGGTGCAGCACAGTGTGTACAGCAGGCCTTTACTTCGCGTGCACCGCCAGCGCCACACTTACAGCGATATGATTTGTATATCCACTTAGGCTTCATCTGGGGCCCCCCTGATCGGCCATCTTCCCGAGGACGATCTTGGCGAGAAGGGGCAGTGCATGGGGGATGGGCTTTACGCCCATCTCAAGCACCACAACGCACAGTCCAGATGGACATAGAATTGCAGTACATACTACATAGTAATAACATCTTAATTCTGGGCAATCTAACCAATTTACGTTTAACTCATGGCACCCCACTGCCTGAGGCTGAAGGCACCAGCCAAGGCCGTGGTGCCCAACTAGCACCAGGACGGCAAAGATCCAAAAATACGAGGTCGCGAGGCTTCTCACTGCTCAGCCTGGTGCATTAAAATGGATAATGGCAGTGCCCGGCCACTCCATTTCATTTCCACATCTTTAAATGGCAAACCCCCTCCGCACCTCCCTGCCGACCCGACGATGCTCGCCGTTGAATGTGATCGCCCACAATGACCGACGGCTGGACCCCGGACATCGTCGTCGGGGTCGATTTTGGCATGACCTGCACTGGTGCCTCTCCCTCCTTAAAAATGTTTAAAAATAGACAGTATTTAACTGGACACAGGCGTCGCCTACTCATCTGGACCAAACTGGCCGCCCCCAAAACCAATCCAGCACTGGCCGGGCCTAATCGGGTCGCAAATCGCAACAAAAGTGCCCTCACATCTTCTCTACACGCCCAGCACTCTAAAATGGGGCTTCCAATGCGAAGAAACCGTCTCAGACACTCTGTCCACTTCAAACACCCTTTCCACCTCAACCAGTGACACGGTCGCCGCAAAGGCAACCGACATCATCAAGTACTTCAAACTAAACCTCGACTCGGACTTCACAGATTCGCGGCCCGATGCGCCCTCGCGCGACCAGGCGATGTGCTATTTCCGCGACTATATCGGCTGCGTGTACCGGTATGTGGTGGACTACTTCTCGCGCAGCTTTCCTCGGTTTGAGGGCATGAAGGTCGAGTTTGTGTTTAGCGTGCCGACGACGTGGAAGGATCCGCGCATGGTGGAGGAGTTGAGGAAGTGCGTGGAGTTTGATCGCGGACGAGACCATAGGGCTGTTATTGGGCTGACGGAGGCGGAGGCAGCGGCTGTTTATGTTTCGGGTTTGCATTATCAGGTTTGTCTTTCGTATTAATCAATATCCCCCGTATTTAGATGGTGGGTGGCTGATGGGGACAGAAAAACGATGTGATCCTGGTGTGCGATGCTGGGGGAGGGACTACGGACGTGAACGTTCTCAAGCTCGCCAGTACTCCTGGTGAACCTACAGTCTATGACCCTCTGGGATTTGTTGAGGGTACAATCCTTTGTTTATATTCTTCTTCGTTGCCTGTCTAATGCATGTCAGGAAAACCCGTTGGGTCAGTCTTCATCGACGTCAGCGTTCAGCAGCTCATTTGCACCAAACTCGAGCCCATCAAGCACTCCCTCCCGGCTTCAACAGACGAGATTGCTTGGCAGATGATGGGAAGTCGGTTCGAGCGCTTCAAGTGCGCCTTTGGAATGATGGGCGAAGAACTCGAGACACTGAGGCTTGACCTGCCCGCGTCAGTGACGGAGTCGGATTTCCCTGAGCAGGGGATCTGGAACCGGCAGTTACTTATATCTAGGTATGTATACGTACCAGTACCCAGAGCGTAGCGTCCTACTGGATGCAACAAACTAACAAGACTCATCCAGGGCCGAAATCAAAGAAATATTCGACGAAAAGGTCACAGACCTGACCCAGTTACTGGATGACCAAGTCCGCAATCTACAACTTACCCACCCAGCTCAGAAAATTGTGTGCAACCTCCCAAGTCACCAAGTTTATCTAATATCTAACCTATGCGACAGTCCTTCCTCGTCCTCTCCGGCGGCTTCGGTAGCTGTCCCTACCTCCGCAACTGCATAAAAGAGCGCTACGAAACACCCACGCATCTCTGGCCCGAGGGCATTAAAGTGCTAACAGTCGATGAACCGTATTACCCCGACATTAAATTCCATTGAAGCCCATATTCTAACAAGCGCAGACAATTAGCAGTCGTCCAAGGCCAGGTCATGAACCGCACCCAACAACTCCGCACCCATGCGACAGTGTTTAACCACCTCTACAGCCCCGTCAGTTACGGTGTAATCTGTGACTGGATCTATGACCCGAGAAAACACTCCGGTGAAACTACACGCTTCGACGAGCGCAATATGAAGACTTACGCGGTAAATCAGATTGATTGGCTTGTTATGAAGGTACGCACCCCCCCACCGCCGACAAATTGACATGCCATAATGCTAATTTGCTTTGAAATAGGGCGATCTCGTCCCAAGGAGTGGAATATCCAAATCCTTCCCCCGCAAAATCTCCCCACGGGATCTATCTCAGCCCTTCGTCGCGCAGATCGTCATGTCGCAGCAGCCGCGCGACCACCTCCCACGAAGCATGACGCAAGGCGACGCAAAACTCATCTGCGAGTTAGAGGTCGACACGACCAACGTCGAGAAGAAGATCAAGAACCACCACTGGTATAACCGGTCACCCGTGTACTTCCTAGTTAATGTGATTGTGAAGCTGCTTATCGAGCCGGCGGGGCTGCAGTTTGAGCTTTGGAGTGCGAATGGGGATCAAATTCCTGCTAGGTCTAGGATTGCGAGGACGGATGGGAATGGTGCTCCCCTTGCCGCTGTTGGTGTTGGTGTTGGGGGTGTGGATTCGCCGATTACGATTTGGTGGGAGAGTATTGCGGAGAAGATGCAGGATGGGAGTGGAGAGGAGAGGATGAGCCCGGGGCCGCGGCTGCAGAGGGGGAGCAATGTGCCCTCTGAGGTTGGTGGTGACCATGCGTTTGAGATGATGGGTGATATAGGGCCGCCGCAACAGTCGCCGAGGGATGCAAAGTTGAGGCCTCCTTCTTATCGATAGTTGTTTATGTGCTTGCATGGACCTAGCATCAAGTCTAATCTGAACCGTCCCCTATATTGCATGGTATCATTTCTTCCGAAACAGCTCCAAAATACCATGCTTTCCATACGCCGCAGCAACGTCCTAGATTATATCAGTCTCGATCCAACTAGCAAATAGTGCATCATATAAACAAGATAGAACCTACCATCGGCGTTCTTTGTTTATTATCTTCCAAAAGCGGGTCGAGCCCCAATTCCGATAGGTATTTGAACAAGGCAGTATCTGGACCTTTCGCCAGACTTTCGGCTCTCCGATAGCCATACCAGTCGGTCTTCATCCTGGCAACCAAGTGAAGAAGGCTTTCGCCGTCTTCACTTCTGCTAACCAAGTCTGCCCTCGCAGTACGGAGAGTCTCCATGTGCTGGGTACTCAACACTGCAGATGGGCACCTAGCGCCATCGACGAAGTGTTTCCAAATAGGGGTGAGACCATCATTATTTCTCGCGTTGATATCGAAACCTAGGGTGAGATACTCATGGAGGAGATCCTCTCCAAAATCAGGCATATTGGGAACCAAGTGATGCAAAATGGTGTTTCCTTCAGGATCGGGGGCTCGTATATCCGCACCTGCGGCTCTTAGCTGTCGAACGAAGCGGAAGAGGCGCCGCTTGGCTGCTATCTGAATCGGACTGTATCCAGCAACATTTTTACAGTGGGCAAGAGACGGACACTTCTGAAGCAGCTGGCTCAGCATCACAGCGACTCCATCATCTTGTTCCCTAAGCCCGCTGGTACGCAGTAGCAGATGCACCACTGTGTTACCCTCATTCGTTGCAGCGGTTATATCAGCCCCCATGTCCCAAAGCTTCCGAATAAGCTTCAACACTGAGTGTAGATCCCGAGTAAACCCTTTGTCGGGCTCATGGCAAGCTGCCAGGAGGAGAGTCCTACCACGGGCATCTCGCTGGTCAATCTCTATGTTGGGTTGGGCAAGGAATGTGTCTACCATAGCCCTTTGCGAGAACAGGTCGTGCAAGATAGTCGTATCCCCATTCAAAGGAGCAAAGGGATCGGCTCCATGGTCAAGCAATAGTTGCACAGTAGCGGCGACCTTTGCTCGCTCCATATCAGACTTTCCTTCCCGAAGCCCGGCGAGCTGAAGGGCGTAGCAATCGTTGGTGCCAAGAGATACACAAAGCACAGCCATACGCTCCATCGACTCGTAGGAGTATGGGTTACGGATCTTGTGGACTTGCTGGTTGCAGTCTGTGCCGGTGGTCAAAATAGCTTCCAGCATGTCAGTATCCAACTTCTGGATGCAACTCGAGAACAATGACACCTTGCCAGCCATGATATCGCCGCCATAGGCGATGAGCAGGTTGGCCATCCCCCTATCGCGCTTAACCAAACCTAGTGGTGTCTTCCCATCCTCGCTCAGTGCGTTCGGATCAGCGCCATTTTCCAATAGCAGCTTGACGATGCGCATGCGCTGATACCCGCCTTTTACCGCTGCATGAAGGGTGTTTCGTCCAAAGGCATCGGTGATATTTGCATCTGCCCCGTGGTCGAGGAGGTATTTGATAGCACCAGTCTGCCACCAATGCGTGCCTTGAGCGAGAATATGCAATGCGCAGCCGTGAATACTACGCCGGTGATGTTTAGGATCCTTTATATTAACATCGGCTTGGAAGGTCTCCACGATTAGTGAGAGGAGAGCCATGTTGGGTTGACTACTTTGCGCCACTGTCAGAATGAATGGGCGAACGCCGGGGTAGTCGCTATTGGGGGAGGACAAGGAGCCGTTGATCCAGCCCTCTTCAACGCGTCTGGATCCAAACTTCTCAAACTGTTCAGTGAAGCCCCAAAGGGCCAGATCGTGCAAGAAGTCCTCGCTCCTATCACCCATTTTGCGCCGCGGTTGGACACCCCGATTGGCCAATTCATTGAGAATACCAAAGGCGCCAGCTGCGAGGGCCTCCTTACAGATGTCTACAATATCAGTGGACACGTCCTGTGTCACCTGGTCCACTATAAAGCTGGCGTTTTGATGAGTACAAACCAATTGTCGCCACAGGAGATGAGCAGTATATCGATCGCACTTGGATTTCTGCTCGACCGGTCCATTATCCATCTCATCTGAAAGAGAAACTGCCATCAGACCATTGCCTGTATGGATAGCGTACTGGACGGGATTCATCATTATCGGATTGAAGCTGGTAATGTCGGCTCCATGTCGGCAGAGATTATGAACAATGTCCTTGACCCTGAGTGTGTCGTCGTCCGATTTGACATATTTTTGGGACTCAAATCTGCTCCCATCAGGCTTCCTGTAAAAGCGCGCACACATATGGAGTGGCGTGCAATAGTTCGTATCACGAAGATTCGGGTCCGCGCCAGCATCCAGCAGGAGTCTGACACTCTCCGGGCGACCAGACTGGCAAGCATAATGCAGCGGTGTGCGTCCAGCGTCATCTTGTTCATTGACAGCCGCGCGGCGTTTGGCGTCCCCGTAGGTCTCCAGTACGAGGCCGATTACGTTGCTTTGTTTGGCAGCAGCTGCCACATGGAGTAGGTTTTGCTTTTTATATGTTTGAACGGAGACCTTTGCGCCTCTATCAATCAACCACCCGACGTAGTCCTCGCAACTGGCAGCTGCCGCATGGATTGGCAGTCGCCCTTCGTTATCCCGCATGAATATCATCGAGGCGATGTCCATTTCTTCGAAAAGACACAATGGGTTGCGCGTCGAATCCAGCAGATTGGGGGTCACGTACCATTCCGGGGATCTACTGAAGGCACAATGAAGCAGAGTCTCGCCTTCTCTATTTCTCGCAAGAACGGGGATATTTGTAGCTCGCAGCTGACAGAGGGCACCAAAGTCCCTGCGCCCATGTTCGAAGTATGGTCTCATAAACGTGTGGTACAAGGTGTCTCGGCCATTGTTGATATGCAAAGGGTCAACCCCGGCCTCCAGCAAGTGTTCGACATTCTTTTCTGTATTGTCATTGACGAGGGTAAGATGGAGGGCATTGTTCCCGTCGTAGTCAACTGCGTGTATATCGACGCCTAATTTCACAACTTTTGGCCAGCTGTCCGAGCGGCGCTCGATTAGATGTAAGAGCCAGGTTCTGCCTTGGTTGTCTCGTGCTTCGAGGTTTGCCCCAGCGGCAGCAAATACAGGACCGTATAGATCTATGTTCGAAGAACCTACTTCATATAGAGGTACCTTACCGGCATTATTCCTCCGGTCCAGATCCGCCCCGAAGGATATGAGCTGCTCAAGAAGGCGGGCATTGGATTCTTGATACGCCGTTCTTCTGGCGAATATGTGAAGCGGTGTATCCCCCCGCGCGTCTTGGACGTTCCAGTCTTCCACGAACGGCTCTATGATACCCAAATCATCATCACCTCGCCAACATTCCAGACAGACATGGAGCGGCGTCCGCCCCTTGTGGTTTCCAGCAGCATCCCACCTAGCTCCGTGGCGCAACAGAAGATCCAGTATCGGGAGGCTTTTAGAGGATGGTTTGAATAAATGCAAGGGCGTATCTCCGTCGCTGTCCCTCGCATGGACATCCGCGCCATGATCCAAGAGCTTCTGTACGATACAAACGGTGGTCTGAACACAGTAATGCAATGGTGTCATGCCATACCGTCCTGTACCGTTGACGTCGCATCCTGCTTCAAGGGCCAAACTCAGAGCTTCCTCGAGGGGAAGTTCCGCAGAGCTTCTTTGGAAGACTTTTTTATCATAAAGAGGAGCACACGTGGCAAGGAGCAGGGAGTCCTCATCTGGCAGGTCTCTGTCCTCACGGTGGATCCATAGATCGAGGCCGCGGCGTTCCCTACGATAAAAAGGGTCCACGCCCTTGCTAATCAGAAATTTCATAGTATCCACGTCTCTGTTGCTGCCAGCCCTCAGCAGAAGGTTGCCCGCCAGCGGGGACTTTACATCGATACCCGCAGGCTCGATAAGGAACTTGACAAGGGCTGCATGTCGGAACCTGACTGCAAGTTGAAGCGCCATGACGCAACTCTCCGCATCCAGATATGGTATCATTTCACGGACGGACTCCACGAACCCCGACTGGGAGGCATATTTCAAAGGGGTATCCCCGACCGTGCTGATGGCGTTACCACATTTCCTCCCCGGGTCTTCCCAAGCCTTCTTGGTCAATGGGCTAACTCCAGCTGCCAGGAACAGCCGAACGACAGCGTGATGGTTTGACTTCGCGGCAAAGTGCAAGGCGCTCAGGCCGCGCTTGTCGGGCTGATCTGGCAGTGCACCACAATCCAGCAGGAAGCCTACCATCCCGGCATGTCCTCGCTGCGCAGCTAGCATTAACGGCGTATTATTATTGCCGTCGAGTGTGGAAAGTAGCTGGCTGGAACCTGTTTCGACCAGCAGCTTTGCCATGCTCGTGAGTCCGGCCCATGCAGCGACATGCAGGGGGGACATTAGGTCCACGGAGAATGTCGGCCGAATAACCATGTCGATCCATGATGCGAAAGTATGGTATCCGGAACCTGTTAAGGTTTTGATTACGTCCACCAACGGCTCATTGAGTTCCTTGAGATACTTCAGGTGGTGATCCCAGTTCGCGAGCGCATAAGCAAGGAAAGGATGCTGTAGTTGGAGCGAATTCTGCAGGAATGGCTCAGTGGCTTCGCCAGGTGATCTGAGTGACTTTCTAATCTCCCATGAAGACAGTGGTCCTGACAGTAAATACCGCATGCAGACCAGTGCCAGAAGCTCATGCGTCGTCGTTGAGTCGATCACGGGAAATGCGCCAGTATCCTGCTTTCGACCCCCGTCGGTCAAGAACTCGGTGAAAGAGTGATGAATGATTGACACCGTCTCATCCTCCAGGATCTCAAGCAGGGGGCCGCAGGACATCCGCGTCAAGTTCTTGGTGTCGCCGTGCTTGTTGCCATCGTCAACCATGTCCAAAAAGTCCAAGACCGTGGCAATCTCGAGCAACCGCAGGGGGCGTGATGCATGTGTCGCAAGTTGTAGGATCAGCATCTGTCTCTCCTGTGGCACTTCGGCGACCTGGGAGTGGTCGTGTAACATCTGCGAATACATATCTTCCATACTCGAAGGGAGTGTGAGGAGAGCATCTTCGGCCGATGCTGTGTCCACCGAATTTCTCTTATGGTCGTCTAAAAGCTCATTCAGGACCAGGCGGGCGTAGAGGAACGAAGGATGAACGCGATCTTCCACTGTTCTTCTGATAGTGTCTTTTGCAGCCTCGCTGACATGGTGTATTTCGTGCAGCCGGTGCTGGATGAACAGCGAAATGTCCTTATTTGTCTGCCGATCCTCGAGTCTGACCTGAAGGACAGACGGCAGATTCAAGACCTTCTGAATCTGCGGTAGTGGTCGACTGGTCATGAGCACCTTGACTGCGTCTGGGCGTATCTGGCCCAAGTCCACGAGGCGAAGCAGAAAGTCGTTCGTCTTTTCGGAGTCCAGCTCATCCAGTGCGTCCACAACGCAGTAAACCTTGGGAAGAAGCTTAAAGGTATCCAGTAGCAGCTTCCAAAGCTCTGAATATGCCACGTCCTTTATGGTGCGTTCCTGTTCAATCCACGCCTTTAGTATGGACCTTGAATACGAGGAAAACTCAACCAGCTGAGCCAACCAGTCTCGAGCAAGTGGGTGGACATCATGATTCAGAGCAACAATCTGACGGAAGAAAAAGAATAGAACAGGCGTTTTGCTTTCGGTGGTTTGTAGCTGCGAAATAAGTCTGGCTGCCAGGACACTCTTGCCAGCGCCAGCGATGGCCTTCAGCCAGAGCGTGCCCGCAGTTCCATCGTGCCACTGTTGGTACTGTGAAGTCTGGGGCAGCCACTCCCCAGTGCCTGGGACATGGGAATTGAGATGCTTTTTGAAATCCGAAGAGTCTCCTAGGTAATCGGTGGGTTTCAGCCAGGCTCTCAGTTCGGCGACCAGCTCGGGGGATGGGGGATCGCAGAGTGCACGTTCGTCGACAAACACGTAGTCTTCGTTTTCTGATCCTGACATAACACAAATGTGAGGGTAAAGTATCTAAATAATAATTGATGGTAAACGGATGGTTGAGGTGGGCTGGGGATGGAAGCAGACAACAACAAAGGCGGGGAAGAACGCAAACATTGAAGCTCTCCTGTCGGTCAGCAGCGTCGGGAAGCCAGTCAACAACTTGAAAGAGTGTTGGTTCTCCACAGTCACACTGCCAATCATGTACAGTGCTGTATCAACCGTCACGGCCAAGAGGCTTCGGGGCTACCTAATAAAGCTGGTATTCTAATAAGCACAAACCAATTATTGCCACAGGAGATGAGCAGTAAGAAGTAGCATTAATACTAGCTTTTCAAAGTCCATAGGGCTCCCGGTGAGTTGCACAAATAAAAAAAGACCAACTTGAATAGGAGTCTCAAATATTTCTCAGTAGTGGGACTTTTCAAGGAACTTGAATGCACCATTCCAGGTCAACACCACATGCTCAGGGCCCGACACGATCTGCTCAGGAGCTCCACTGGTAACCTTTACCGTAGCGATTGTGTGCCCTCTGAAAAAGAAAAACTCGTCGTCACTCTCAGGGACCCGCATGATAGCATCAACGCAGTCAAACCCCGCCTGAACCAAGTGAGGCCACCTGTTAGCCAGAGTATCAGGCCCCGAGGTGATGCGGTCATCCTTCAGGTGTATTTTGACGTAGTTTGTTCCACGGAAGAAATAGAACTCGTCGTCCTTGCCCGGGACATTCACCGCAGCATCCACCACGTCGAATCCGGCCTTTCCCAGACTCGTCAGCTTGTCGCTAAATTGCCACGGCCCCTCGGCGGTTGCGGGAACCGCATTTTTCTGGTACTGGACACGCCCAAATTGAATCCCGTAAAAGACGTAGAACTCAAGGTTTGTCTCGCTGTTGACAGGGAACCAGGCATCGGCCGAGGGAAAGCCGAGATCTTTTAACACACCACCGCCAGCTCCTCCAAATTCGCCCCTGAACTTTCGCGAGGGAAAGTCGATCTGCCCGGCTTTAAAGCCAAAATAAAAAAATGCAGCCCTATGCTGTGGTTCACCGACAGCAGTGCGGTCAAGGTAAAGCACCGACTCAATGCCCATTGTAACGCGGAGCAAGAGAGAAGCTCTCTGAGCAGAAAACTGATATGATGAGATTTCTTTGGATGTAAGGCGTACCAACCAGGCAGGATAGACGCTTAGGTTTCAGTAGCAGTTGCAAAAAAACTTATAGAGAGAGGAGGAATCTTTTTTATACCTTGAGTATCAGGCCTCACCGTCTGTTTCTGTTCGGTCCTCGCTTGCGAACACAGAGCAATGTAGCATGACATGCGATGCATGTTCTGTGCTACACTGTCCATGTGGCTTGCTTTCGTGACATGTATATAGTCAAACCTTTGGTGGTTACATAGGCTATTTCACACCGCTGCAAAAGCGCCTCTCTACCTGAAGTGTACCAGCGGGGAATCGCTAACTTCGACATGTACTGTTGCGAAACGTGGCTGGCTGACTGCTGATGATAAGTTAATGGGAAAAGTCTCTCAGAAAGTGGCCAAAGGTGAGATCAATGGGTCAATGAGTCACCTGCTGTTAGATAGATGTCCAATAGCATACTTGCTTCCGCTAATCTTGGTTGTCACAACAGAAAGGCCTTCGAAGGTTTTGGGCTTGAAGTTTTGGGGGGGGGGGGGGGGGGCACCAAGGGGGTGAGGCCCGTCGGGTCCCCCGCGGCGGGGGGGGCTGGGCCGAAGATGTCAGCTGAGGATTGTGTGTCGGGTTGGGGGGGGGGAGCGCTGTATCTTCGAGGGAGGGTGGTTTGGGTGGGGCGGGGGGTGTCGACGGCTAATTTTGC